>VXBI01008950.1:616099-729178 GCA_013397375.1 Toxostoma redivivum
GGGAAGCGGCCGGGAGCGGAACGGCGGCGGGCGGGTCAGCCCCGGACGGGGCCGAGCGGCGGCCTTGCCACTTGAGCGAAGTTGGGACTGTGCTGCGAACACGAGCGTTTGCGCGCTCCGGTGTCGCTCGGAGGCTCGGGGGAGGTTTGGGGGGGTTTTTCCGCTTCGGCAGCCGTGCTCCGAGCACACGCGCCCCGGAGGAGCCGCTCTCGGCCCCGTGTCCGCCAGAGCCCGGGATGTGCTCGTTTGTCTCCTGCCGGGATTGTGCGGGAGGCCCCGAGCCCCTGCCCGGCTGCTCTGGCTGGGGTCTCCTGGGTGCCGGTGCCGGGCTGCAGCGGCTCTGCCGCGCTGTCCCCAGGGCCGGCACCCCGCCGTAACCCCAGCGCCGGATTACACATGGCTCGGGAGAGAGCACATGCTAGAGCTGAACTATCAAATACCAGCTTTTCCTCCCTAGCATGTTCCTCCCTCCGAAGTGTGATTTACGCTTGGTTAGAATAGCGGTGGATTTCTGAGCCCATCTGTTTGTCTGCCTGTTCGCACACATGGAATATCTCCGCCTATGGTGATTGCCTATGGCATTATTGCAGGAGAAGTAGTTTGATAGGAAATATTGCAGCAATTAGAAGTCCAGTGATGCAAGTTCCTGACACATTGTGACTGTCTTGCTGTCAGTTCTGTGTCTCTTTTAAAAGTTCATTTTTTTGTGAATCACTGTAAGCAACCGTTTAACTTCTGCAGCATTTCTCCAGCGTTTACATTTGAGACATCTTGACATTGAGTCAAACTCTTTCCCACTTCTTTTCCTGTAGACATTCTTTGTGACAGTCATACTCTGTTAAGCAACAACAGAAAAAAAAGAAGGAACTGCTTTTAGATAGATTGTTGCTGCCTATTTCCTCTGGCTCTGAGTTTTAGAGACCTAAAAAAATGGGAGCTGTGAGAAACTCTGATTATGATGTAAAAAGAGCATCTTCTGTGGGAAGTGAGATTCTAGATGGAATGTGAGTGACTGCTGTCACCTCTGAGGAATTGTCAGAGCAGAACCAAACTTTTGCTTTCTTGATGTATAAAATGTTTCTGTTGTTTCATTTCCCCCTCCTTTCTCTGGAATTCTGTTTCTTGACAAATAGGTGTTTTGTGGCAGAGAATGGATGCGTAATTGGAATGTGATTTTTTTTTATATACCTTTTCAAATTCTTCACTGTTCATTTTGTTGGGAGAAAACCAGGTGAAGATTAATAACTTGAACCCCAAGCTCATATTGGGAAACTGGTTTTTTTGCAGTACTTGCCCTCTGTGATCCTAGCTGAAAAGTTTTATGTCACTCTATAGCACTGAAATATAGATTGGAAATATTGAGCCAACACTGGTTTTTTCTCATTTCTTGCAGTTATTGAGGCTGTACTGGAGAAAACAGTGAGAGATTCTGAGGCTTCTCCTGCAGTGTTTTTGGGCTTTATTCACACCTACCTGTTGGTCTGAAGGGCTCTTGCAATGGCTTGAAAGAGTTTTTTTGTGTATTGAACGAGCTGTTGTTTACTCGGAGTAAAATGAATACTTTTGTTTGAATGGGGTAGGAGCCAGAAATGCCCATTGGGTTTTTCTCTTGCTCTACCTCTGCACTCTTAGCTGTAAAATGGGGGTGGTTACCAGCAAGTCCCCTTCTTGAACACCTGCAGCTTTCTAGATGTGTAAAGGATTAATTAGTGGATGTATTTTAGTATCTTTTCTTCCTTTATGTGGTGCGAAATTTGACCTCAAGGCTATGAAAAATATATAACAACAACCAACCTGGCAGAACAGACCAACCCCTGTGGCTGCAGCAGCCAACAGCTGGGGCAGGTGGGAGAAACCAAATGTATTCAGTCTGAATTTAATGCAAGAAAATGGACTGTGGCTGGAGGAGCAAAGGAAGTACTTGCAGGAGGATTTCAAAAATGAAATGATGAAAGTGGAAATCTGGGGCTTGTAGGACAACTGCTTTGTCCTAAATGAAAGCTTAGATGGGTCCTTAGGGAAAACGAATTTAATAGCCCAACTTGTGCTTTAGTTTTTGTCATTCTAACTTGCTTTTCTTAGAGGTTCTTGTTGCAAAAGAGGTTGTTGATGGTGATCTTCAGCAAAGGAGAACAGTAAGTACGTGGAGCCTCGTTTTAGAAGCTGGGCTCACCTTCACCACTGAACAAACCTGTTTCTAATTGCAACTTCCACAGTTTTACTGCAGCTCAGCACTTGTATAGCCAGAGAGTGGTCATGATGCTGTGTATGGTTTGAGCACAGAATTATGGTTTGGGAAGTTGTAAATGGCCATTCTGCCCATGACACACACTCCTGCATTTCTCTTGGAAGCTCACTGAACCATTCTGTTTAACCTTTTATGGGCTGATGGTGACTAATGCAGTGTACACCTCCCCAGGTGCTTGACTGGGTTGTTTGTAGGAAATTATGAGGTATGTGTCGTTGTGGCCAGTATAAATACAAGATCAGGAAAAAAATCTTGTAATATTGAAGGCATAAGCTAAATAGTCATGCAGCTGAAATATAGTTTATGATGTATATAGTATATGATGGCCTTGATACCACTTGTCACTGAAAATTAAGCCAGAGAACAGTGACCTGCTCTGCTCCTGGCTGTGGGACAGGCACGGTGGCAGAGGACACTCTGTGCCTGTGGCACATGCCATGGGCTGGACACAGTGGCCTTTTCCAGTACAAAATCACATGGAAGTTAAAGTTTGTCTAAAATGAGCAAAGTGAGCCCTGTCCTGTTAAAGGCAGAGGCTTTGAGAGCAGTTTTTTCTGTCACCAAACGCTGTTAAGCTGTGTTTATTGCACTCAGGCTCTGTAAAGCTTTCAGTCCAAGCACATGGCAGTGCTCAGCAAGCAGCTCAGGACAGATCAGAGCAGTTCTGTACTGGGGAGGATCCGAGTGTGAGCTCCAGGCAGTCCAGAGTGGCTGGGCTCAGTCACAGCCTGGAGTGTGTGACACACCAGGACCCTGCTGCTCCAGGCTGCCGTTCCCCATCCTGAGGGCTGCCTCAGCTCTCAGGGAGTTGGTGTAAAACCAAGGGGCCAAAAGGAGTTTGGTTAAGTAAGAGAGTTGAACGCTTGGCTCTTTGTGGCTGCTGGAAGGGCAGGTGGAGCTTTCCCAAGCTGTGTCCTTGCTGTTCCCATGGTGGCACTGAGGGATCCAAGCCTGCTCTTGGGGACTGGTGTGTGTGCCCTGGGAGCAGGCTGCTCCCTGCGTCTCTTCTGCTTGGGAATCCTGTGTTTCACTGCAGAGCTGTGTCTCTAAAGTTAAGTGGAGGAAAATCTAGGAGGTGAAAGAAGAGTTCAGAGTGTTCAAACTGAGAGGTGATGTTGGCCCAGTCAGTATTTCTCTTTTTGAAGAAAAAAACCCAGAAGCCAAATCATTTGCATGCAAAATCTAGATTTAGGTCTTACTTAGAAGTCATAGAGCTTTTTGGAATTGCTGGGGTGTGTCTAAATTACATAGGAAATTAAACTGCATAAAATACTTCAAAATTTTTTCTCACAGGTTTTGAGGGTGGGGAGGAGGTGTGTGTTTCTAAAGCTGGGCTGGGAGCTGCTGTCTTGAGTTGGCTGAAATGTAGGACAGGGGAATGGAGGTTCTGAGTGTGTGCCCCAGTGGCAGTTCTAGAGCCTGGAAGTGAAGCTTTGTTTAAAACCAGAAATGCACAAGGAGTTATTTTTAATAGTTTGAATGCAGAAGCCTGTGAAGCTGTCCGATCTTTTTACAGGTAGAGATAAGTATTTTTCTATCTTGGCATATTTTTTATATGCACCTTGAATTGAATCAAGATTACTTCAAGTTCTAACCTGTGCTAAGTGTTTAAACATCTGGACTCACTGTAAGCACCGTGGCTGTCCAGACATGAGAAGTCTCTTGGATTGTTTTTTAACATTTTAAAATATTTCAGCAAAAAGCTGTATTTTCTATTCTGTTAAAACAGTATATGTAGTTTCCAGTGTTAAGTCTTGTGACATGGCTTATAACATGTCACGATACAATAAATTGCAAATAATTTTACAATGTCAGTACAATTAAAGAAATCAAATTTCTGAATTATTTACTTCAGCTTGGTGCTACTTTAAGTGTCTGCTATCAGAGATTCCAGGCAGTGAACAGCTGTCTGTCGCAGATGGGAGAGGAAAAAAAACCTTAGCTTCTTCCTTCTAAAAAGGTTTCCATATAAACCCTGTAGTAATGTAATACAACCTTTTAGTCAAATTTGAGTTTCCTGTTACACGTTTAAGTGAACCGACAGCATTCTCGTATCTATTTGAAACCAAGTGCTGTAAGTGAATGCGACCCTGGGAATTTTGTACTCCAAAGCATTCTTGAAACCTCACAGATGCTTGTTGAGCAGTCAGATGTATTATTTATTGCATCTTTGGAAGAAAAAAAAAAAAAAGGCCTTGCAGTTAGTTCATGACTTCTGTAGTCTGCTGTGTTTTGGTAAAATCAGGTGGTATTGTCTGTCCTGTGCTTGTACTGTGTTTCGTCCAAGAAAATCAAGTAGTTTAGAAAATGCCAGCAAACTGACATTTTTAGTAGAGTCCAGGTGTAACTAAGTCTGAAAAAGAGTAAATTTAAGGTTGAGTGTTTTCTGCTGAGATCTCGAGATGGCAGAAATGGAGGTTTTGCATGAAGTTTGGGATTATAAATTGGATGTGCTAGTTTGTTCTATTAGCTATGAGCTAGTTCACCATGGCAATTATAAACTTATTAAAATAGTTACGACATGTCAGATCACAAAGTGCAGAAGTGGTAAGATCATTCTTTCTAACTGACAAAGTTGTTGCTGCTGTTGGCGTCCAGGTGTCTCCTCCATGGTGATTTCCTTGCTGTCTTTCTTGTTTTAACCCCTCTGGGCTATTTATAGGCATTTTACAGCTCTTAGGCACTTCTTAAAGTTTTCGTGCTTATTTGTTTCGGGTGACTTTGGTCTCCTTGTTTCGGGTGACTTTGGTCTCCATTTCTGGACTCCAACCTTTGAATTGTGCTTCACATGGTGAATCAAAGTAGGTGCCAGCCTGTCCCCTGTCCTTGGACAGACCTCGGCACCAGTCTGCACAGATCAATGCACTTGATTTAGGAAGGCAATTAATTTTGTTATTTTATCAAAGTATTGACTGGTTTGGGTTGTAGTGTGAAGCTGTTGAGCTTTCCCTGTCAGTGGTCCCTGCTCGCCTCAGCTCCCCAAGGCTTTATGTGGCTTCACCTCTGGGTGGTTCATCTCAACCCAAGGTGTAACAGGCATTTTTCTGAGTTCAGCAGATGGATGGATGGATTGTTTGTGCAACATCAGTTGGAAATGGTCTGGAAATGTTGATTTCCCTAGTGTGGAGATGCTGCTGCTGTTCCAGATGCCCCTTTTGGAAGCGAGCCCTCCAAGCAGGCAGGGGCTGCTCCTGCTGCAGCACTGCTGGTGGCAGGAGGTGTGGGGGGGTGAGCTCCAACCCCTCCCAAACCAGCCAAGCTGGAGGAGCCAAGGATGCTAACCCTGAGTGTGGCAGTGCTGGGGAAAAGGAGAGAATCCCCTCTGAGCAGGGTGATAACATTTTGCACTGCACAGCTCTTTCCAAAACCAGTGCCTGCAGGGTGGCAGCGCTGCCAGCAGAGCTGAGGGACCTTCCCGGGGATGTTGCAGTGTCTTGTTCCAGTGCATCCTCCCACCTTTCAGCCCAAGCACCCTTGGGTGCTGGATGTGCTGGGACTCCCCAGCACTGTGCTGTCCCTCTGGGGGAGGCTGCTGCCATCCTGCTCCTCCACGCAGTGTCTCGGAATGAATCACGATCTCCTCACCACGTGGGTGGCATTGCAGGGACCAAAAACCGCACTATGACCCCGTCCCAGCTCAGCCTGCTGACAGAGCAGGTGTTGCTCCACACCCTGGGGAGGATTTGCAAGTCTTTCATTTTGCAGAGCTCAGTGACAGATCCTGTTCTCTGGTTACTTTTGTGGTTGGGTCTTTGGGAAGCCCACTCGCTGTGAGGTGGGAAGAACCACCAGCCTGGTAAAAACTCATGGTGTGCGTGGAGAGAGGTTGAAGTCCCTGCTGGCAGGAAAACCGAGTGCTGGTGATTGGGACTGCAGCCTCTGAGAGCTGGGGTGCTGGGGTGGCACAGCCTGAGCTCTTTCACCCCTCTTGGTGGTGCTCACCTCCCACATCACTGCTGTCTCCTGCCTCAAGTATTCCAGCATAATGTAAGTTCCAGTTTTTCTTCTTTCCTTAGAGCCAACTGTCCCCTTTGACTTGGGAGAGCAACTTTTTTCTTAACTTGGTGATTTTTAAACTGTGGAGTTGGAGAGGAAAATCACTGTAAATGGTGCAATAATTGGGGAATGCCGACCTACAGGATAAATGAGAGCTTCAAAGCAGGTTCAGTTCAGTCCTTTCAGGAATTTCACTTGAAGTGTCCTGTCCTGTTCTTAACCTTGTGGACACTTGTTGCTGCCATCCTGAAAAGGTGTGGGTTTTCTCCTTGTTGGAGCATTTTGTTTCCTGCGTAGGAATATTCTGAATGTGAAGCCTCTCTTGCTGGGTTTCTGGTTCTTGGGGCACATTGCAGTGAGGAGACAGGGAGAAAAGCTTTAGGTATTTTAAGGTTTCTTCCCCCAAGAGTAGGGTTTCAGGGTCAAACATGAACACAAAAATTCCTTCCTGTTTCATGGAGATTTTATTTCCTTCTTTGTGCTGCTGGTGTTTCATTAGCTCTTCTGTCAGAGTTGTAAAAAAAAGAGTCTCAAAAATACTACACTGTAACAAAACCTCCCAAAAAACATTTAAAAGGTTTAAAAATACATGGCTGTGTTTTAAGGAAGCAAGTAAGTCACAACTGAGTGTCTGTGTGCCACCCTTTAACCAGGTGGGAGCCCTAAGGAGTGACTCTCAGCTGTCACTGTATTAAGAAGCAGTGCTGCCTTTTGTGGAGTCTGTATATACTGAGCTCAGGGCCATGGAGTAAATATTCTTGCTGTGTGTTCATAATCATTCTACTTAGAGTAAGCGCTTCTTGGGTGGGTATTACAAACCTGTTAATCTTTGTGGTATTTATAGGGTAATTTTTAACTCTCTTGAGCTCTTTACTTCCTTGTGGGTCAATTACTCAATTTATAACATTATGTCAGATGTAAGAACTTTACCATCCAAGAGTAAACAGTGTTGGGGATGGTTCTCTACCTGTGTTTGCACTTAGTTCTTTGTATATTAAGGTATGCAATAACTTATTCTGTGACTGACTTATTGGGATTTCTTTTAGTTCCCCTTGGTTTGCACTTTGAAGTGATTGTAATGTCTTATTTTAGCTTTTCTGCTTCATCACTAGTGCAGGAAGAGGGACTGTTCTGCTTTTGCACTTGCTTTGCCACGTGGCTTTCAACTTCCCTGGTCAGGCATAGCTGCACCTGGATTTTGCTGGACTTGAAAAATTTCTTTTGATGAGTAATAGTGTGTTATTCACAGGGATTAATAAGGTGTCAGCATCGGGGAGGTTGGGAAAGAAATGCAGGGTGGGCAGGACTCTTGTTTCCATGAGTAAGCTCATGGTTTTTAATAATCTGATACTACTGAGTTTATGCTTCAACACTGAAGCTTATTAGAGCAATAGAAAATTGTTACAGAGGGCAGAATACAGTGTGAAATGTGATTTGTCTCTTATTCAGAGCTTGCACATTTAGTTATAATTTTCTTGAAAGGTTAATTCCCAGCTTCTCTTCAGAACATTCTGTGCAGGCCTTTCTGTAGGGAAAAACAAAATTGGACCCAATTTAAATAGACAAGTCTTGTGAATCCTGAAAGAATTTGGGCATTTAGCCCAGGAAAGGGAGAGTTCTCTGCAAGAACTTCATTAACCCTGTCTGTCATCAAAATAAGTAATAAAAGTAGCTCTGCAGACATCATAAAGAACAGATCTTCTTTGTTTTTACCCCGTGACCTTGATCTGCAAGGTACTGGTGAATGAATCTTGTTCTTTGAGGAGCTGTGCCCGTGTGGGAAGGGAGATGGAGATGTGCTGCACACAGGGATACAGAAGTGGGGATATGAACTAAAGAGCTGCATTCATTTTTGGAAATCTTGTGCCATTGGTTCCAGATACTCAGGAATGTGCAGGGAAGCTGACTTTTATTTAGTAGCAATATTGATAATGCAGTCTTACTTGGCAGAAGTTATTTTGGGGCGGAAAAAGCACAAACGATATTTCTAGCATAGCTATTTTTGTAAGTAGAGAAACATTAAATGTTTTTATGTGGAGAAGAGTTTCTGCTTCCGTTTGGCTGTTGCTTGCAAGATCCAGATGCTGTGAAAGCTCTTCCTGTGATGCCAACATCTGGCTGCCTGCACATTTTGGGTAGAGTTTTATGAGGTGGCTTTGAAGTTGCTTTTGGATTTGAATCACATGAATCTTTGGATTGGCTGGGCTGCACAATTCTCAGCATCATTTCCTTTTCCTTCTGATTATGGGAAATGTAAATACTTCAAGCTGTTGTTCTGATGTTTTGAAGCTGGAGGAACGTATTCTCTATTTTCCTCCGTTCCTTTTCCCTGGATTTGAGACATAATTTGAGTCTTTCATAGCCAGCAGCATGGCTGTAGAGAGAGGCTGCATGAGTGGAGTTGGTTACAGCAGCTTTTGTGGATTTTGAGCCCTTCTGACATGGGCTTGCTCTTGTACTTTGATCTACCTTTCTCAAACATTTCAGAAATTACAGTAGTATTTCAGAAGTATTTTTGTGAGGTTTGCTTAATGCTTAAAAGATATTTATAGATGCTAAGTGGTGGTGTTTCCAATCACATATGTACATAAAGATTTATGGAAAACTTTGTTAAGATTCAAAGTTTTATGTTTGTTAAACTTTCTGAGAACAGGCTGGGCTGAATGGATCACACATTCAGGGTTTGGGGCTGTAGCAGCAGAGCTGATTCAAGTTTTATTTTTTTTGTACTTTGGATCTTAGTTCTGATTTAGTCTTACTGAGTTAAGAGGGTCTGTTCACTTGTGCCCCTGTGTGGGAGGGGTGGGTCCTAAAGGTGTCTGATAGGAGCCAGCTGTGGAAGCAGTTTGGGTTCTTTGTTGTGTCTGGTAGGAACTTATTTAGGGGCTGGTTAAGATGAGGGGTTTCACCATAGCCTTGGAAAAATGCCTCTGCCCCAGTGCTTGAGTTCTGGCTCTTTGTGTTGACAGGGGTTCTTCAGATGTTGTGGGGAGTGGAGCTGCATTTCAGCTGTCCCTGTCACCTGCCTGGGGGGCAGGGAGATGTTCCCCCTGTGCCAGGAGCCAGCCTGGAGCGGAGGTGGCAGTGCTGGTACAGACACTGCGTGTTCCATGGCTCCATGAGATGGGACTCATTTCACTTAGCATTTAATGATGTGAAAATGTCTGGCAGTTTCTCTGAGCATTTATGTTATGAATATATTTCCAGCCTATATTTAATCTTCCCTTCATCAGAAATGAATGAATTCCAAGAAGGATAACAGAAGTGTTCTTAAATAATTTGGCTTCGTGTTTGAAAGCTTTATTGCATTATAAATTAAAACGTGAGCATGTTGTTGCATGCTTGGTAAGCAGTACAGTGAAATTCCAGGTAGGTTTGGTATGTGTTTATTTTTGACATGTGTTTCATTAGCAGCAGTGGTGGCCTGAAAGATCTGGCTCTAATGGTTCAAAGGTATAAAAATGAATACAGTGAATTTTCTGGAGAGCTCAAAATTGCAACTGTGAGAATATAAATTAAGATTGGCTTTATCTGAAGCTCACCTAAGTGAAAACTGGTTGGGGAAGAATGTAACCTGCTGTTCCTGTACCATGGTCACAGTTTCACCTCTCTTCAGAGCAAGTATTGTCCCTTTAAATGCTGCTGACTGCTCTCCATCCTCAGGTTTGGATGTGAATATGTATTTGATGTTTACATCCTACACAAACATCACACATAAATATTTACATGTGGTGTTGTACTAGTAAATTGAGTGCAGTGAAAGAAGGGGTAGGAATAGTCCAGTTAAGCTGGTGAAAAGGAACATTTACCTTAAAATATAAATCACCAAGTGCTCTTGGCACTGATCCTGGAGCTGTTTAAGAGGAGCCCTGTGAAACCATCCCTTGGAATGGATGGGTCTGCAGAGCATCTGAAATGTGTCCAGAAGACTTAGACAATTATGTTTTTTGGTTTAGGACCAAGTTCTAGGGGGCTGGTACTACAACACAGGAAAAAACCAACCGAACAACATCCAACCTTTAACTCAGTTAGAATTTTTAAAACTTAAAACTAAAATTAGAAGTAAACTACCTGGTGAGAGATGGGCACTTGAAATGTTCACTCAAAAGTGTTGGATTAGCTCAAGTGGCAGTGATCCAGCCAAGCACACTGTGCCCAACCTTGCTATTTTCAAGCTATTGAACTGGATTTTTCCCCAGACTGGAAGACAGAGTATTTAAGGTTATAATCTTGCTTGCTTAGAATGGGAATATGGACCTGAGTGGTAGTGATTTGAAACAGAGTGGGATGTTTCATACAGCTAATTATTGGCAGGAAGCATTTGTTTTATTGACATCCACAGAGAGATGACTCTGCATAGCTTTAAATAGTTGACTTAATGTCATTTTGCTTCTAGGTATGGAACAGTGAATTATGGTGTCTGTCACAGCGTTTGTTTAATGAGTATCAGTTGTTGACATGGTATGAAAAAGCTCCAGGGCTTTTCAGCCATTTCACTAAAACATTCTCAGTTAGTGGATTTGGGGTCTTTGAGGAGCCCATCCCTTAGTGGCTGTTGAAAATCTGGTTTGCACAAAGTTTTAACAGAAACCCATCTGCACCTGCTGTCAGGGTGAATCCAGTCCTCTGACATGTGAGGTGTGGCTGAAGCATCCTTCTTCTCTTCAGTGGTCAGATTGTTACAAAGACCCTCATCCTTTCCAGGGGGTATAAATTGCAGGTAACTCACACTGTAATGTTTGTGTGTGTGAATCTATAGATGCAGTTTCATCATGATGCTAGGCCTGAAATTCAGGAGCTGTTTTGGGGTGATTTATTGGACTCTGTTTAACAGTTTTTGCTTGAATTCTCTCAGTGCAGCCTGTGCTGTTGGTGAGTCCCTCTGGCAGGGCAGGGGTGGCCATGGCCTGACCATCACCCTGCACAGGCAGCTCTTGCTGGGCAGTTTTTTACTGAACCACATTCTCTAACTGTGCCCTTGCAGTGTTCTCTGCTCAAGCATTTCAGTGCCATTCCTCGTGTTGTTTCCTTTAACATTCATATTCATATTTTTTTCAGTGTTGGCAGGTGTGTATTTCACATTAACATGAGGGGTTTTTTGGATGTTAGACTGCTATTTGCTTATGGTAATTTCCAGTCATCGTAAGGTGACTGTTGAGAGAGATGAGGAGAGGGGAAAAAAATTGTCAGGCATTTACAGTAAATACTCTTTGCTTTTGGAAACGCTGTCAGAAGTTTAATTGTTAGGTTCAAGTAAGTTTGTCATGTGCCAGACAGAATCAGTCTGCTGTAATGAACGGGTTACGCACTTCACCAGCAAAAAGGGAGAGTGAGAAACCAAGGGATGCTCAGAATTTCCTGTCACCTTGCACTGCAGAAGGAACAGGGTAGGCTTTTTAACCTAGCCTGTAATTAGGTTTTGCATGGAAGCATATATTACTGTGCTCTCTTTGCCAAAGCTCTTCAGTATGATGGATGAGATTTAAAGGTTGATCTGACTAAATTGCAATGAGAATACTAACGACAAAGATATTTCTGTTGTGAACTATTCCTACCAGACATCATTGCTGTGACAGAAACGGTGTAAAGTAATGGACAATAAAAGTCACTTGAAAATAATACTCTCCTAGGACTGGGCTGCCATTCCCAGAGCACATACCCTGAACCACAGCGATAATGTAATCATAAGCCCAGATCATCATTTAAATATATAGGTAATCTCGTAGAGCATCCTGGCAGATTTATTTTATGAGCAAGGAAGAGGAAGAATACTATTGGGCAGTAGAGAGGAAGAAAGTGGTGCTGATGTGGTTGTGTTTATTGTGTAAAACAGTTTGCATTGCTCCAGCCTTTGGGGAGCCTGCAGTGAGGAGCTGCAGCCTGGCTCCCAGGGCAGCACATCCCTGCAGATATCACAGCTGGCTGGGGCTGCTGCATCTGCACTGCTGCATTTCAGTCCCTGGCAGCTCTCTGTGTGGGGGGAAAAGATGGACATTTGTGCAGTAGGTTAACTCATGTACTCGACTGCTTTTAATCAGCTTGTGGATGTTTGGAACCATGTATGACTTGCTGTTCTGTTTTGGTTTGTTTTACACAAGGTACCCAACAGAGCTGCTTGGCTCCCCTCAAAAGTCCCTGTGTGGCAGGAGGATAAGAGAGGAGTACAGTGACTGAGGGGGAAGGCAGATGTGTATGTTACATATGTGTGCTTTAACACTCAGTTACAGATCCGTGTGCCTGTGTGTGTGTGGCAGCAGCAGGCTGAGCGCTGGACACACACAGCAGCTGCTGTGTCTTGCAGGAAGGTGAAAAGTGCTGGTACAGAAAATGGTTGTAACACTGAGCACAAGCTGCTGCTCTGCTGCCTGCTCGAGAGGTGCACGGTCCTGTCATGTTGATTATACATCTGGGAGCAAATCATTTGGCCTGCAGTTGAGTTGGAGGCATCCCGAGACACATGGTGATACCCGATCAGACTGGCCACAGCTGCTCCAGCGACGAGCACCCGGGGCACCAGGGCGGCTGGGACTCAGTGCCAGGATGCTGATGAGGTTCTGCTCCTTAATGAGTGTCTCCTAACTAATGATCCTGGCCTTTGCTACCGAGTGCCCTGGGCTGTTCTGCCCTGAGAATCCCACCTGTCAGGTACCTGCAAGTTATCAGGGGTTTGATGGGATTTTGTGTTTTGCTCTCTACTGATTAGGTGCAAGAGATGAGCTGTAAGGAGGACACTCAGGTGCCCAGAGAGGAATTGCAGCTGGGGATGTGGCAGGGGATCTGACTGCACAAGAGGATTTTTGTTTTTGGGAAAACTCCAGGTTACCTGTGAGTGCCACTGCATGGAGCAATAACTGCAGAGCAGTGAGGTGACAGTAGTGGGGGAGAAGGAGCTGCTCATCCCACATGGGTTGTGATAATTTTTCCCGTCATGGTAATGATGATCCTGTTCTTTTATTCACTTTCTGGAAAGATACGTGATGCTTCATGCAATTTAAGGATGTTTTGACTCATAGTCAAGACTCAGTGTGAAAATGTTTGATACTGCAGAACTTTGAAGGAAATTTGGAAGCATGAATAAAAGTGCAGAGCTAAGACAATGTCAAGTAAAAACGGGCCAGTGTTGAGAGCGTACCTTGTACCTTTTCTGCTGTAGTGCAGTGCCTGTGTTGTTGCTGCTATTTGAAGATCCTCTGAAGGCCCTTCCGGGGATTCCCGTTTGCTCTCTGCCCGGTGCCAGAGCCTGGAATAGCCGAGCTCACAGCCTGGGGCAGGACACGCTGTCCCGAGGTGTCAGCGGGCTCGCTGCTGTCATGTGAGCTCTGCTGGATCTCTTTTCAAAGCTGCTATTTTGTTCTTACTCCTTCCTCTGCTTCCAGCTGTAGCACTTCAAACGAGCAGTGCCTGAGTGCAGATCCTGCCCTGGTTTGTCCCTGGTGGGCTCTGCTGTGCCGGGAGCTGCTGGCCCTGGTGTGTCCCCCACAGCCTGGGATTGCTCCTGGATTTGCTCATGGCAGCTGGACAGTGACTGTTCCCCTGGGAATGCCCAGCCTGGGCTGTGATCAGGTCACTCAGGTTCCCATGATCAGCAGTAAATCCCTGCCTGCCTTTGAGCGTTGGTCCTTTGGAAGGCAGGACCCAGGGGTGCCCAGGTTGGTCAGTGCTGGGCTGTGCATGTTCCAGAGGCACTCCCTGGATGTGCCTGTGCTGGGCACTGTGGCATGGCTGGGTTCCTGGGCAGCCAGCTGTTGGAACCAGGGCTTGCTCTGTGCGTGTGAACTTGGAAGGGAGAGAACATGTGATTCTCTCCAGGTAAACAACCTTTTTCCAAATCGTGAATCATAAAATAATTAAGATAGTTCCAGCAGTATAACATAAAGGTAGGAATGTCATAGGGCACTATAATGTCAATATTGAGACATAGTTTTATCTAAGTATTTTCACCTGGTTACTAATAAGCCTACAGATGCTTGAGACTGAAAAGATCTTAAAATCAAACTTCTTCCTAATAACATTGATTCTCCTTCCCCCACTGGAGTTTCATGGTACTGACTTTGAAAAACCTTTTATTGAGAGCAGGCCACGTGCTCACCTGTTTAATGTAGCAGGAACCGCAGTTCTTTTGTCCAGTGACTGTTAGAGTGAAAACTCATTTGCTTGAGACACGAGAAGAGCCTCTCCCTGCTTTCTCCCTGTGTTATGGTAGCTGTGTTGGCAAAGATCTGCCAGAGCTAAGGGTTTATTTCACAGACAACCATTAAAAGAATCGAGCACTACTTGCTGCAGAAATTCTTCTGCATCATATTTTCTCCCCCACTCCCACAAATATTTAAAATACCTCTGTATTTTAAATTAAGACTTAGTCATTGCCCAAGTGCCAGACATGCACTATTAATACACTAATGAGGTCAGGTTGTGTTCTTTCACTGAGGGAATACTTGCCAAAACTCTTGAAATAAGTTTCTGCAAATGCTTGTGTTGGCCACTAAATCTTCCCTTGTCACCATTAGGTTTCAGTCAGTGCCAAGGACAGGAGTGGTGCGACTCAGAATGACAGGGTGGGGATAAGGAATAACCAAAACCTGTGTATGGCCCTTTGTGGGGAAGGGACAGGGTTTTATTTATTGTGGCTATTCTGTAAATGCTGGGACTGTGTTTTGGGACCTGACTTTGCTCAGGGCCAGAGCTGGTGTGGAGCAGGGAGTGCTGTGATCCAGTCCTGGTTCCCCCAGCAGCTGATAGAATTACCAGAGTTTGTCCCTGAGTCAGGCTTGAGCACAAATAGTTCAAGGATGGGTTTTATTTCCTAGAAGGGAAAATCTGGATATGTTCAGTCTGTTCCTTCTCTGCAGGCAGAGGAGGTGTCCCACAGCTGCCCCATCGCTGCTGGCCATGGTGCTCCTGAAATGTGTGCCCAGCCCTGTGCCATGGGCAGCTCTTTGCCACCTCTGCATGTTCTGGTACCAGTTTTGAAGGGGAGCAGACTCCCATTTCTGATTGCTGTGTTGGGCTGGCCTGAAGCTGCAGCAAAGGAATTAATTAATGGAATTTTCCCTTGTTTATCTGTTCTTCCTACAACACTTCAGTCTTGTTTAATCCAAAATGGTTTCTAGCTCTTGCCTCCTGCGTTTTGCCAATCTACATAAAAACTTGTAATTTGGGGGTGGGGAAGAAAACTGTGGGTAAATTTTTGTTGTCTTTGACCAAAGAAAGTGGCAACAGTCTGGAGGGATTTTGTCATTTTTGTTTTACAAACTGAGATGGGCAGACCTTTGTGGATGTCCCCTAAGTGACAGAGACCATGAGTCCTTGGGGAAGTGCCACTAGCTACTGTTCCAGGTGACAAAAGCTGTGTGTTTAGTAGATAACAAACCACTGACCTAAAGCCATTTTCTGCTCTTTTGTTTGTCGTGGAACAATTCCAGCAGTGTTTGTGTTCTGGTGGCTCTGCTGGGTGCTCCGAGGGGGTGGCTGGCTCTGAGCTGTTGCTGGGCCCTTCAGCAGTGGCTCTGCTCTGCCAGCCTGGGCTGTGTCTGAGCTCTGAGAGCCAGCCCTGGCCAAGGGAGGGCTCAGCCCCTGCTGCAGCCACGGTGGGCACAGCCAGAGCCCCAGTCACACTCCAACCTCTCCCCCTTCTTTTGCCTCCGCAGAGCCGAGAGGCAGAGTCTGGTATGACACCATGGAAGGGCAGCACAACCATCCTCATCACCTAGGGGACCAGAACAGCCCTCTGTGCAAGCTGCCAGGCCAGGAATTCCAGCATGACCCTCAGGTAAGTGCAGGTGTCTCATCCATCTCCCTCTGTCTTTTCTTACCTTCATTCTATAAAGCTCTCCTGATTTTGTAGCATTTAGCTGCTTTTGCCCCCTCCTTTTGTTTTTAGTGCAGTTAGAGGAGTTTTAGGGACTATCCAGTTTGGGATTCTACCAAGCAGCCAGAGTTTCCTGAACCCACTTTTTGATTATAATAAGAGAAAAAGGAAATAATCTGAATTTTGCTTAAAGCAAGTGTTTTTAAATCATCTTATGAAAACATACTGAGTTGGCTTTCTCTTGTCCTTGATTCTTTGAAGAAAAAGCCAAAGTAAAATAGATGATTGTGTAAGTGAATAAATGTGTTTTATCTCCTTTTATAGTTTCATAGTAAGTGCTGAAGCAGTAATTATCAAATAAAAGAAAAAGTTCATTCTGCATGGAACTGTAGGCTCCCTGTGAGTCTCTGGAACTCATTCTGCAATGTGTTTTGTCCATACTATAATGAGGTTTCACTGTAGTAGCTCCTCTCTCTTCCTGCCTTTCTGCAGAAGGGAACTAAAACCAGGATTAACCCACAGTCTGTGTCATCATGAAACATGGATTTTGTGAATTCTGGCTGCTTGACTTCCCAGCCTGTTTCCTGTTTTTCAGTTTTGCCCCTATGTTACTTTAGGGAGTAAACCACAAGCCCCATGGAAGGCTGTGAGAGAGGAGAGGGCTGTGGCAGAGCCCTGGGGAGGGTGGGGGTGATGCTGTGCTGTTCTGCAGCCCAGAGCTGCCCCAGGGGCCCTGAGGCAGAGCCCAGCACAGGCTCTGCACACAGTGAATGCACTGCTGGGAAAGTACCATGGTGTGGAGCAAAGCCCCCTCTCCTAATGTAGCAATTTGTCATATTAAGTCATTTAATAATAATTGAATCCCCTTGATTAATCTCCTAGAATTAGCCAGTTGCATTTTGAGCAATTAGGGTTAATTACTGCCTCATTTGGCAGGATAGTGCCCCTGTAATTATTTCATGAACAAGATTAGGAAGTGTTCCTGTGCAGCAGATACATTCATGGCATCTTGGAGCACATGTTAGAATTTGTAATGACATAGTTAAGTGTAATTAGTAGCTAATAATCTGTGTTCTGCTGTGATGCTGATGCTGAGTGGGCTCATTTTGCTGTGTGGTCATTGTTCAGTGAAACCTCCCCTCAACTCTGGTAATACCCAAGTTCTGTTAATGGAGGGCTCTAGTAAACTGCTCTGAGAATAATCTAATTTGGAATTAGAATTGCAGGAAGACTTCCTTTGGTTTTGCTGTCAAAATAACATAAAAGGACCTGAATAACAAAAATATGCAGTCTACCAAGGAACTGGAAAAAATGCATAGAAAAAGGTGGTGTTTAGAAGCCTTACATTGGTGGCATGATAGGGTTGCTGATGACATATTTCTGTTTTTCCATTTTTCAGGAATATATTTATGTGTAATTTTTCAAATCTCTGGTGCTTTTTACCTGGAAGAATCTGAAATTAAATCCTTTCTTTCTTCTGAAAATCAGAGTAATGCAGACATGCTGTGTAATAGTTTGTGGGAGCGAGGGAGGTTTGGGATGATAAAATTGACCAAGCTGGTCTTGTGAGAAATGTCATTAATGGCAGAGATAAAAACTTAAGCAGAAAAAAAGCAGAATATGAGTTCTTGGAGTCTTGGATGAGGAGGGAGCTTTGTTTGGAATGGCCTTCCCTTTCTTCCAGCCCTACTGTGCCAGCCCCCAAAATCCCAGAGCAACAACCTGCTCCTCTCCCAGGAGCTGTCCCTGTAACTGATGCTGCTTCCTAAAGCTTCTTCTGTGGTCAGTTCTGACAGAGGTGTTGTTTCTATACCTCAGCAGGACAGAATATGAGGAAGTGTGCCAGGCTTTTCTTTCTGTCTCTAACTGCTGTAGTTTAGTTAAAAAGATGAAACCTTTGAATAGTGCTGCATACTTAGAAGTTATCTATAATACAAAATTTTTTCTTAAATGTCCAATAAAATCACATTTTTGGCTTCTGGCTCTCATACCTGCCCAGAAATACCCCAAGGAGGTTTATCAGCAAGAGGGAGAACTTTTCTAGTAATGTTCCAGAGTGTAGGTGTTAATTATTTAAGTCTCCAGATTACTTAATGTTTATAGCAGTAAGCAATAAAAATTATTTAGGAGTAAATCAGTGATATAAAAATACAGAGTTGTAATTTTTCACTTAGTTTTCAAACTAAATAAACACAGCAACTCACTTTTAAATAGCTCTTTTATATACTCATGTCTTAGCAGCAGAGCTGTTGAGAGATTATTTCTATGGTAATTTTAATTTCTTTGTGAATGTCACCTTGTCCTACTATTTCCAAGCTGGTATTTCTCAGGCACAGAATATCTGGATATCAGGATAGATCCCAATCATGCTGAAACTTTGAAACTTTAGGCAAGTTCTTCAGCAAACTTCAAATTCCAGGTAACAGGTCAGGTGAAGGATATTTTATGACTGTGTAGTCTAATTTTGAAGCTGAAATTGAAAAACCTGATGTATTCTTCAATAATTACTTGGCTACCTGTTTGAAGGATAATCCATATTTTAAAAGTTTCCTCATCTCTTGCGAGCTTAGAAGTTCTTTCTTTAATCAATCTGTTCTAATGTGTTCTCATAAATTCACACTGGAATTTCAGCCTCAAAGTATGGCAAATTCTTTTCAGGTAGGCATTATTGAATGGAGGCAAGTGTATAATTTTGGACATACTGAAAGGATTTGAGATGCTGATGTTGATAGTAAATCATTGCTTATAATGTGTGCAGGTTCCACGGGAGGGGCTGCAGCTCCCCCAGTTCTGCTGCAGATGTCTTTTAAAGGTGAAATTAGCTACAGTAAATGTCACTCAGATGAAGTATGCACTTTAGAAGCAAGGAAACCATTCCTTTAAAATTAATGATGCATTGCAAATATCAGAAAAAACCTTATATCCAGCATAAAGATAATTAAAATTCAGGTCAGAAGTGTATGACTTAGTCGGGCTAAATTTTTTAATGAGATTTCAGAAAATTAATTGGGCGAGTATGTTTTTACTCTTCTAAAGAATATTTCATTTCATGGCTCTACAGGAAAGATGCTTTTATTGGCATCTGAAGATTGTACTGTCTGACTTTTTAACAGTTGTTAACTAATCTTAACAGTTTTCAGGTTGATTACAAATACTCTAATGCCTGCAGCCCTTTGTGCAAGGCTGAGTGGTGCCTGTTTTCCACATGCCAATCAGCAGTAAAACAACTGACTTTATTATTAATTAACATCAGGTCTCTGGGTTTTTATATTGTGCAATTAGCAGCAAGCATTCCCCTTTCTCAGCCCATCCAGGCTTGGACTCCCTGTGCCTCTGAGGGAGCAGGGGACAGTTCTGGCTCTGCAGTGGGGCTGTATTTGTGATATTTTTATGCTCCTTGGCCCTAAACAAGGGCTTAGAGGCTGCTCCCACAGTTCTCTTGAGGCTGTTGAGGTTTTTCCCAGATCTCAAGTAATTACAAAGAGGTAAATGTATTGGCCAAACACTAATTGTTCTGGAGATTGAGTTTCTGCAGAACAGCTTTTTCTTCATCTTCCCTATCCCAAAACAAATTCTGGGCAACTACTCATTAAGAAAAAAGAAAATACAACAAATGTGTTGAGGGTGTGTGGTGTCCTGGCTGCCTGTCCTTAGGGCAGGGTTTGGAGGGAGCTCTTGGCTCTCCAGTGGCACAGTTGGGTCTTTGTGCTCCTGCCTCTGCCACAGACAGAACAGAGCAGGGGTTGTGAAATACAAACTGCATCCAAGGAGCAAATCTGTAAGGACTTCCCTAATCCTGCCTTGCCCCATGTTTGGGTTCCTTTATAACCTGGGATGTGGAGACTCCCAGGAATCCTTGTTCCTTGCCCAGATCTGTTCAGGTGTGTTCAAAATAACTGAAACTTTTATTTCACTGGGGATTTTTTAGTGTTATGAAACCTTACCAGTTCTGTTCTGCAGACAATCTTGTAACACCTTGAAATTTGAGGCTAAAAGCCCTGGCAAAATTGTTCCTGAAGTTCTGTGACAAGGGCTGTCTTTCTTGCTTTTGCCAGCTTTGGAATTTGTGCTCTGGCAGCAGTGGTTCCATCTCACAGAGCACATGTATGCCAGAGGAGATGTCCAGAAGAGCTTGTTCTTGGAATAATCTCTGCATTTCTTCTTAAAAATGAATGGTTTTTTTTATTCACATGAGGAATGCTGTGACTTTAATCTTTGGTGCTTTTTGTTTTGTTTTTTTTCACGGAGTAGGAGAAGAATGAGACTTCCTTGTGTGCATGAAGAGAACAGCCTTTGTCTCAAAACAAGTTCTTTCCAGACTGTGCCCTTCTCTGGGAACAGAAATGTGCAAACAGCCCAGTTTTCATAGTGAAGCCCCAGTGGTTGGGGCTCTTTTTGCTTGGTTGGGTTTTTCCTCTCCTTTTCTTATTTTTATTTAGTTTTTTTTTTTTTTTTAAATTCAAGCTCCATTGTTGAACTTGACACTGATCTGTAGAGGCAGGGGCTTGATTTACTGCACTTATGGAAACCTGAGCCTAAATCTGTCCTAAGAATGAGAAAATTTCTTTTTAATGGACAAGTGTGAAGATGATGGTTGTATCTTACTACACACAATTTATATCTGTACATGAAAACTCTGAGGTTCACAGAAATAAAGATCACAAGTTGTTTGAGTGAATAGGGATTGGTTCTTAGCCAGATTTCTGAAAAATTGTGATTAATTGTGGAAGGACTTGAAAACAATGGAGTGCCCCTGTCAGAAGTCGTGAATGAGTGAAATGTGTGTAAGGCCACACGAGAGGGTGCTGCTCTGAGCAGGCAGGTGTTTCCTGGGTGTTGTGTGTCCTTGCAGCAGTGCTCAGCATGCATTCAGGTACAGCAGAGCATGAGAAGGTTCAGTTCAAACATAAGGAGAAGTGGCCTGTGACCAGTAGGGAGCTTTCTGCTGCAGTTTGGGCTCACCTGAGGATGATCTGTTCCGTAATCAAACATCTCCTGGCCTCTCTGCAAGCTCTTTACTTTAATTAGGGCTGATAGGTTGTGATAGCCCATGCAAATCTAGGTCATTGCATATGTAAATGTGCAGCTGCAGTGCTGGCAGTGCCAGAACACATCAGCAGAGGTGTCCAGGCATGGGCAGCACCCCCAGCAGCAGCAGCCTCGGGGCTCTGCGTGCCAAAGGGGCTGGGGCACATTCCCCTCGCACTTGCCCAACGTTTGGTTGTGTTTTCAAGTTCAGAAGTTGGTAAATATCTCTGGGCACATGTTTGAAATGTTAATTTACACTTGAGCACTCTTGGTGTAAACACACATTTTAACTATTTGGGAAAAGCAAGTGGGAGCTGTCCCTAATTTCAGTGTGGATTTCTTTCTGAAAAATAAAGTTTTGTAATAGTTGCCTCATAAAATATTGTTAGAAGTGCTGCTTCTGTTGTGAATGGTAACTCCAAGTTGGAAAAGCTTTTGCTCAGACTGCTTAAGAACAGCTCAGGAGGCACATGGACACAGTGAGGGAAATGCTGTGATTCCTTTCTATTTTTAAATTAGGAAAAGTGCTTTGTAGGTTTATGTGCTGACACTTTTGTTTTGTCTGGGGAAGGTGGTTTGTCTGTACAGGTCAAGGAACTCGCTTAGCAGCTCGTGTAAAACAGTTGGGAAGCAGAGATGTTCCTGGTGGGAGCCAGGAAAATGGGACAAATCCCTGTGTGCAGACTGGGCTGGCTTTGTCAGGCCAGCAGTGCAGGGACTGCTGCTCGATCCAGTGCCTGGGAGGAGCTGAGTGCTCCCAGCCACTGTGGTGGCTGTTGGGGACTGGTTCTGTTATCAGACCCCTGCAAAGACAGGCTGCCACCAGTTTGAACTGAGAAGGCTTCAGGGGCTGATTAGTTTGTTTGTCTGCTTTCATCCTGTGTTGCCTTACTCTGCTGATAATTTAGTACCTTAGAGGAGAATGCATGTAAACAATAAAGCAAAGCAATTGCAGCCTTCTGCCCTTTATGTGATAGCTGTGATACCTGTTCCCTCATCACTGAGGATGCTCCTGGTTTATTGGATAGTGTACACTGCCAAACTTGGAGAAATGAATCCTTAGACTGTAATTTTGGTTTGATTTTTGTTCTCCCTGTGAATGCAGCATAATTCCAAGCACAGCATTAGCACTGAGCTGACCCAAACTTTGATTGCAGGTGACTCGTTCTGGAGTGCTCTCAAAGGGAACCATGCCCTGAACTGCTTGAAGGAAGCACTTGGAGAAATGAGCTTCCTCTTTCTGTGGGACTTCCTTCAGAAGTAGCTGCAGGTCCTAGCGCTGGTCTGAAAGCTTTCCCTGCATTTCAGATCTCAGTTGCAGTCCTCTCCAGTGGTTCTGCAGTCATTGCTCGCACACGCAGCCCCGGACACTTGTGCTGGGCGTGGCTGGGCTGCAGGGATGGCTCAGCCCCGGGGAGCCCTTCCCAACCCCAGCCTGCGCTGGGAGCTTCTCTTTTTGTGGGTGTTGCTGCAAACTCTGAAATGGCTCAAGATGCTGAAACTCGAAAATGTTCTACTTGGCACGTGTGCTAACTTTGAGTAATTGATTTCCATAATTTCTTTTTTAAACATTGTTTGGCAGCCGTGCTAATTACAGAGGAGACCGGGAGGGCTCTGGGGAGCAGTGCCAGTCCATGGGGTGTGTGCTCCTCGTTCGGCTGTGTCTCCCTGCCTGTTCACCTGGCACTGCTGGGCTGCACCATCAGCATCTCCCGGGCGGCTCCGGCAGAGCTGTGCAACGAGGGAGGGCAGTTTGGGATTAATTAGTTACTTACACGGAAGGAAGATTTGAATTCCCTTTTTCAAGAAGTCAGGCTAGTTGCTGCTGTGTGGAAGGAGCTGTGTGCCGTGGTGGGGCTGAGCTGGCCCTGCGGGGCCGCAGAGGGCTCGCTGCTCCGCTCCCTGACCGCCTTTCCCCCGGCAGAGACATCTCACGGCGTTCCCGTATCGCTGCACCTTGGCAGATTTCCAGATCGAGAAGAAGATCGGGCGGGGCCAGTTCAGCGAGGTTTACAAAGCGACCTGTCTGCTGGACAGGAAACCTGTGGCGCTGAAGAAGGTGCAGGTGAGCATCTCGGAGCAGGGAGGATGGGGACGCTCAGGGGCTGCCAGCTGGCCACAGGACACACCTGCAGGGTCTGTCCCCATCACCCCCTGGCTCCTGTGTCCATTACACTGCAGGAGTGCGGTTTCAGATCTATTTCAAATTTCACCTTTTATCAAATTTATTAACTGTGTGAACCAGCGAGGCCCTGTGGCTGTGCTGGTGCCATGAGGAGCTGCCATCCCAGCACAGCTGAACCACGGGAACATGGGAGGGGAAAAGGCTGGAGCTTGCTGCTGGAGCTGGAGAAGAATTTGTGACAACTTGGATGTCAGAAGTGTAGAATTTTTAAACTTGGCTGAAACTATTGGGCAGTATTCAGAACAGCATTTTGTTTGAAGAAATTTGCTTTTAATTCTTCAATACATCATCCAGCGTCTCATTTCCAGTGATTTAGTGATGATTGCAGAATGAATATTAATCTCAAAGTTATTGTTAATTATTACAGAGAAATCAGTGGAAGCTGTATCTGTTTAAAACAGAAAAGTAAACATTTTGTCTTTTATTTGCCTTATGAAATTAAAAATAACCAATGAAAATCACAGCAGCGAATTCACAAACTTGTATCTTTATTTTTTGTGCTGCTTAGAATATTGCCTATGGGTTTTAAAATTAGTTTTACCCCAATGTTATCCCTGTGGTGGTTTCAAAATAAAGAAAACATTGATCTTTCTTTGATCTGGGGATTGTGTGAATACTCATTACAGTAGAGGATGTACAAATTGGGGAAGGAAACACCAACTGCTTGTTAAAGTATAAAGTGTTTTGTTGTTGTTGTTTCATTTCTGTCTTCTATGTTTTTGTGTTTGAAGATTTTTGAAATGATGGATGCCAAGGCAAGGCAAGATTGCATTAAAGAAATTGACCTCTTGAAGGTAATAATTTTTATAATAACCTTTTTTCTTTTTATTTCTTTTGTTGGGGGGTCTTGGTGTTTGTTTGTTTGTTTTGTTTTGTGAAGAAGATTGTTTTCAGGTTGGCAAGTAAAGCTTACAAAAGGAGAAAGCAGTTTTGCCTGTAGATGTCATGTATGTGTGTGTATAAATATCACACATGAAAAATGAGACTTTAGATAAAGGTTCTGAAGCCAGAGTGCATTTAAGTGATTAAAACAAGTAGTGATTTTAATGCCTTAGTAGCTTATTTTAAATTGTTGATTAAAAACATAGACGTGTTGCACTTTAAATATCTATTTTAGTAAATGCAACAGACTGCAAAAGGCTAAAAATTTAGCTTAGTTAGTCAAATTTCATTCCAAAAGTATTAAATAATTAATACTTCTGTGCCTGGGAATTTAGGCATTTCTGTTCAAATTCATGCACTTGTAGCCTGAGTCTGTAGGGAAGGATAAACATGAGCCAGTTGCTCAATAGTCATGGAGGAAAATAATGCCAAGGTTTACATTCAGAAAGAGGATATGTGATATTTTTGGGTTTTAAGAGAAGAAAATTCAGTCATCAGTTGTGAATATAAGAATGAGCTATGCTGAAATGAAAGAAAGGAACTAGTGAAGAAGCCAGCACAAATAATCAGATAATAAGCTGACCTGTGCAATTTCCCTGTTGTTGTCCTCATTCAAAGTTTTAATTCAGTTTTGTTACTCTTTTAAGGGGCAAAGAGACCTTGGGTACTGTAACCAACATTTGGGAGTTTGTTTCTATTTAACGAGGGGGAAAATTTGGTTATTGCTTAACAAGGCATCCTTCAGGACCTTGCTCTTGAATGTTTTTTAACGTTAACAAATTTCCAGTAGAGGAGGTTGTTCCACCCTGTTTGGGTGGAATTGCTCCTTGCTGAGGACATCTCCAGGCTGCTGTGCCTGTGGGAAATGCTGATTGTGCCAGGATTTTGCCTGGAGCAGAGCAGGCCAGGCTCTGGGTGACCCCTCATGAACAGGAGCTGCAGGGGCTGTGCCTGGGACTTGCCATGAGCACTTTGTGACTGCTCCTCTTGCATTCCCTCCCTCTGCAGCAACTGAACCACCCCAACATCATTAAGTATTTGGATTCTTTCATTGAAGACAACGAGCTCAACATAGTCCTGGAGCTGGCTGATGCTGGGGATCTCTCTCAGATGATTAAGGTAAGGCTGTGTCCATTGGAGGTGCTGCAGATCCCAGGGTTAGCACAGCTGGGCAGGGGGGAGCACAGCTGGGTTAGAAGCACTTCTTTCTCCTCTTGCAGTTGTGCACACCCATGGGTTGCTTCCAGACCTGACCCAAAGTGTCTGGTGGCATTTTAAACTCCCCAGGCCGTGCCCTGGGTTTGTGGTCAGTGCTGCAGAGGAGGTGCTGTGTTCTGGTGGGACACTGTGGTGCTCACAAGGTGGATTTGCTCAGCCTGTGATTGCTGGGGACATTTAATTACTGTTGGGTTCACTATTCACATCGCCTGGCTGCCACTCTGACGACATTCAAGGAAGTCTATTGACTTACTTTGCAATGGGGATTTGGGTTTGAGGAAATGTTTCAAGTACTTGTTCTTCTTTTATGTTGCTCTTAGGAATACTTGTATTGCTGCAAACCAGCTTTAGTTAAGCTGTTACCACCTGCTTTTATATTTTCTTTGACATGTTAATCTTTAGACATACATCCCTTGTGAGAACAGATGTGTTATATCATGTTTGTTAGCACTCTCAACCTTCTCTCTATGTTTTACCTGGTTTTTGCCATCGTTATTCTGTAATTATCATAAATGAATGTTTGGAAAGTTCTCCTCCTCCTTGTTGTCACAGTTAAAATATCTTATTAACAGATTTGTTTTCTTTGCCAGCAGAGCTATGAGGCACTAGGCCAAAGGCTGTCAAACAAGTTACCCATTCAGTCCATAGTCCATGGCTAAATGTGCAGGATGCAGGAGAATCTGCCTGCTCTGCAGGGAGCAGGGATGGAGTCCCTGCTGGGCCAGCCCCAGAGCTGCAGGCTGGCCTGGCTCAGGGGAAGGGGCTGGGGGGGCACAGCTGCTCCTGCTGCCTGGGCAGCAGCTCTGCCTTTGTCCTCCCTGCTTCCCTGGGGCTTTTGCTGGCTTTTGCAGATCCCCATTTCCTTTTCCCACCATTTCCTGGGAAACTTGCTGCTCATCTCGGGCTTTTTGTGGTTGTGGTTGAAGATGGAAAAAAATCCAGGGATTGTGAGAGCAGGAGTTAGGGCTGTGTGAGGCTGTGCAAGGGTTCTGCTTGAGTTTGCAGTCTTAGCTTACAAAAGCTTTACCTGCGGAATTGTAAGATTCCACGATATGAAATATTTGGTTTTTTTAGTAATCTGTACTTTTCAATTTAAAAATACTGACAAATATGTTCATTTGCTTATCAGGGTTGGCTATTTAATTTTTTAAAATAACTTCCTGTGTCATTATAATAAGAGTTACATTTTCCAAAACATAGCTGGTAGAGTCACAGATTGGTGCCTTGCCTGGTGCTGGCCTGTGTTGGCTTCCAGTGTCCACAGCTCTGTGCTCTCTCTGTATTTCAGGCATGAAAAAGATGCATTTGTTTTTTTCAAGGTCATACAAATGAAATTTTTCAACCGGTGCAAATCTAGGAATTCAATTTTTTTTGTTTCTAATAGAGGTAAAAAAAAAAAACCAAAACCAAGCCCTATACCCAAGAGGGAACAAAAGCTTCCCCCTAAATGCAGCTCCAGGGGAGTTTCCCCAGCAGCCCCTCTGTGCCACCCTCTCCCCTCCCTGGAGCTCCTGTGTGGATTTTCAGTGGTGACAACCCTGGGAAGGTGTGAGGGTGATAAACCCAGGGCCTGTCTCTGTCACACCCCAGTGCCTGCATTATTTATGAGGGATGTAGAGCTGCAGGAAAACCCACCAGAGAGTTGGGACTTCCTTGTAAATGTCAGGCAAACCTTATTGGACATGACATTTAGAAAATTATCACTAGTGGTCTTGCATATCCACTCTTAAATATTTTAATGAGAATTAAATAATTTTATTGTGTATATAACACTTTCTCCCTCACCCTCTGTAATTCCTCTGTGCTCTCTCTCGAGTTTTGGGTTGAGACTGTTGCAATCTGTCAGATTTGCTGCCTGGGGAATTGCACAGTCGTGCCCCTTCACAGCTGATCTGCAAAGGAAAATTTGCCATTGCTTGAGTCAAACACGAACTGGTAACAGCATTTCACATAAAATAGGGAATGTGACAAGGGACATCAGATGTCAGTGCTGAGAGGGGAGAGCAGGAGATGCAGGAAGGGGCACGAGCCCTTCCCTTCCTTTATCCCTGCGGCAGGTGGGGATTCTCAGGGCGCGACGCGAAGGAAGCGCGGCTGTGGCGAGGCAGGAGGGAGTGCAGCGCTCCTGTGCCAGCCTGGGAGGGCATGGGGCAGTGGGAAACCTCTGCAGGTGTATTTATGAATGCTCTGGCTGTAGAGCTGGCTCAGAGAGGAGCCAGGCAGCAAGGATGTGAAGGCTGCAGTTTTGGGATGCCTGGGTGCGGTGCCAGACACGGCTGCTGTGCCCCCCTGCAGGAAGGAGAGCAGCTGAAGGTCTGCAGTGCCTGGCCTTCACTGAAGTGTGCAGCTGGCTCTTCATTGCTGTAGTGGCTTGAAGAAGCCTTGAGGCTTGCAGGGAGCCAGGGCCCTGCTGCACTCGGTGGTGCTGCTTTGTGCTGCCCATTATCCGAGGTGCCTGAATGGGACGGGCTCGGGTGGGCACCCCCAGCTCCTCAGGAGTGTGTCTCACCACACAGTGCACTTCATTTACCCTTCCTATTATGCATGAAATAGAATATATTATTTTACCTGATCACAGAAGAAACATGGATACTTTATTGATGCTCTGGCCATCTTTTAAAAAATAGAAGCAGATTTCCTTATCCTTGTTAGTAGACAATGTAATAATGAATGTTTACAAGGGGGGGTTTAATGGTCTTTTGTTTCTTAAGGCAAAATATTTGAGACATTTGTTGTTTTGAGGCATTAAATATGTTTTGCAAGGTAATTAAGGAGATTAATGCTAATCATAATTGTGTCCATTCAAAAATGTCAAACCTATTTAAGCATATTTTTCGTAATAGTTGTTAATTAGTGAACTGCATCGAAGTTTCCACACAGAGAGGAGGAGTTAAAAGCTAATCAGAAGAAAAGTCATGCAGCTGCAGATCTGGAAGACATGAGCAACCTGCAGCTGACTAACACAATTCCAGGAACGAGTCAAATATGTTGCTTTTTCACTGATCTTTTATTTATTTCCTCCCACAGTATTTTAAAAAGCAGAAACGGTTAATCCCGGAAAGGACGGTGTGGAAATATTTTGTGCAGTTATGCAGTGCAGTGGAACACATGCACTCCCGCAGGGTGATGCACAGAGGTAACATTAATTCAGTCTCTTTTCACTGAATAATAATATAATGTTCCAATTAGTAAGCGCCTACATTCAAAAACAATTATGCTGATGTTCAGCCAATGCATGTTTAGAGAGGCTGGAGCTGGGAGATGGATTTCTGCTTCTGTCTCTGCCTCATTGTTAAAGCATTCAGGCCGAAGTGAGTGTGGTATTAGGAAGATGAGCTGCTTTGTATTCCAGACACTGATATTAAGTAGAAGTGTCAAACTTGCCATTAGAAAAGTGTCAGAAATAAAATGCTGAGACTCCTGGATACAGTGAACTCTAAGAAATAGTCTTCATTATATTAGCTGTGACCTTAGAGAGTTGAGAAGAGTTTTCCTGTCTTGCAGGCTTTTCTGAAATATTAATACAAATATGTCCCACACTCTCATAACCTGTTCTCTATTTTCATTAATTATTTTTGAATCTCTTGTCTCAGAACATCTTAAAACTTTGAGCTCTATCCAGAAATTACACTATTGCTTTCAGTGTCAGTGAAGTGCTTTGGGAAGGACTGGACTCAAGAAATGCAAATTTCCCAAAAGGCACCAGCACCCTTCTTGGCTGCTTGTTATTTCCTTGCTCCTTTGAAGGAGGCAATTTTTCACTGTATTTGTCAGCAATGTGATACCATTTTTGCTCCAGTACACATCCCCTGATGCAGTGAATTAGGTCTGTAATTGGTGGCTGAAATGGGGAGCCTCTCACCTTGAGTCTGCTCTAACATGAGCAAAGAGCCTCTCACTCAGTTCTGACATGACTGCTTGGGAAACTGGGGTTGTAGTGATTTCTACCCTCCATGAACCACCTGGGCTGTGTAGACCCCAGAATTTCTGTGTATGGGGAACAGTAATGACCCTTGCATGAGGGGATGGTGGTGGGCAGTGCAGCTTCCTGTGGAAAGTGATCATTCCCAAAGAGAACTGGGCTCATTCCTTTGATTTCCAGCAGTGAAAGAGGTTGCCTCTGTTCTGTTGAGCTGTTTCCTACATTTTCCCTCATTGGTATTTCTTGTGTGCTGGGAAGTGCACTCTGATTTTTGTGTCTGTGCAGAGCTTGAAGCCTTGGAAGATTGAGCTTATCAAAGCTCTAAAGAAACACGGTTCTGCTCGAGCCTCTTTGTACCCTGAGCGCTCCAGGCAATGCTTCTATTGCAGCATTAGAACCAAATAACCTTTTGTGGCTTTGACCTTTTACCTTTTTCTTCTTGCAGACATAAAACCAGCCAACGTGTTTATAACAGCCACAGGGGTGGTGAAGCTGGGAGATCTTGGATTAGGCCGGTTTTTTAGTTCTAAAACCACTGCAGCACATTCCTTAGGTAAGCTGGTACTCGTTAAGCAGGGCCTGGCGTGCACTGCCAGCTCTGATGTTCAAACACAGGGTGTCCTTCCTCCATGGTGAGATGAGTGGGAGGCAGGGGATGGGACTGCATTTCCAGCCATGTGTGCTTTAAATGCTCTTTGTAGGCATTAATAGGTATCTTCTGTTTTAAAATCTGTTATTTTTTTCTGGAAGGCCTGGCCTGGTGTGTATTTTACAGCAAATGCAGCTTTTCCACTCTAAATAGCACTTTGGCTGTGCTGTGCTTTTGGAATTCAGTGTTACCCCCCAGTACCTTTTACATTTGCTGGTCAGGGCTCTGCCCTCGCTGGGGCTGGAGCTGCCCAAGGTGGGTGAGCTCTCATGGCTCATCTGTCCCGAAAAGGGACTTCACTTGAAGTCTGGCCTATGCTTTAAACATCCAGCTTTTCTCCATATCTTCCATGTATCTCAAGGTTGTCTTCCTCATTTTTACCATTAACATGAATTCTAGTGCTCTAGAAAATTGCATAGTTATGCAGTTCATTCTTCCCGTCTTACAGTATAAAGTATTTCATAATTGTGTCTGTAACCTCTTGAGAGGTGGCTGATTTTCCATTTTTATTAAGGGGTCTGAATTTTTTGAGTCCCAAAGGTGCTTCTGTATTACAGCATTGAAGGAACTTTGGCTTTTGTTGCAATATTTAAGCTCTTTTAAACTAATGTCTCTCAGTTGACTTTGGAACACATGATATTTGTTTCACTTTTTGTGTTTGTCCAATTTCCTCTGCTGAGTGTATCTTGTTGAATCCTTTCTTGGATGTGGACAAATTTCATTGCTAATACTGGCCAGCAGCACTGGGCTTCTCAGTGCACAAGGAAGGAAAATACCTGCTTTGTTTTGTGTGTGCTTAAAAATAGGAGGCATTTCTGTAGTTTACTTTCATAAAATAGGAGATTTCAGATTGGCCTTTGTATCAAAAGCTGTCCTAGGATTTATCCCCACTGTACTTAATAGATGAAAATAAATCCTCTTCACAGGAAGTTACAATCACATCATCTGAACAGGCCAAAATATGATCATGTCTAATTATATGATCTTATCCAGTTTGACTGCTGCACTTATTATATTAATAAGAATAAATTGGGGCTTGGAAACTGGCTGCACATGTAAGCCAAGCTTGTGACCTTTACCAGGGCTGCTCTCTCTTAATTGAGAAAGCTGGAGTAGGAACAGCTCAGCCCCTTCCTCACATCACCAGCATCCTGCAAACAGGTGAGAGGCACAGGACACGGAGGGAGCAGCAGGGAGTGGGGCTGGAGGTGTGGCAGGGGCGGACACAGCACCATGTCCAGCGCTTCTTGGATCCAAGTGGGAAAGAACATTTTAACAGTCAGAAAATACGCAGACTTGAAGCTCCTTTCTATTTTTTTTGATAATTTGCCAGAGACAGAGGTTTTGTAGCAGCAGGAAATGGACTGATCCTGGGTTTGGTTTAATGAAGACGTTTGCTGGAGGAGCAGCGAGGGACGAGCAGCCCAGCCCAGAGCGGGGCAGCGGCGCGGCCGGGCTGCACGCAGAGCCCGGGCACTTCCCGGTGCTGCGTTGCCCTGGCAACCGCCCTGAGCCATCATTTCTCTGGCTGCTGACCCATGAATTGAATGTGCAGCTTATGCAAATATATTCATCTCATTTCTGCCTTTGGTTGTATTTGCTAGCAGCAGACTGGCATGAAAGGGCATCAGGCAGTCCCGACCCGGCTGACAGGTGTAGCAGGGGCTCGGCAGCGCCCGGCGCCGCGGCGGCAGCGGAGCCGTAATTAGAGCAAGGAACAGAATGAACGTCAGATGAATTACCAGGCAGCAGATCATATTTGTCAGGAAGGATTGCATACATAAAAATTAAGTGACAGTACATGCCGAGGTAATGAAAGAAAAATGAAAGATTTGCCTGTACACAGCTCGTGAGATGCCGGCGAGCGCCGTGCTCCGAGCGCCAGCGGAGCCGCGAGCGGCACCGGGGCAGCAGGGACCGAGGGGCAGGGACAGCCCTGGCAGGGAAACTCCACGGGCACACCTGGCACAGGGGCAGCTCGGACACCTCCAGCCTCTCTCAGTGCTGGGACAGCAGCAGGAACCAGCTGGGGCTGTGGGAGTTCACAGGGCACCATCGCCACTGCCCCTTTTCCCTGGAGAGAGCACAGGAGATGCTTCTCCAGAGGGAAGAGCTCTTCTTGTACAAACCTCACCAGCAAATTCAGATTTAAAGGTACTGGTGTAGCTGAGGTGAATTTTAATATTTGTTACAACATGGTGATTCACCTTCCACCCCTAATTTTAGACTGTGGTGAACTTAACATTAAGCTGGTAGATCTTGTTTTAATAGGAGTTGTAATAAATACAGAGAATTTCTATTAATATTACAATGGATAACTTTTTTGAGAACTGGTATAATGTCCGTTTTTAGCCAACTAAACTTGGCGTTATCCAGAGTTTCTGACTGGCTTTACATTTTGAAGAAACACGAAGAAGAAGAAAAACAACAAACCAAACCCCAAAAGAAACCAATTTTACACAGAATAGTCTTGTTTTGGAACAGATGATTTATTATTTATTCTTGGACAAGAATATACTTGGAGCAGATTTTCCTTTTGGGAGATTCACGTAAGTCAAATCTTCCCAGTTTAGAACATGCCAATAGGCCTGGATTGGAGTACATGGGGTGTTACACGTTCCTTCTGGTTCCTGCTTGGATGTGAGGGTGAGCAGGGAGGAACTGAAGAGCTCTTCAATAAATGGACCATTTGTCTGCCTTTTTTTCTTTCTTTTGCCTGCCAAGCCAGTTTGCCATCTGAAACAAAATCCCAGGGCTTGGAGGGGCTGGTAATCAGGGTTTGGTAGAAAAGAATGGACACGAGGAATCCACTGAAAATGTCACCAGCCAAAATATTGTGTGTGTTTGGGGCTCTTGGTTTGCCTCTAGTTCAGTATTTGTGGAAGAAAAGAGAGATGCAGAATTGCTGCAGGTAGATTGTACTGTTTACATGTGAAAAACCCAACCCAGCCTAAAATGAGTTTGGTAGGATTGTGTAATTCAATAATAATAATAAAAAAAAAGAGCTTAGGGCAACAGGTCTTGTAACAACAGCTGCAATATTATGCATAAAATATTTATTGTTTTTCTCTAAGAGTAAGTAGATTTCATCTGCTTTTTTGTTTTTGTTTCCCCCATGAAAATTAGTAGGGGCACCTCACACTGAGATTTTAAGGAATTTAAAATCTATTTGAGTGTGTTTGACCACAGTTTTACTTCAGCTAGTTCCCAAATTCTCCTGGAAAAAGACCTGAGCTGCCTTGTTGAAAATGCACCCCAAAGAAAGCAAAAGTTTAGAAAGGGATACTGAGAACTCAGCTCCTTTTAAATAATGCTGGATGTTTTTCTTGGTGACTAACAAGTTTGGATGGAGAGGGTGAGCAAGGTGAGAGATCCAGACTCATTTTCCAGCAGGATTTATTCCCTGCTGTGTTTGCACTGCCAGATAGCACTAAAACATACTCAGATACTTTTCTCAGCTGTATGTGTGTTCATGGAACATGCATTAGTGTTGCTCATGCTAACACTAAACAGATTGTTCTGGGAAATCTTTATTAATATTTGAAAAACTGGGCAGCTTTTTGTTTTGCATGTGGGCATTTAAAAAGTCTCAATGTATGCAGCCTGTAAAAATATCTGGAATTACTCTGCACTGATTTCAGTCTAATGCAATCTGTGTAAAGGTGTGAGAGAGCCTCTGCTGTGCAAGGCTTGTCTGGGTTACATCAAACTCGGTGAATGGGACTCTGAGAGAGCCTCCTAAAAGTATGAATCACATTTGGCTGCCCATGAGCAGCTAGGGATGAGTTTCTCAGGAAGCATGAGCCATGTTTGCACAAGTGAGAGGAATGGAATTTGAATTGCATTTCTGGAATAACTTTGCCACCTTTGCCTTTGTGTTTTCCTGGTGAAATAAGAAACTCTGCTCCTAATCTTAACCTGGGAGTAATTAGCATTTCCCTGCCCTGGATGCTGCAGCTGCCCATGGGCAGTGCTGGGAGAGCAGGAATGCTCTGGCATCACTGAAGTGTTCAAGTGAAGGGCTCCAACTGCCAGGAACAGAGCAGGAAGCTCCTTCCTTATCCATAATCTTCCCTATGGTTTTGTGACCTTTTTTTGTGACCTTTATAACTTCAAATGCATTACTCTACCACCTGGTGAGTGGTGTTGAATCTGAGCAATATTTTGTATTTTCAGCAGGGCAAATGCTGAAGAAAGTTTCTGATTAATAGTCTCCGATTAGACTGTTCTTGTCAAATTGACTAATGGGATGCAATGGCAAGCCCTGACTGATTGCACTGGAAGCCTTGTGCAGTTCTCTAGAAGATGCTCATTACAGGAGATTCCCACGTAATGTTGGACAGGCCATAAAGAGAATTGGCCTTGTCAGTCTTTTATCATGACAGTTATTTAAAAATTAATGCATCAGTTTTGAAACGAGAGACCTGCTTGTTTGTACATTTGCTGACAAGACTACAGTAATGATAGGTAAATGTGCAAGGTGGACTCCACAAAATGAGCTCAGGCGTGGAGCCATTAATGGGCTGGAGCAGCCCCGTGCCCCCGATGTGGGGCTGGTGACGCAGTGAGCTGTGCCACAGCCCTGTCACTGCCCCTGTCACTGCCCCTGTCACAGCCCTGTCACCGCTGGCACGGTGGCCGGGGCAGTCCTGATCAGAAGCGACAGTGGGGCAGAGCTGCTGCCACGGCAGCAGGGCTGGCTCTGGAGCCCACGCAGCGACCTGGAATAACAGAGCAGCCACGGTTCCAGGGGCCTGGCACTGCCAAGCTCAGGGGCTGGTGCTGCTCCTGGCATGGCTGGCACTGCAGCAGCACGGGGAAGAGTCTTACACTGCTGCTCAGTGGGGACTTCCAGAAGTGTCTTCCACAACTTCCTGGAATGAATCACCATTTCTTCTGCAGCTGCCTATTTTTAAGCAGGAAAATGAATCAGTGCTGTCCCAGCCAAGTCAGTTCTTGTACAGAAACCTGGCAGATGTGTGGGAATTACTTGGAGAGCTGTACTGTCCATCGTGTGGATGCTGCATGCACATGGGACTGAGCCATGGAAAGCCTCTGAATGAGTCCTGTCTGCTCCTGGTGTCCCGGGAAGTTTCTCTGTGCAGTCCAGTAAAAGTCCTTTACTCCTGCCAGGGCTCCTCCCTACTCAGGGGCCTTTCATGGCCAGTTAAACCCAGCCCGGTCTGAGGCTGTGCCAGTCTGACCTGCACCTCCTGAGCATGGACACAAAGTGATCTCCCTGTGATGCTTTTCCTACCTTGTAGTTTTTATAGAATTTGCAAAAATGTAACTTCTCATTAGAGTACTCTTCACATTGAAAGGGAAGTAATTTCTGAAGTGAATGACCTGCAAGCATGAGCTGATTCATCACTCGGGGCAGCTGATGGCCCAGCATCTTGAGGGCCCAAATAAATTCCCTTCTCTGTGCTGGGTCACCTGTGCAGGTGCCAGGGCCTGGCTTTTGCCTCTCTAGGTTGTTGCTTTGTGCCCCAGAACTCATTTGTTTCTCACAGTGTGCAGGTCCCTCTGCAGGAGCACTGGGGAAGGTGGTGGCTGTTCTTCCACCTCAGCACCATCCTTCAGCTTATTAGTCCTGCAGCTGTCTTCAGGCAGCATTTCAAATGGAGAAATTGTAAACTGAATGTTACAGGCAAATTAAACATTTGCCATCTTGTGAGGAAAGGTCTTTAATTAGGAGAAGGATACACTGGAATGCCAAAAGGAAAAAAAAATTGACAGGGGACGGACAAGCAGTGGAAGCAGGAGAAAAGAGCATATACAGTCCTTGGATGTTTTAATAAATGATGTATCTGAGGATTATTTGATGTAGTTGAGACTGCCAGGATGTCTTGTATTTTCAGTACCACAACTGAAACTTATTTAGGATTTAAAAAAGAACCTTTTTGAGGTAAGGAATTTATTAATAATTTCCTGTAACTTCTGTCCAAAATACTGAGTAAATTTCTTTTGATAAAATACAGATTTGTGGAAGTACATAGAAGTCCCCTCGCTTCTGACATAACTGCAAGCTGGAGCAGAGTTTTAAAGTTTGGAATGATTATCTTGGTTTTTTCAGGCAGGTTTTGCATTCCTGGCTGGTGCCCTGTCAGAGGTTCCCCTGGGCCTGGCTCACTCTGACACTCAGTGATGTGCTGGCCCTGAGTCCTGCTCTGGTGTCACAGTCACAACACCCAGTGCAGCCTGGTGAACCAAGGCATGAGCCCTTCCATGCCTCTGTCCATCCAAGACACTGAAGGTTCTTGGGAGCCTGGAAGGGAAACAAAACATTTCCCAGAAGTCAGAAACACAGAAGATTTTCATGCATGGTCACCATTCTGTGCTCTGTATGTGATGACATATTTTGTGTTGATCAGCTCTTTGTGCTACCCCTGACCCTGTGATGAAGTGTCTGTGTGTGAGCCAGGCTGCACAGTCACTTGTAAGACAATAACCCCTGGTTTGTTTGTTTTGCAGTGGGAACTCCCTACTATATGTCCCCAGAGCGAATACACGAGAACGGCTATAACTTTAAGTCTGATATCTGGTCTTTGGGCTGTTTATTGTATGAGGCAAGTATCTTCTCACTTCTTCCCTCTGGATTTTCCATAACCACGCAGTTTGGGACAGGAATTGAGTAGGTCAGACTGCCTGTAGTCACCTTGTTGAGAATCCTTAGAAAAAGCTGATTTGTTTTGTGTTTGTTGTGCACCTTCTGAGCATGAATGGAGAGGCTGTGCCAGCCAGCACTTGCACAAAGTTCATTTAGGTCACAGATAAAGTTTATTCAGCAGATGGGGAGGATGAAGCCATGAAAAGCCAGCTCACTGCATCCCTCCTTCCTGCAGGGAGCAGAGCTCTCTTGGGGCAGCATAGTCAGAGTTTTCCTGACTGCATTTGTTTTGAGAACAGCAAATTCATTCGAATGCAAGTTACTGGTTTCTGAGATGGAATTCTGACCAATTGCGGTATTTTAATTTTGGGAACTTCCAATAAAGAAAAACAGAGGTTTTATGTAATGTGAAATCAGTGTCTCTAACTACTATATTATGGCTGGAAGTTTTTCTAATTGTACATTGTCTTACAGCGTGAGGCACAGACTCAGAGCAGACACATTTGGAAGAACTGTACAGTGTGCAACTGGTTCTTAAAAGCTATTACATGTATTTTGGAAATAAGGGTTATGATTTTGTAACTGTGCTTTTTGGTTTTGTGATTTCATTTTTAGCAGGGATCAAAGGGTATCAGACAGTGTTGTATTCTTTTATAACCTAATCAAAATCTTTTTTTTTTGATGGATGCTCCTTCTAATTCAAGTGACAGTGCAGGCCAGCAATTAAAAAGCTTTTATCCCCACCCTGAGAATTAAAAATCCCTGGGATATTTAGTCAGGAATATTGCTCACATCCTCTTTGGTTCACAAATTATGGGAACTGATGACATTTTTCTTCTCAACACAACTTCTGGTAATTACGTGAAATTAGAGAATAAACAGAAATGTAATTCATTTTGTGAGCATGTACTTGAGCTGGTTGATTTAACAAACACTGTAGGACATGATGGGGTAACAGTGAATTCTCCCATCACATCTGGAGGCTCTGAGCTGGGGCCTGTGGCCCTGCCCTGGGTGTTGGCCTGGCCAGGTCTGTGGGAGTGGCCCCAGTTGGATCCCAGTGCCCCGGGGGGGCTGCAGTGCTGGGCTGCTCTGACTCACTCCAGGCTGAGCTCCCGGGGATGGGATTCCAGATTTATGCAGAGAGAAATATTTAGCGTTGTGCTAAGATATGTTTTTGTTGCAGGCAATATGGTCCCCTTATGGCACAGGAGTCTTGGTACTCCTTGTATTTCAAGAAGCTGAATTAATTGCACACTAAACATAATTCTCTGGTAGGAGTAGCAGTACTACAGTAACATCTGAAAGATTTGGCATGTGAAGCGTTTTTAAATTTCCTTCCTACGTAGGTAAGCCTTAACTTAGGGAGCTGTGAGATATTCCAAGGAGAACTGGACAGGTACCAATTTTATGTTCAGTAGTTAAACAACTACTTGACTTCTTAAACTTTCTAGAATTTTGAAAATTAAGGATCAGATCTGCATGTCTTTGAAGGAACTGTTTTATCTGCTCTAATGTTTTGCAAGGAGAATGTTTTTCCATTTGGCTTAGAAGTAAGGAAGGGATGCTTGTTTGGGTATGAGTCACTTCTGATATTTCTCCAGATAGATTGTGTAGATAAGCTGCAGAGAGATTTAATGTACAAATTGCCTTCAGAGACACGTGTGTCCACTGGAATCCACTTAGGGAACATTGAGGGCTTTGGGACATGATGCCACATAGCACCACTTAACTTTGACATAGATAATCATACAGTGATTTTTATTAAATCTTATCAATATAGTAGTAACTGTCTTCATCCCTCACTTCCTGTAGATATCTGTCAGCAAGATAACTTGGAGGGGATAAAAATAACTTGTTAATTCCCAGAATGTAGCTACAAGCAATGACTTCAGCAGTTCTGGCACGACGATCAATTTAAGCAGTAACAGGGATTCCCATCTCTGGATGTTTGAACCAGTCATGCTGCGTGGTGGGCGTTTTCCAGGGAGATCTGCCTGGCCTGGGGTAATTGCTCTAATCAAAATGTCAGGAGCAAGCCCCAGTGTAGCATCACAAGCTGTAGTTAGTGAGGTACTCGGAGTGCCTGTGGTCATGGCCCTGCAGCCCTGACTGCTGTAGTCACAACTGGGTGCTCTCTCTTTCCACTTTAATTCCTGCATTTACCATCCCAAACTCCACAGTGTGTCCTTTTCATTCCTTCCCTTTTGCACACGAGCACTTAACTAAACCTGGAAGGAAAAGTTAATGGGAATTGGAAAACCCCTCTCAACCTCCCTGGCATTATTGATGTGTGTATTGAGATCGTGGAGACCCTGTTTAACCCTTGCTTGCTTTCTGTGTTTTCCCTAATGCCCCCATTAGTGCTCTCCCTGGAACAGTCTGTGCTGGGTTCTCCAGTTTAACTGACTGAGAGCAGTTTGCTATCACTCCTACCTGGGGAGTAGAGTCTCTAACTGGACTCTAGTTCTTCTCCTACTGATCTGCCTACTACTGTCATGAAGTAATGAAGTAACAGTGACACTTCACCATTTGCCTTCAAAAATCTTCCAAACGCTCTCACCCAGTGCTGGGGTTCTTTGGGATCCTGGCAGGAGATTTTTCACCCTCAGGTCCGTGGGTTTGTGAGGAGTAACTTAGTGTTACTCCTGATAGTAGTGGTGAGGAGTAACTGCACAGGTAATGGCAACAGACCATTAATCATCAAATAACCCCCTTAACGTGTAGTGAGAAGCATCAACTTCAGGTGGCCTCAGGGTGAAACTGAAAGAGGAAAAGGATCAGACTGATGAAGAATATTTTCAGTAGCTTTGTTCTGAAATCTGCTTGGGATACTCTTTTCTAAATAGCAGATTTCTGGCAGGAGACAGATTTATTTTGAGATTGTTTCGGGGTTTTTTGAAAGATTAAGTACATTGCTCATGCTTACAAGATTCTTCATGTTCTAAGCAGCTAAATGTCCAAAGATAGGGAGAAATGATTCTATCTGAGAGGGTTGCAGAGTTGTCTTAGAGCCAGTTGAGTTCTTGCTGATGTGCTGGCGGTCTGAGCATCCTGTTTCTTGGGGTTTTTATCTTGGGAAGCCTGGCAGAGCCTGGCACCAGCCCTACAGGGGCTGCAGAGCTGTTGGGGTCTTGCAGCAGCCTGGGCTGGGGAGCAGCAGCATCCCTTGCTCTGCTCCCTGCCCGAGAACAGAATTGGCTCTTGCAAACTGGCAGCACCAAGGGCTCTCAAATCCTTTGTGTTTCTGAAACATTTTCTGTTTTTTTCTCTCCAGATGGCAGCTCTGCAAAGTCCCTTCTATGGAGATAAAATGAACCTGTTTTCTCTTTGCCAAAAAATAGAGCAATGTGACTACCCACCTCTTCCAGCTGAACATTATTCTGAAAAGGTAAATTGGGAGTGTGGTTGCAGGGGACTGGGGAGGTGCAGTGAAGTTTCTCCAGGCACAGGGAAAGGGAACCCAGGAGGAGAACCCCCCCCACATCTAGGGAAGAACAGGGGATGGCCAGGGGGTCCTGGATACCTGGCTGAGCAAATTACTGTTGTGGTGTCTGAATATTGACAAGCTAAATCAAGATTCAAAAAAAGTTTTCTTTATGTGGGGAATATTGTGAAACTGAAAGTCTGTGATGCTGGCAGAAACCAGCAGTGGTGAGCCGTGGGAAAGCCTTCTCCTTGTTTCCTTCCCCATAAAACATTTCATAAAAGAGCACTGATATGTTTGTTTATGAAGTCTTCAGTGTGTGACACTGAAGCACCTCTACAGCAGCTGCACAGGGGCTTTTTAAAGTCCAGGTTTGTGTGTCTGAACATGAGGGATGGGGGCAGCATCTGGACCAGTGCATAAACCCAATAATGTCCCAGTTCCTGCTCACCCAGCTGCAGACACATGTGCTGGCTTTCCTCAGGGCCTCTTGAGATGAGCTTGACTTTTTTCTGCCTCACCTAGACAAAGCAGCTGGTTTTCCTTAACCTCCTCATTCCTTAGTTGCCTTGTATTTGAAAGGAAATGGCTAATGGAATTCTAAATGTTCACTATATCCTATGGGGTTTTTCTTTTGTTTCACTCTACCTCAGCATCCTGAGGAGGAGGCAGATGCCGGGAAATACCGAGAGCAGCCTCCACCCTGGGAGGAACCCTGCACCACACCTCACTTTTTGCTTCATTTTTCCTTGCCAAGTAACTCGTGCAAAATGATGCTTTGAGAACTAGTCTGTAGAAGTGAATTTTCAAATTTTTTTGCCCCAAGCTCGGTAGCAGCGCCCGGCTCTGTGCGTCCCTTTGCCGTGCTGCTGCAGCTTGCATTTCAGGATATGCCTGTTGGCAGCAGGAATTAGTGTAAGTTGACAGATGTGTTTCCTGTCTTTACAATTACTGTCTGTTTGCTTCCCTCTGGCACTGCTAAAGAGTGTGTGTAGTGCAGTGATACGAGCGGGGTGAGAAGGATGCTTTAGAGCTCAAAGGCGCCGGGTCCCAGAGAACTGCAGATGGTTCATGCACTATTAACAGGATGCTGGCAGAGGCTGTGCCTATGGCTGCAGCTCCTCAGCTGATGCTGGTGCTCACTGGAACAGCACAAACAGAGTTAGAACAGGGCTCCAGCACCAACAGCATCTAGCATGGTACTTCTTCAACAAGAAAGAGGAACAAGGCAGTGTTATGGGCAGAGCCACTGCTTTAGTTTCCTTTCAGGGATGTTCCTCTCTGTGGCCTTTTGTGTCCAGATCCCCCTGTTGAACATCTGCATGCTGCTGGAAGTGGGAGGAGCTGGGATCCAGCCAGGATAGGTTTTCTATATTGGGAACAAACTTGCTGCTAACTGTAGATGCTGGCTGGTGGTGCCCACTGGTTCTGTAGGTGCCTGTGAGGACAGAACTGCCCGGGCTGTGTGTCAGTGCTGCATGCACAGGGGAGCACAGCCACTGTTCAGACAAATGGCACTGACAGCACAGGCCCTGGGCAGAGCTCCAGAAACATTTTCAGTTGTTTGTGGGAGTTTTGTGGTCAGGGCTGATACATGTTCCGTCTTTGGGGTCTCAGGGTTATGGAGGCAGCAGTGTCCCTGCCCTGAGCTGGTCAAAGTCACCAGAAAAAGGGGCAGGGCCAGGCAGGTCTGGGTTGGGAGCAAGGCCTGGGCCTCACTCACCCAGAGCTGGAAACCTCAGGTCCGTTCGTTAATGCAGCTGCAGCCGTGTGCTTGATAGCTCTATGGCCATGCTTTTAATTACCGGTAAAATAATTGGCACTGTGGCTACTGGGAGGATGTGAGAAGATCAGAGGCTCAAGGCTGTTTTTCCTGGTGCCTCAGGGGTACGAGCAGCTTTCAGTGTCTGTATAATTAAAAGCTACAATCTTTCATGTGCACAATAAAGAGGGCTGGGAGGTGGGGAGACTCTAGCCCTTTTGCATTTTGTTTATTAAATATAATCAATGACCAGTTTCTCTTCCTCATGAAGGTTTTTTAGGAAGCACCAGGGTCTCATAGCTGTGTCCAGTAGCTTAAGATACACAAGTGCTGGGGCTGGTGCTGGAAGGGCAGCACAGCTCTGCTCGGGCTCCCCTTCCTCAGTTCCCTTTCACTGGCAGGTCCCTCCTCACCTCCCGCCTCACTGACAACGGGTTTCCTTCCTTTGTGTCCTGCTTGTGCCACTGGTGCCTCCCTCTGTCCCATGCTCTCCTCAGCCCTGGGTGCACAGGCTGGTCCTCCTTCAGGATGTAAAATATTCTGGGGTTGGGGAAGATTTAAATCTTTAGTGAAGATGATACACATGCCTGGATTCTGCCCAGAAGAGGTTCCCCTCTCGTGGCACAGCTCCAGAGCTCGGGCAGACATTCCCAGAGCCTTTTCCAGGAAGGCAGCAGCAGATTGACTCCCCGTGTGTGTTTTGCTGTGTTGCAGCTGCGGGAGCTGGTTGGCATGTGCATATACCCCGACCCAGACCAGAGGCCTGACATCGGGTACGTGCACCAAATAGCCAAACAAATGCACGTGTGGACTACGAGCACATGAGTGCCCGGCCGGAGCAGCGCAGCTCAGTCTTACTTGAATCCTTTTTCTCAGCTGAAAGCGACTGGTGCCAGGTCACACAGGTGGGAGGTTGAGCACTCGCAGCAGAGGCTCCATCATTTGCAGGTTATTTGACAAGGACTTACAGGTGGTCGTGCTTTAACGTGAAGATTCTGTGAGGTATTGCAAGTGATTCTTTTTTATTTTTAAGGCCAATAATGTTACGGATGTAGATCATTTAAGGGTCCTTTCTTAAAACTGTCGTGTGTAATCTAGGATAGCAGCTATTACCGAGGGCTCAGCGTTTGCCAGACCTTCTATCTTAACTGTAATGTGAAATATTGAAATAATTCCTTCAGTGAAATCACTTTATACTAATGTAAGGATTACCATAGATTTTGTGTAATTTGTATAACTGCTACTTTGCCTCTTCTGCAAATGGTTAATAGCAAATTCAGTTTTTACTTGGTATATTTTAAAGCAGCCATTTATGTTTTTATTAATTTCCTCCTCTTCGGACTTAGGAGCTGGGAAGGGTTGGGGGGTGGGAAACCCTGTTGTTTCATGATTTCTTTTTTTTTTTTTAATTCTAAACTTAAGAGTATTTTGCTGATGCATTTCTCTGTCAGAGATGAGTTAAACATGAGCCTGGGGAAAAGAAGACAAACATGCCAAGCAAACCCCTACCAGCCTTGCTCCTGCAGAGAACTGCTCCTTTCCCTCATTTTCCCCTTTTGGAATGGTTCTTCTTCACCTCCAGGTTCTTGTTTAAAACCAGTGTTTATCAAAGCCAACTCAGTTTTGGTGCAGAGACTTTTACATATTCAATAGTACGTCGGGTACTATCGGTGGAACTTCAGCAGTGTTTTAAACACTTGGAAAATTTTTAAAAAATAAATGAAATGCTTTGTGTATGGAATTCTGCCTAGGATCAGCCCCTTCTCTCAAACTGTGAAAGCTCATTACAGAATGTGAATGTTTATAAAATCTCAACCTGATCTGAAGGAGTCATCGTCTTTAACTGCATGAAAATTGTCAGCCAGCTAAATTCATTCATTGAATCAATGATTTGTTTCATTACTGTCAATGGAAATACTCACTGCTTTAGGAAGAGCCGTGGATTCACGTTCCAGTGTCTCCATTCCATGTGCCTGTCAGGAGGAGCAGGGCTGCACTCGGTGCTCCAGAGGAAATCCTTCAGCCTGTGCTGCTCCAGTGCCGCCTCCACGTGGGACAGGGGCTTGTGCCAATGTATAGATTTGTGTGTGACAGTTCAAATGCAGCCTGTGCCTGTTTTCTTTTCTTAAAGAAAGCTTACAATCCTTAACTATTTTGAACTAAGATTAGGGTTAGGGGGTTACATACATATATATGCTTTTAGTGGATTTTTTTAACCTACTTTTCTCTACTTTAAGGAAAACTGCAGTGCCATATCTTCAACTACTTCCTATAAAATTTGGGAATATTTGTATAGGGTACCAAGAAAAGCCATTAATTGCTGTGAATATGGTTGGTATCATTAATGCAAGGTGCCATTTCACTGAGGCTTCTCAGCAGAAAGTTGAGGCTGCTGCTCTCATGGGGGGATGTGGGAAATTCAAATCAGCAGGAGAATGTCGTGGAGGCACCAAACTGCTCCCACCATTTTCATGCCAAATAGCTTGGTTATTTATACCAGCTTCTTTAGCACTTCCCAGGGTTCAGCCTGAACCTCTCTGGTTCCACTGCAGCTTTCCTTGGAGCCATGGCTTCCAGGGAAGCTCAGCTCAAAGATGAGTATCTGGAGAAGTCTGGTCACTTTCTTGCTACATAAAATTTCATAGTGCTTATAAAGAAATGTATTTCAAAAAGTAATTTTTTGCAATTGTGCATTTTTAGATAAATAAAAAAATTCTTTCAAAAATAAACACCTTTGTTTAAAAAACCAAAAAAGTCCAGTATTCAAGGTCCAAGTGGAGGTGAGTAACAAGACAATCAGACTTTAAATGATGCTGGATCTGCCCTGTATCTACAGCAACCAGGGCAGCAGTAACATCAACATCCCCTGATGACCAGAGATACCCTGCAGTGAGGATAGCAGTGTCTGTTGGAGGGGGCAAAGGCAGCAATTCAGAACCACCAATGCTCACTGGTTTTTTATAGTCTATTAAATTAAAACTTATCAAATTAGACTTCTGCAGAGCACTTTTACTCCTGGAGGGGAGCACAGCTCTCACCTGCTCTAAAGGAGGAAGGGAGAAGCAGCAGCAACAGCACCAGGTACACACAGAGGAGATTGGGCAGAGCCTCTTTATTCTGCACCAGCTGCTGTCTGAGCACCCCCAGGGCTCAGGATGTGTCCATGGTTTGCACGGTCTCATCCAACACCTCGAGCTCCAGATGTGCCACATTCTCTGTGAGAACAGCAGTTGTTCCTTTTTCACACTTGTACCTACCAAACCTAGTAAAGAAATGAGGAAAATTAGTCTGGAAGACGGTACATAGGAAAACTTGCATTTCAAATTTTAGAACCCATCAGCTTCAGAATTTTCCTGTAGAAGTCCTAAGTAAAGAAACTGCTTACTGCAAAATCTATACTGATTGCAATAACTGACAGAGTTTCAGATAAAGCAGCAACTTCAGGAAGCTTTACAAAAACACTGACATGTAACTGGAAAGGTTTTTATTGAAATTAATGAGCTTTCAAAGTGGTGGGGGACATTTGTGCTAAAAACCAAAGAACAAGCACTTTGCTTGTTTTGCAGCTCTAGAATAATTCTAACACTATATCAGCCTCTGTTCAGCTGCTGCTGCACTGTTTAAAGTCTTACAGACTGGAGATCGCTGACAGAACTCGGTATTACTGAAAACAGGCCTTGCCAGGCAGAGCAGAGACCCCACAAGAGCTTCAGGATGACTCACCTGTCCCCCTTCCTGTTGGCCACATCGTAGGGACGGAGGAAATCCAGCTTGTTCTTGCTGATGACACAGATGTCGATGTTGCTGCCGGAGCCCAGGTCGTTGTAGATGCCGGCTGCGATGGCGTCTCGCACGAGCTGCTTGGCCTCCTCCTCCTGGGAAAGGGAAAAAGCTGTCACTGCTCCAGGGCTGGCATTTCCCAGGACTGTGCATCCCTGGACCTGTGGAGGCTGAGCTTGGGACAATTAACTGACACACCAACAAAAAGTCAATCACCAGGTACCCAGCCAAAATGGTGCAGTTGGTTAAGTTTGTATCACTGAAGTGAAACAAAAGAGGAACTTCTGCTACAGTAATAGATGTAACTAAGAAACAGCCACTAGTCAGAAGGAACTGGAGAGCAACAGTGCCCATGTTACACAGCAGCACTCAGGAGTATCTTTTACACAGAAACATTTCAAATTCATCAAAATGTCCATTAGAATACTACACCAGATCTGTAAGATCACATTTCTCCCCCACCAGAGCAGCGAAGGGACATCCTGCACCCTCAGCTCCACTGACTCTGTGCCCCTGTCACCTGGACAAAGGCTCAGAATGCAAGGAAAACAGGTTGAATCCATATAAATATATATATAGACATGTGTATACATCATACACATACACAAACCTTTTCAGTAGCCTATGAAGTACAAACTAGAGAATATAAGACCCTTACTTTCTCTCAAAGGTGCATTACTTACTTGAAAACTGGCTAGAGCTGCCTGTTCCAGTACAGAAATAGTAAGACTGGAACACATCCATGGACACAGAGGTGTGGACTCGTTTTGTCCCCAGGTGTGTGCAGCAGTGGCTGCTCAGCTCACCCAGCAGATCCTGCTGGCATGCTGAGGCTCCCAGGCTCACTCCTCACTGCTTTGCTGCTATTTCACACCTTGGAATAATCCTCTGCCACCAGACACCAGAGTAAGAGATGGAGTCAACGCTGAATTTGATAAATGCAGCTTTTTCCAGTGTGCCTCATTTTCACAGCCTGTCAGTGCCAGGACCCTGCCATGTGACAGCAGCAGTGCCAGGAGCAGCAGCTCCCGACTGCAGCTGCTCCAGCCCCAAGTGCAGCTCAAGAGGAGCCCAAAATTAGCTCAGCTCCCTCCTGCCTGCCCTGCACTCCCTGGTGCCCCTCTGAACAGTGGGAATGACACTATTCCTGTGCCAACAGCCACAGGAGCAGGGCACAGCCTCCACTGAACTACAGAAAGCAATTCTTACTTCACTCCCAGTTTTATGACTATTACTCTTTATAAAATAAATAAATTCTATTACACTTCCTAACAAGCTGACTAGAACAATACAGTCATGCTGCAAAAATAATTCCTGTACCCTTCTTTTAATGTTTTGGGCAATAAAATCCTGATAAGCAAGTAATTCCGCACTTAACTGACAGAAGACTGTTGATGATTTGTTGCAGACTAAGGTTATTTTAGTACTATAGTGAAAAATAAATAAACTAAAGAAGTACATGTAGATCTGTTTTAAGAACTAACTGGTAGCAAAAGCAGAGTAATTCTGAGCTACGAGTGTTAGGTATAAGAAAAATAGCTTAGGAAAACTACAGCAGATTGGTGGAGTTTGTTCCACTCTTCCTTTTAATTTTCATCCTTTTAAGTCAACACTGTAAACCTCACAGACTCCTCTAATTTAAATCTGATTTGCTTTTCAAAATGTACTGCATCACCCTATTGTTATCAAAACAGTTGAAAAACTACCCAATGAAGTGAAGAGCTGAGCTGTAACCGCACTGAGGCAGCCACTGCACAGAGAGCCCAGGCTGTAACCACAGCTCCTTCACTGACACAGTGCAGCTCAGTCTGTGAACATGGAATCATTCTTCCTGCCTCCGTGCTGCTTCCTGCTCCTCTTTTTACAGTTTAGAAAGCTGAGCAGAATAGCCACCAGAAAAACCCAAAGCACTGCTTACAGAGATCCTGCATAGAGTTCAGCAAGGACTGCTATTTACAGTCACAAAATAGGGGGTTAGCAGGAAAGTGCTGACACAGTCTCAAGTACAAGGCCCTCAATGAGTCACTATAATAATTAATCTTAAAAAACCCTAAAAGTTCAGAGTATATAAAAGGAGCACTTCCTGCTTTATGGTTGCAAAGACCAAGCTAACTGGGAATATCCTCCTCTGGGGCCCCCAGTGCTCCTTAAATGAGATTACAGGCGAGTGATGAACTGTGGGGCGAGGCAGCAGTGACAGGCAGCGCTTTATGGAGCGATCTGTCTGTCCCCATCACACAGCCCACAATGTGTCCCTGGGCTCCAATGTGCAGCTCCATTTACCTGCGTGTGACAAATGGCAGCGCTTGGCCGAGGCGCGGCCAGCCCGGCGCGGTAATGGTCAGCACAGCTGTGCCCTGGGACACAGCCCCCTTCATTACACTGACCACAGCACGGCTGCCAAAGGCTGCCTCAGCAACTGGGCAGTAAAGGCTAAAATAAATAACTCAGCATGGAAGGCTAATCTGAAACACTGTTTGATAAATTATTTATAACACAGACAATTGTCTGCATTTAATATTGGCGCTACTGGTAGCATCTTTAAAAGATGATTTATGTGTTGTAATGCCATTAAGCTTTATATGGGCCCACTGCTGGCTATAAAGTCTGCTGAGATTTAGAGAATGAGTTTTAAACTGTCACTGTAACATCATAGTAGATAGAGCCTGTATTAAATCTTTACTTTAAACCTGTTATCTGGAGAGTTGCAGTTTGCAGACACTCAGAGCTGATGGATTACCTCTCACAGCTGCTCTGCCACGAGTCCCAAACAGCACCGAGGAGCAACTTTTACACATTATTCTTGTATATGACTTGGATCAACTTTCTCTTCTCACTTAAGCAATTTCCAAATTTCAACTGCTACTGAAGGAAAAAAAAGAGACCTTCCTACAGGAGATGAGGCTACTTCTACATTGTATTAATACTGTCTTCACTAATAACCTGTAAACAAGTTTATCATTATGCTCCAGCAGCAAAGGGAGCAGCTGGAATGGCTTTGTGAACGTTATTTCCTCACATTTTGTAACTTCACAAGCAAGTTAAACAGGAGATGTCTTTTCCAGATTTTAAAACTTTAGAAGTCATTGATTTTTTTTTCTCTTACCAAAATAAAATTAATCCCTTCTGCAGGTCACCAGGACGCTGTTAGAGATGCAATACACAGTGCAGTTCTCCAGAGCAATTAGAAAGATTTGAAATGCAATGCACAATCACTATAATATGAACATAAGCAAGCGTTTTTGTAAGAATAAACAAATGCAAATACTTAAAACATGTCTTTTACAATGAGATTTGTTCAAATACTATCATATAAAAAGTTGATACTAAAAGTGAGAATCCCACAGACTTGTATGGGAAGAAAAGGGAAGAAAAAAAAATCAGAAGCTTCAGGAAGGACAATGACAATAAAAAAATAAATCCATAAAGGAGTGTTGGGAATTTGGGGGTAGAAAGCAATACCTCTTGAAAGACATAAGCACCTACAGGAGCATAATTAGAGTCTGGACGAGAAGCAGCAGCAGGGGAGTGAGGGGCTGGGGCTGAAATCAGCCTGTAACTGGAAGAGATGCTGAAGTCTGCTCTAAGTCCAAAGAGAACAAACCTGAGAAGCAAAGGATTTCGTGTTTCTTGCAAGGGAAAGCTGAAAGGCTCCAGCAACAAGAATAGATTTGGTTTGGCTGTCAGGGAAGGGGCAGGGATGTGTCATTTAAACCAGGTTTAACAAGCCTCCCCCCAAAAAAGTGCATTTCCTGTGCTGCCTCAGAATAAGGAATGACACAACATGTCTCTTCTTAATTTTTTTAATTAGACCTATGTGTTTTATGTTCGGGTTCATCGAGAGTGAAGTGTCAGTAAATGTTTATTTTTCTAACCATTTTCTGCTAAGAACTTTCCAAATAAACTGCTCAGTTATCTCTAATTATTATTCTCAGAGAAAACAGTTTTTTCCCATTCTGAGGAAGCTGCCTGTGAGTGCAGGCTCATCCCCACCCCCTCTCTGATATCATACACCACCAGTATAATAAACCACGTTAATATTTCATACCAGGGTGAAATATGCTGGAGTATCAATTCAACATCTGCTGTCTTTAGGGTACTGGCGTCCCGCAGAGACACTTTCAATTTGTAATTGAGTTCTATACTGAATTAATCAGCAGTTTATCTTTTTTAGTAAAATAATGTCTTCCCCACTAACCTGGATTTACATTAACAATTTATGCCAAATTACCTGCCAACACAAGAAACTTATATGATTCGGAACTATATTCAATAACATTAGTTGCTGTATGTCATTCCCTACACAGGGATTAGTACAATACATATTTCCAACGGCACAGAATTAAATTACAAGCTCTTCTCACAACTGTGGGATTTCTTTTAATACTATTCACATTCTCTGAACTAAGAATGATTACAAAAACTTCTTCAATCCATCACTTAGTAAAGTTCACGGGTTTTTAGGGAACTGATTCTCAAAATGGGAACTGGCTTAACAGCACCAGAGCTGTAAATCCTGCCAGGCTGCAGCTCCTCCTCTGCTGTGCTGCTCTACAGTAACACACTGACCCTTAGCCACCCAGATATGCAAACCCTGCAAAAGACTATGGGTAAAGTTACTTTATGTTACTGCATATAAAAAAATTAATATCAAGCAGTAACATGTCTAGCTTCAAATAAAGCAAACTCTGCTCATCTGACTGTTGCTTTACCTCTGACAAACTGATGGAAGGGAATGAAGGTCAACATTTTATTTGGAAAAGAAGCCTTGGGCCCTCAGGTAATATATCCTTCCTAATACACCAAAATGCTCCATAAAGCCCAGGCTGGCTCCCTCCTCCTCCTCCTCCTCCCCTCACAGCAATTGCCCTCGGCCCCGCCGGCCCTCGCCGCAGGAGCAGCACTCGGGCTTCGTGCCATGTGAAATATTTTCCAGTACATTTTGTCTGTGTTCTGCAGTTATGGGAGATATACAAACTGGAACAATTTAAACTGGAACACCTGCTCCTGAGAAATGCATCAAAAATAATTACCTGTCCTCCCCCTACCCTGTGCAGTGAAATGATCTCTTAACACAGAGCCCTGCTTCTGGCCAGCTTGTCTACATTATTACGGACAAAGTTTAAGTGTTACTTTCATAAAGGTGAAGAAATTGTTGCTCTTTGACATGCAGCAAGGCCCAATTTACACAAAGGTAACATTTATTTCCCTTGATACAATCTGCAAACAGCAAACTGGAAGGCAGCACTGTTGGGTATCTCTGGGAACTAGGACTGGTGCTGCCAGCGGTGTCTCACCGAGTGCAGCACACAAACCTTTCATTCTGAAAGCACCCCACAATACACCTCTCCTGCAATCCCCACCATGCCAGAGCATACCTAGCTGGCATATTCCAAATCAGCCCACATTTCCTGTTTAACACTAGTTCCACAAAGGAAATTGATCCAGGGCACAGTTCTGTGAAAGATGATGAAAATAGTACAAACTGTCCAATGTGTCAGGCAGAAACCAGGCTGCCACAGGATAATTGTGATCTAACCTAAGAATAAGAAACAGGTATGATAAGCCTTTATTTTCTGGCTGACTGTATGCACTAATACCTGATATTTACCCATGGAAATCCATGTCTCCAGGAGACACGAACACAGCTATGTCAGGAAAGCTGAAAACTGCAGTGCCACAAGCTCTGGCAGCAAGGAGTGAAGATATGCCACTAACAACAGTCTCAGTTCCTGTCAGTGGATAATGAAATACACAGACACACAGCACACAGAAACACAAAGTCCTGATTTTTGCTCACCAAGTCAGATTTTGCCACCCCCATTTACTTAATTCTGTGTTTGACACCAACAGGGGTTCAAGTATCTCAGACAGGCTAACTCCCATAGTCTGGCTTGATCTCCATTGTCTGCTGCCAGAGTGGAGCCCACAAACCTCGCAGCAAGTGGTCACGGTGGCACAGAGTCATTAAAGCTGCGGTGTCAGCTGGCGGGATCAGCGCGGCTGCCACACCTGAGCCCGAGCGCTGATCACCATCACTAATGAACACAGGGCTCATCTGCAGCCTGTCACTGCTCCCCAGCCCCTCACACACACGGCCACAGCGCTGCCCAGACAACTATTGTTGAAGAATAGAGACTTTTGACAGATTCCAAAAATAGCTCAGTGTTGTTGTCAGTAGTTAATAAACAAAAATAATTCTACCATATTGAGGGGCAGTAGGAAATGTGAGCACAGAAACATTTGAAGGATCTATGTGTCAGCTGCTTAAAAATGGAAAAAAGTGACATGTTTTCATAATATTTTATAGTGTGCCTGATGCAGTTTTTTTACTGAAATAAGAGGTGCACAGTGAAAGCTGCACTCAGGCTACCTTGCATTTCAATACCACAAAGAACCCAGAGCAAATGGAGCACCCCAAGGAAAGCACTCTGCACCTCAGCTACTTTACTCAGGGATTAGGGGTACTCAGAAATACCCCAAAACCCACTTCTCCCAAACCTGCCCACCAAACTGCTCATCTGATTGCTCCCAGCCCATGTAGGTCCCACCCAAAGGGGTGAGCCAAAGCCCCCACTGCAGAGCGGTCACCAAAGCACAGCAGGGGATCACCCCTGCTCTGGTGGGACAGCAAGCAGCAGGTTTTGGGACAGCACAGCTGCTGCAGCACGAGAGGGCCTGTGCTCCACGTGGAACACACTCATAACAGTGCTCTCCTTTTATTCATCTGTTCTTACCCTCCAGGGTATTTTTGTTTTCATTCAGTACCACTTGATTTCCTGCCACACTTAAGAAATGGTACAATAAATTACTGTAAATATAATCTCACACTTTTGTGGTGATCTCTCCTAGAAATAATTATTAAGTATCTGCCAGACTACCTCCTATCTCCCTTCTTCCACCTGTTCTGCTCCTGAACTCACTATGCCAAGATTTACTTTCTTTTCCTTGCAAACATTCTGTTTTCTGTAGCTTCTGATTCTCTTCCTTTTGGAGCCTCTTTTTATTAAACCTGGCTGTTTTGATGAAATACAGAAAAGAAATGAAGTTACAAGCAGCCTTTCCTTGCTTAAACAAGAAGTCTACAACACAGCCCCACTGTGCATCAAGTAATTCTACAGACAAAATACTTCTACTTTTCAAACACCAGAAATCAAATATCAGAAGAAAATATATCCCCCCTCCCCATCTCCTGAGGAATTCAACCACCACAGGATAGATAAACCCAGAATCCCAGCATTTAATACTGTAGACATTTTTTTCCCAGCTCACAATGCTTTCCATATCCACTGACTCAGTATTTCTTTGCTATTGTTTAACACCAGAAGGCACAAACGCATTTACAAAATGACTGTAAGGTTTAAAATCCAGTGGTGACTCTATTGGAAGAAAAATTGGCTGCGATGAAAGATCTAAGCTCGAAACACTCCTTTAGATGTGCTGTTCTTCCACTTACGATTTTTAAAGTAGATCTATAGCTGCCCACATGACAGATTAATATTGTTCCACAGTAGTTAGGTGCTTGGCATTACATTTTTGAAGCATCTAGAGGCCTTCAGGGCTGAAAGTGTTCCCATCCTCAGCGATCTATAATGGTTCCTCTAGAGGCCAGCACTCCTTCCCACAAACCCTGCCTCCATAAATCAGGCTGCACAAGTGGCACTCGGGGACGTCACCATCCATCTCCACTGCTCCTCTGAAGGATGTTGGGTACAGATCATCTCCCAGCACTGCAGCCAGGGAAAGGACCATCACAGTTGGCACTGATAAAGCATGTGCTACTTAAATCTGAAGACACACTAAGTCTATGGAAAAAAACACATCCTGCTGGTGTTAGCATGCCTCAGGCACTGGGAGAAGCTTCAGCAACTCATCTTCAAAAGGCAGAGAGCCAGGGCTCTAGAAACCTGCAAAAATTGGCTAAGCCTGCAGTCTTTTTTTATTTTATTATTTTTTTATTTTTTTTTAGTTGAGCATCTTCAAAGTCTACAATTCTAACTGTAGGGCACAGCAGCTGCCACTGCAGATTTGATCCTCTCAGCTTTTGGCAGCTCTCAACTTGAAATTCTAGCAAAAGAATTTTTCAAGTTGCTATTATTGCCTGTCATGGATTTATAAATATTGTGCACTATCTGCTGTGGCATGGCTCTCCTGGGACACCAGTGCATGCCAAAAGCATAACAGAATGAAAAACAGTTCCTATTCTTCAAATAAATGCTAATTTTTTTTTAACTGTGCTCACACGATGCGTTTGGTGATCAGCTTCAATAGTACAGAATATATATCAGAGGCAAAAAAGCTGATTGTCTTTTCCAGTAGTATTCAGCTGCTACTTTCATTAAGCTTGTTTAATTACATTCCAGATGCTAATTTGCAAGTTGATACCAGAGGGTGCAGGACAGTTTGCCTTTGAATCATTTTTCTGTGATGTGATGGTCTTGAAGCACACCACTACCCTCCAGTAGCCCTAGCAAGCTATTCTGACAATTAGTGCAAAAGAAAGGAGCATTGATCTTGACAGAAAAATAATAATTTTCTATGTATTTTATTAAATTAATCTCCAGCAATTTTATCTTCATTGCCATTTCATAGCAAGTTTTATGTAAAATATATATAGCATACTTCAGATTTAATCTGGATTCATTTCAATAGAAATATTTGTTATTTTATTAATTTACTGAAAAAAAAAACCCCACATCTGACTTAGAATGTAAATACAAACTCACAGCCATAACAGAATATGAGGAAGTGGTTAAAAGAACAGTTGAGCTTTATCACATTAAACCTTGCTGGTTTGGCTAATACAATTCCTGACCTGTTATCAGATAACAGATTATCCAGGAAAACCAAAGGAAGGGTTAAGGTGCATGCAAGTCTCACAGACCTAAATATCTATTTCAACAAATTGGTAGGCTGCATTTCTACATGCTTGTTATAAGTGACTATCTGCTGCCACTTATGGTTGTGTGTGAAGACAGTTTAATGAGGATGACCTTTCTAAATAGGAAAATTTAGAGATTTACCAGTTTTTGGTGCCTTTTTCGGCTGCTCTTACACAAGAAATGACTTCAAATCCAAGCTTGAAAGCTAGCTGAGAATAAATGAAAATTGTAGTTCCACAGCACAGCTCTTTGCCATTTGTATCTTGGAAAGAGGACTATTGTGCTGTGGCTGCTGCTTGCAGGGATTTGCAGTCCGTGTTTTCAGGGGAATGGCACACATGCCAAGTGCACAGTCACACAGGAGGCTGGAAAAGGAGACTCTCATTCTTACAGCAGCACGAGAGGAGAGGGAAAAGCAGAATCTTCCTCTCTCTCTCTCTCTCGTGGCTCTATCAGCCATCTGGTGTGAGGATCCTTCCCAGAGACACTTGGGAGCCTATTAAACATATTCCAATATTTCTGGTAACAACTGTAAATATACTAGAGGCCACAAGTCCAGTGTCTTCAGATGCTGCCCAAATCACAGGAATCCTGCTGATCCCACTGCCTGTCCCTAACTTTGCACACCTACAACTCTTGCTTACATACTGACAGGAGAGGGGCCAGGGATAATTGCAAAACTGCTTATAACTAATGCTGAAGCAATTAACTAATGGCAAACTTCTCAAAACAAGGTGGGGGGGTTGGCTGTTTTTTTAAAAATCTGCTGGAATTGCACACTGTGATTTGTCAGGAGATGTACCAACAGATCATCTCACATTTTAAACTTCACTTACCAGCTTTATAGAGAGGAACTGTGGATTTATGGGACCATCACCTAAAATCACACTGCTCTTGAGGGGGAGGAATGACCCACAGCAGCTGCATTACAAAAATGAGGAGCATCTGAAGACCTCTACTGATAGTAAACTAACTTTTTCCTTTTCTGCATCCTTCAGTGATACTGAAGAGCTCCAAGCTTTGTTTTAGATGCCTTTTAGGCTGAAATGATTGCAACTGTTAGTGTTACAAGTAATTTTTAATGGGTTCAATTTTCAATCTTGTGTTCAATTCTCATCTTTCCTTTACTGTGGAATTATTAATCAATTGGAATGAGAAGGAGCATTCACAGAAAGTCTGCAGAGATTAAGAGAACTTGACATTCCTGAGGCATTTTATAAAATACAGTTGCAGAAAACCCTGTAATGTTTTGTAATTAATTTCAACTGGATTCTCAGGGTTTAGATTAGAAGTATGGTATAACCAAATACAAGAAATACTATAGAAAACACCAAAATTATGCACTGCATTCATTTGTAACTGAACAGTTTACTCTGATCTTATCATGACACTCCAGCTTTTAGCTTTCCTCAATGGTTCTTGATAACAACAATCAAGTATTTTCCATTTTTTATCAGTATCATCAGCAAAACACAACCTCATGAGTCTTCTGATAATCAGCTTTTAAGTAGATATTAGAAGTGCAAACACTAGTTCTGAACATACCCCGTCAATCAGAATTGTTTTAATACCTGAACACTTTTTGTTGCATTCTCTTTTTAAGACTGAGAGAGAATGACAGACTGACAGAAAAACAACAATATTGACTGTGCAAGGGCTGGTAAATTCCTGAAGTCAACTATGACTAGTCAGCTGTATATTTTGAAAGCCTTCACCTACGTTCAAATCACACATTTTCCCACATATAAATACAGCTTCTTGCAAATTTATTCATTTTACCCATCATTTTTTACAGCTTTGCAGTAAGCTGACATTAGTGCATTTAAAGTGCAGCAAGACTAGAGCAGATTTACCTTTTAGAGTTTCAAACCTCCAAAATTCTTATGAATGAAGATTGCTGAGGGAAGAAAGAGGATGTTTGAAACCCAAGACTTACCTCCATGTCGGGTTTGTATTTATCTTCAAACACTGCCATGGCCGCGAGCGATCCAGAACCTGTGGTGACAACACCAGGACACCCCTTTAGCCAGTGGATTTAGGAATGGCAATTTTTTAGAGAAAAAATACATCTCATCAGCACAAACCAAACTGAAGCCCACCTTAGTTTCCTCTGCACTAAGTCAGAGCTGTTTAATCCTGGGGGTACAGCCTCACACAGGCCCATCCTGACAGCCTTTCCTTCTCACCATGTGAACACAAGATACAAAAATGAGGCCAGAAACGGAGTTAAGGGAATGCCACAGTTGGCAGTCTACTCCTCCATCCTCCTGCCCCTCTTAGAGGGGAGCAGGAATGAGGAGATGGCCCCAGCCCCGGGGATGAGTAGCCCAGCAGTGCCAAAATGTCTCCTGTAGTTAAACAGTTAATTGTGCTCCTGCTTTGTGCCATTGTTTTTACAATAATGAGCAATAACAGCTGAACAAAGTTCCAGAGGCAAAACCACAAGTTTAATGCTCATCTCCAGAAAGGACCAAGTGCAAGTGCAGTGATGGAACAGGAGCCATCTCTGCCCAAAGCACAGTGACTTTATATAAAAAGGGTTATAAATGTGTTTTTCAGGAATTAACACAGAAAGCAGGATGGTACTATTTGAAACTGTAAACTTGCTTTGTTCAGAAGGAGTGAGCCTTCAGGAAGATTTTCTTTTCTGTCGGTGGCCCTACCCATATTTCAGAGAGCACTACTTTTGGGGAGTGAATAAAGTTACCTGCAATTTTTTACTCCAATTAGAAGATTTTTTGGCATTTATTACTTTTTAACTTGTTTTGCATAGTGCTATCTGTTTAGCTGGGTCACAGAGAAAGCCATATTTCCTATTTAAAATGATTTGTGTATATCGCTTGACCACCTCAATGGTTTAGTGAAAGCAAAAGGCAGCGATTAAACAGTTTCAAATGAGGTGTCCTGCTGATTTTATCAAGTCTGCTGAATGTATAATGAAAAAGGAGAAGCTGACAGTGACACTGTTAAGAAAATACAGACTACCTTAGCTGAACCATTTAAGGAGGTCCAATTATAGATCAAATTTAAAGGGTTGAAACAGCAGATTTACAGACACAAATCAATGAACATGGTAATCCTGATGAATATGACAGATATTCCTGTTACAGAATATTGCTGTGGTTGAGGATCATTACCTTTACAGTACCAAATACATCACATCTAAAAGCAGTAGGACACTCTAAGTGTGTACTTGTATTGCAGGCAATGACTATTCATTTACACCTTGGAGCAATACACAACTCCATTTTTTAAATGCTGAAACTGAGAATAAAGAAGATTTTAAAGCAACTAATAGCAAAACTGAACTGCTGATACCAACAGCTGATATCACAGAACAAACCACAAATAAAAGGAATTTTACTGACCCTTCAAACAAGGTTAAAATAAAGTGTGTGCCAAAACGAATAAAGAAACCTGAACAATAAAATAGTAATTCTTCTGGAATTATATAGGAATATTTCTCATGAGAGGGGAAAAAAATCTGGGCTATGGTCTCCAACTAAACCCACATTCTTGCTATACCCAAATGAAGGCCTACCATGAGCTGAGAGGGAAGCCCCAAAGCTGGAAAAGAACCTTGTTTTTGGGGACAGGTTGACAAAATCAGACTACAAAGACTAGAAAATGTGCAAGAAAGAAAGTATAAAATGTAATATCTGACCAAAATTACGACATTAGCTATTTAGTTGGGAAAAAGTGATCCTAATTTCTTAAAACTTTTACTGACAAATAAAAAATTATCGATAACACAATTGCACACATGGCTTAGGCTGAATTCCTCCAGCTCCTTTTAAAAAGAAGTTCCCAAAAGAACCTATGGGCAGGAAATCAGTAACTTAAAGAAGAGAAAAAGAGAAGGGAAAAAGGCGGGGGGAATCTTATGTTACAGTACATGAAATCCTTTATACATAAAGAATTACACTTAATTATTTATCTCACTATGTTACCAAGACACAAATAAATGCCAAATCTACTATCAACCTTAAATAAATAAATCCAGACAATCCTATAATATAAATTTTCAAAGAGTTGTTTAAAGTCTTAACTTAATTAAACCTACATGTAGACATTTACATCTGAAAACCAAGATCCTAAGGAGGTTCTAGCAGAACAGGAAGCTGGAAAAGCTGAATAGACTGGCTTCATTTTTTTTTTTCTCTAGTGCTTATAAATCCTAAACAAGCTTGCATTTAAAACTTACTTAGCAAAAGCCTCCCAGCACAGCAAGGCATTCTCTGAAAGAATAGATTTTCCTGATTTTAAATAGCACAATGAAAATTCCTCACTGTTCCCAGCACCAGATGTAAGCCCTGTGTTTTCAGGAACACCAGGCAATGCACACATCTGAGTGTCTGCATCAAAACAAAGCATGTTTGACAACAGCACCAGGACCTGCTGTGGAAAACCCCCCAGCCATCCCTGAGCACAGCCCACCTGCACATGCTGAGAACCTCACTGTCCCACTGCACCCACCTCACCTCCCTCTCCTGGTCAAACTGCACTCAGACAACCCCACAATGTTCCAGCCACTCCGACTGCCTCCTGAAAGCTGCATTGTGACAGCAGAGCGGGCAATAAAACTGAAAACTTAAGTAAACACTGCAAGCACGGTTTTCTTATTGCAGCTCCTATAAAAACACAGAAAACTTGGATATTAAAGGTCTATGGAGAACTTGTTTGTGTGGGGGGAAACAGCTGCTCTCTTGTCCGTGCACTCGGTGCCCACCAATAATTCATTTTTAACAAGCATGCTTTGCCTTTATGCAGAAACAAACATCACAATTTCCAAACAAAATGTGTGGAGAAGGATAAAATCCCAACACTGCAAAACACCATCCGTTACCTTGGGGTGAATTCCCTACCTCATACACACAGTAACTGATTTAAGCCACTACCAGCTCAGATTCAGCAGCAGTTCCACCTCAAATTCATTAAAACCTCCAGGAAAGCTGTGTGATAGTGTGCCATTAAACAGTGTCTTTACCTGAGCTCAAACTAACACCAAACCAGGAATTTATCTCAGGTAAGATTTCAAACTAAGCTCTGCAGAAATACATTTTCTTTGCTGGATTTATTTTTTCCACATGTTTAAAGTTTGTGTCTCTTCTATATGTGAGCAATAAGAATAATTAAAACAAAGGATAATTGGCAAAGTCATACTTCATTTGTATTATACAGCATTCAGGAAAAACCCTTTCAGATCTTTAAAACCCACTAACTGCTAAGAATACACTTAATTCTGCTTACACTTAACATCAAGTTAAAAATGCCATCTCAATTCCAAAGAATTTACTTTGCATATATTTTCAGTAAGCAACATTTTAGAACCAAATATTCAGGAAGCATTAATGTAATATCTACACACATAAAAATAATGAGTGCAAACAAATTCTACAGAACTACAGAAGCTGAACTACTTAAAGACAAATGCTTTTCAGTCTCCTGATTAGCATGAACCAGGTAAGTTATGAAATGATAGGAGAATTTACTGTTCTCTTCTTTAAGTAACACTGGTCATTTCCTGAATTTTCCCAACCAAGTTGCTAAATTTTCTGCACGTGACTGTAATAAATTAACTTTAAAAATACCATCTGGTCTTCACTTGAGCAGTTGTACCACTTCAGTATTGATTTAAAGTGAAAGATAATTATTGATACATAGCAAAGAAGTGCAGCTCACAATTTTCACTGCGAATTACAACTGTGGGAGCTTTTCTAAAGCAGATGCACTGGATGTTTTCAGCAGAACCTTCACTGAAGACAAGTTCTCATTGCCAAGTACAGTCCATCTCCTCACCCAAGGACCTGTTTGCTGCCACACCGGAGGATGTGCAGAGCTTTGAGAGCAACATTTAGCACCTCCTCATCCATCACTGCCAGGGCTCCCTGACAGGGCATTTATTCACAGGCACTCATTGTTATTCAATTTGCTGCTCATCCCAGGTAAGAATTCCATGATCTCGGCAGCCCCTTGGATTGGGATCATTTTTCAGCTGGCTCCTGGCTGGGGGCTGGCTCCCAGCAGTGGGAGTTCTTGCTCTGCAGCACGACACTGCCACTGCATGAAGAGCTGATTTATGAATATGAAGCACCACTGGCACCAGGGGAGCAGCTCCAGCCATGAGAGACTCCTGAACACTCTGCCTGCTTCCAAAAGCTCAACTACACACTTCAAGTGCTTTAATTTTATGCGTGCATTTCATTATAAGCTTTGGCCAGAAGCTTTCCTAGACAAGCCAAGCAATCAGACAATCTTGCATCGTTTGCTGAAATCCAATTTTGTCCTTTGTCAGCATAAACAGTTTAATTTGATGTTCTTGCTCCTGAGTAAGCACTGTGTACCTTTTAAGTATCTCTTGCAAGGCAGGACACCACTCTGTCCATCCAGACAGACGAGCACCAAACCAAAATCAAACTCAACTTCTCAACCACCTTTCCTATTTAATACAAAATTTCCAGAAGTTAACTGGCCAAACATACCTACCCTGATTTAAAAAACCACCTTTAGAACATTTTGGATAAAATACCCCAAAAACCACTAGATTAGTCTAAATGAGACTGAAATACAATTCCAACTGCTATCTTGAATTTGACTTTTCATAGTTTTTCTGCTGTCTTGAGTCTATCTTTCACCTATATGCATTAGATAATTTTTTAGTAAAACGTATCTTGGTCACTGGAGGACGTGTCAGTGACCCAGGGGTGGGCAAGTGAAGGACCCTGATGCTGAGAAGGGCTTTGTCCAACAGCGTGGCTAAAAGGAATGTCTGGGTACCAGCCACACACCTGGTACTGCCCACAGCAAACCAAACTTGAAGCTACGTGGAACTTAATCCTCTGATATTCTACTTCCCACTCGTTTGAACTTGCCCTGCTACCATGCTATTTTTGTGGAGGGAAAGAGGAGCTGCCAGGATTTCCTTACAGGCCACGTTTTAAAGCTTTTAAACTCGAGGCAGGAAAGCCAACATGTGTGGAGTGCAGTGCGTGTGTTGTGACGCAGGGGAGCAGCTCCTGCAGCCCTGTTTGGGCCTGTTCCCCAACGGAACCATGGGTCCCATAGCCCTCACAGCCTCCATAGCCCCCATGGGCCCTAACAGCACCCATAGCCGCTGTCCCACAGGCCTCACAGCCCTCATAAACTCACAGGCCCCACAGCCCTCACAACCCCCACCAGCCCTCATGGCCTCCACAGGCCTCATAGCCCTCATAAACTCACAGGCCCCACAGCCCTCATGGCCTCCACAGCCCTCGTAGTCCCTACCAGCCCTCATGGCCTCCACAGGCCTCATAGCTCTCACAGCCCTCATAAACCCACAGGCCCCACAGCCCTCATAGCCCTCACAGCCTTATGGGCTCCACAGCACATCACAGCCTGCCACAGCCCCCACCAGCCATAGCCTCCCAGGCCCCATAGCCCCCCCACACCCCTACGATGACGTCACGTGCTCGCGCCGCCGTGCCCGGGCCGCGGGCGCCACCCAGCGGCTGCGCGCCGCAGCGCCCTGCCCGGCCCGGCCCCGCTAATTGCCGGCGTTAATCACGGCCTGGCTACACCGCTACCCGCCCCGGCTCCGAGAGCCAGCAGGAAAACAAGGGCCTCTGCCATCTCCAGCAACAGCCTGAGCAGGTGTTTTAGCCAAAGATACCAGCCAGAAAGAGAAAATATTAATGAGAATTTATAAATGTGTGTTTTCCCACCCCAGCAGCAGCATAAAAGCTGCACCAGGCACAGGCTGGCTGATTTATTAATCTGCTACACTCCCGTTTCCAGATCAGTTTTCTGATATATTTATCTGAACTTTCCCTTACGCTTTCATGGCTCTACCAAACATAAGCTTCTGTTTAAAATAATCCGAGTCTTCCAAACAATATACGAGTTCCCCAAGTGAAATTTGTATGAACCATGAGTTAGGACAACCTGCAAATCAAGTTTCGGAGGAATTTTTTTTTTCTTTCAGTAAGATTTTGGGAATCCCACAAGTCTTGTGCTATAAGATGTGGAACACACAGAGCAACATTCCCAATATCATCTTTCTGGCAGCTGAGTTTTGTCCCAGCCCATGTTTGTGAGGAAACAAAACAGTGCAGCTGCCTTATAAATACACATACAGCTTTATCTGTGTAGTCTGAGTCCCACACAGCTCCCAGCAAACAATGGGATTTAACTAAAAGCACTCTGAATACCAGGTTTAACCATTCCCCGTGCCCTGTGGGAGCAGCACTCACCCATGGTGACGTAGGGCAGCTTGTCGGTGGATCCATGGGGATGGATGCTGTACAGGTGGGGGCCCGTGACATCCACTCCCCCCAGCACCAGCGCAGCTCCGATGTAGCCTTGGTACCTGGGAGCAACGTTGGTGTGTAAATCTGCAGCTCAAAACTCAGCTGTGGCTGCTTAACACAATACAGGCAACTACTCGCCTACAGCTCTGCACTAAACAGGCTGCTTTTACCAGCTGGCAGCAATAAAGTAAGAAAAGTACTAAAATATGGTTTATTTCAGTGTCCAGCAGACTTTCTGAGGCAATGATTCTATTACAAATCACAGGAAATTCCCAGTTTTACAAGCTTGAACTACAAGCTCTATTACTGGTCCAGCCTTCTCACCACAAGTATACACAGCAGTTTTCATGGGTGTGATTATGTATTAAACTAATACTCTTCTATTTTTGTTGTGTGATTGCTGCATAATTCTCTAAAACAACACTGGCTCCATTTCCCTTCCATCTCAGTTAAGATGTCCATGAAGCAAAGAACAATTATTAAACCCTTCCTGAAGTTATAAAGCACGCTGAGACAGGATGCTCCTTAAGCATCATTTGGTTGTTTCACCAAACTAATTCTTGTTAATAAATAAGAAACCCACTCAGTTACCTGAAAAGCATCTGCTTGAGCATCCGATTGGCTGTGACAACTCTTGGGAGCCGTCCTGTGGACAGGGAGTGGAGCTCCAGGTTGGAGGAGATGAGCTGAGTTGTCATCTCAGTGTCTGCAGCTGTTCCAGCACCGCAGCAGCTGAGGAACATGATGAGCAAATGAGGAAAAGGAGACACAAACCTCCATGCTTCATACAACAAGCAGAAATTTTCTTATTGTAAAATTGGGGGAATTAAGTTTTTACACAGACAGCATGAAACAAGAGAGCCTGCTAAGTGTAAATGGAATACCACGAACCCCCAGCCTTGTTAATAAAATATAATTTTGAAACAGAGCTTAGTACTTGCTGTTAGTAAAGAACGTAGCTAAAAAACCCAGCACCAACATCTTTACTCAATAACGTACACAACAAACAATTTACTACCCCACAAAAAACTGCAATACTTACTAGATATTAGGGGAAATGAAGTGTATTTTCGAACAGTTCTTGTCAGCAACAACCATGCCCTCAGTTGCTCTCGTATCCGCTCCGAGGACGATGCCATCCTGCAGGAAGAGAGAATTATTCCCAAAGCCGGGACCTCCGCGGGGCCCTCCCCGGGGGTTCGGGATGGGCCCGGGCCGGGCACACCGGGGGTGACTCAGCAGCGCGGAGCCCCCGCCGCGGGCCCGGCCCGGCCTCGCCCCCCGCCCGCCTCACCTTGAAGATGACGCCGGCGATGGTGGTGCCGGTCTTGCGCGGCGCGGGCGCCCGCAGCCCCTTCTGGGCGAGCTCGGCCTCCAGGAGCGAGTTCCTGCAACACAGGGGAAAGTGAGGCCGAGCGGAACGGTCCTCCCGCCGCCGCCTCCCGGCCCGGCCAGGCCCGGTCCAGCCCAGCCCCGCGCTCCCCCCGGCCCTGTCCCGCTCCCGGTGCCGCCGCCTCACCGAGCGCAGTTGTCGAAGCTGAAGCCGCCGGCGGGCGCGCACAGCACGGANACGGAAACTGCCCCAAAATCGACCCAAAACTGGCCCAAAATTGACCCCAAAACCGCCCCGAAGCCGACCCTAAACTGCCCCAAAACTGTCCCCAAACCGGCCTCAAAACTAATCCCCAAACCGCCCCGAAACTGACCCAAAATCACCCCAAAACCGACCCCAAACCGATCCTAAAACCGCCCTAAACCAACATGATGGCAATAGAATGGTTATGTGGCAAAAAAAGGAAAAAAAAAAAAAAGTTAAATGCCCATTTTCAAAGTTGCAGGAGTTCTGCTGTACGTCACTAAAATTAATGTAGTGTTTTCTGAGTGTTCAGCATCCAGCCTTCAGTTTGAATTTCCCTCCGGTGTCCCGAACCATTACAGCAATGCTCAAATGTGTCCCCCGAGAACAGAACCTCTGGCCACATCTGCAGAAAGTATGAGCTTTAAAACAAGACAGTGAGATTTTTCCAAAGTTCACACATAGCTGCTTTCTAGATATTATAAGTGCCTGAAACTAAAAATATTCTTGATTAAAAAAAAATAAAGTGCCATTTGTTCCAAACATTAAATATTAATTACTTGACACCCTTTTTCTTGCAGGAAAATTAACCTGGAAGTCCCCTGTGTCCAACCAGATCTGCATGTCTGCACTGTCCCTCCTAATTACTGAAAAATTACTGTTTTCCATCAGGATATTCTTCAGCTGAACAATAAAAATTGAATGGGTGTGCAAAGCTACTGAGCAATGTCTACTTTTTCCTCCAATGCTGAAAAATACTTGCAAATGGGAGAGAACAAAAACAGCCTTGGGGAAGAAACCCAAACCCCAGCCTCTCTCTTGAATGTGCCAGTCTTGCAGAAAAAAAGCCACCAGACCAGGCAAGACCATCCTTAAAGTAAATACACAGAGAGCCTGCATGCTCTTCTCCCCTTCTTTCAGCCCTTGGGTAACTGAAATCCCATTTTCTTGTACACCAGCAAAGCTGGGAAGCTGTCTGAGAGACAGAATATCCTGCTGCCAGATGCTCTTTTTTCATTCTAACACAGTTGTTTTTCTCTTCACTTGATAAAGTTAAAATAAAAAGTCTCTGGGGTGAATTACAGCCATCAAAATTGGATTGGCATATAAACTGTGGAGCAGTTGGTGGTGGGGAGCCTGGGGAAAAGGAAACAGCAGGTTTTAGCTAGAGGGGACAACAGCTTTATTTCCCTTTTGGTCCTTGACAACTAAGCAGATGTCCTACAATTATTGTTTTACCTTCTAGAAATAGAGTGCCTTTCCCATCCTCCCAGGTGCACACAGCACTGGCCCTCATGCAGATGTGCAGGTCCATCTCCTCCCTGCTTCAGAGCCACCTCTGTGCACCACCAGCTCCATCATGGCTGGGTCACAGTCAGACCAGTCCTTGTTTCTCCCTCAGCTTTCTGGGATATCAATTTCCAGTCCCATTGATGCAGATACAACTGATGGTATAAAGAATAATATCTTCTCTGACCGTCTGACATGGGCTTTTTCACACCTGTTATTTCACACCCGCTTCTGGGTTGATGTCCACTGTAGACACAAGTGTCTGTTGATGTCCTTGAGTGCCCTTTGGTGCAGATGTCCCTAAAACAGGAGGTGTCCCTGGGCACCCCCTCTGTCACTGGGCACCCACTGTGCAGGGTTGGAGGATGGAGCTGTTCTGACGAGCTTGGGAAGTCCAAAAGTATGCAGAAGAATAAACACTGGGGAAGAGAGTGCCAGGTTCGATTAATTTTTAAGGTTCTGGTCCCATCTATAAAGGAGTTCTTGTTGTACATCTCAAAACACATAGGGCTGCACACCTCAGAGCTCACCTTAACTTGCTATGATGAACTGCACTCAAGCCTGAAAAATGCAAACTTTTCTCTTTATTTTTTTTAAGCAGTCCTGAAATCTATTTCTAGCCTTAACAAAGCTGCAATCCAGGTTTGTCATCCTACAAGACATCTGACAGGGAAGTTAAATAGCACTCCAGATACATTTTTTAAAACTTACTTGGGATAGGAGGAATGTTTAGTGTTATCTCAGCAGGTGGGAATTGGAGCTAAGTCTGTCTTCAGTGTGTGTGTGTAATGTATAAACTCCCAGGTATTTTTGTGTCTGTGCTGACACCTACCTGGTTTCCCAGTTTTGTGTTCAGTGCTTTCTCAAAGTGTGAATGACAAATGACATCTTAAATTCTTGGACCTTTTGAAGAGGCATTGGATAACTTGGAATGTTTAACGAAATCTTCAGTATGGTTTTCCTCTATGAAGCTTGCACCTGCTCTTGCAGTATGAGAGGCAAACATGCTGTTTCAGGGAAACTAGAGGAAATCACCAGGCAATTTTTTGCTCTCTAGAATAAAGGAGTTGGAAAAAGTCAAGTTCTACCAGGTGAGGCTGGCCTCTGCACCACCCAGCCAGCCTTGCACAAGACAGGTTTTCTCTAGAGCTGGTCAGAGGCAATGCAAACTAGCCAGGAGCTGAAAGCACTGGTGGTGCTCCTGACCCCTCATCACAGCTGTGTCTGGTGCATATCCCAACATATTCCTGCTTGGTGTGCATTCCTAGCTCCCAAAGTAGCCAGCAACTCCTGTAATGTCCCAAGGTGAACTTGTGTGAGGAGTGGAGCCAGGCAGGGAGATAATCGCTGAACTGGAGAATAAATGCACCATGTGTCTCTCCTGTTCCAAACCGCTCTAATTTCAAACATCTTGCCTCAACAACGATCTGTTAACGAGCTGCAAGCCAAGAATCTGTCAGAAGAATTTAAATACAATTCTGACAAGATCAAAACTAGATAGACTCAAACTTTATCAACCTGTGGCTAAACCAAAGCTAATCGAGTAAGTGTTTGCCCAGGTCAGGACAGAAGGTGAGCTTGCTGGAATCTTCTTAATTTTACCTGAAACTTCCAAAACTTACTTGGAAGACTTATTTACATATTTAAATTCATTAGAGGAAATAGGGTGTTGACTTGAGTCCAAGAGGGTGCCTTCATTACTTTGAAAACTGAAAGAAGAAGTTGAAGCTGGAGCAGACGAGTGGTGCAGGCAAGGTGATGATGTAGTGGGACGTGAAGGAAGTTCCAAAGAGCTTCTGGAAGAGCCTTTTTCTGAATGGGAATGGCTCCTGCAGGGGTGAAGATGTGAGAACAGACTGTCTCTCTCCATGGGACAGGATGTCAGTAAAAGGGCTGTGAGGGGGGGATTCCCAGTCCAGGCTGGGAATCTGCAGTGGAGTTGTCTGAGCACCCAGGGCTCAGCTGGACACAGCGTGCTTCCTTTTCCTCAGCATCTGTGTTCCTGTGAACCGACGTGGAGCTGCTTATGCCAGTTGTTTGTAGACCCTCCTGTCTTGTGACTGACGTGATTAAACCCAGTGAAGGGATGGTTTCTCTACTGCCAGGCTCCTGCAGAGAAGATTTGGGCCATCTGCTTGATGGTCTGTTGCGTTTCTGGCCGCTGGTGCTGTCGCAGTGGCTGGAGCTCTGCTGTTGTGCAACAGTCACGTATGGAAAGCTTTATCCTTTAATGTGAAAAATGGGAAAGACAGATGTGGTCTGGGTTTAATATTGTTTCTGTATGCTTTTCTCTCAGCAGCTCTCTTGCTGCTGCCTTTCAGCACTCTGAGCACCAGAGCTCCTCTTTTTACTTGATAAAGCAGGCACAGTCACTGTCCCCCAAATCCAGATCCCTGACTGAGCATGTTCCTCAGGACCTCCAGAGGATATGAACCATCTCCCCATGATGGCTGTGACCTCAGCCTGTGCATATTTACACCTCACAGAAATGACAGTTTGCAGTGTTTTTCCTAGCTGGGATTCCAGGTTCAAGTAGATGCACAGTGGATGTCTGGTTAAACCAGCAAAACCCCTTTATTAAAAACTATGGAAAAAAGGTATCAGAGAGATTTAGTGTTTCAAAGAGGATCCGAATCAATTGTCCTGTCTTGCTGGTAGGAGGATGGGAGATTTAGGAGTAGTTAGTAGCTTGAGAAAAAAAAAAAACAAAAAAAAGAGTAATACAGGCAGCTCCTGTTTTTTCTGTTAAGTTTCTGGGCTACACAGATTTGTTATAAATGATGGCACTAAACAACCAGCCGTGCCCAAGCTCCCTGAAAGGCTCTGTAATATCAGCAGCTGATGTCCCACTGCGCAGGGACACAATTGGGTCTGTTCCTCCAGACAATACACCTGTCACTGGGAAACAGAAAGCTGGCAATTAGCAGGGAGGCTCTGTGTTGGGCTTTCATCCCAGACAATGAGAAGGGCCTGGAAGAGTGAGATTAAGGCTGGCATGTCCACATGAGATTGCTGAAACAAACCTCACTGAGACTTGGGGGCATTTAAGAAGCAAAAACAAGAAAATAAAATCCTGGTTAAACCTAACTCTGTGAGCAAGTTAGAAAGGAAAACAGCACTGGAACAGGATCCTTTGAAATGTAAGTCTGGGGTTGTAGAGGGAACTTCCTTCTCAGCTGACATGTATAGTTGTCGGTGTGTCACAGGAAATGAAAACAAGTGGGGTTCTGCACTCAAGAGCTGCAGAGTTCTGGGAGTTCTGCATTGCTCAGCCAGGGCCAGGACTAAGCAGCAGCTTCTACAGACAGGAATGCAAATTCCATGCCTGGAGACTCCATACCTTACACTCTGAATGTTTAAAGGTCTCCCAAATTACTGGCCCTACAAAGGCCCCAAAAGCAACACAGCAGCAATGCACTGACACAAGTAAAGTCAGTGTCTGCTTGTGACCAGTCCTGAACCTGCAAGGGAGCAGGAGTTAGAGAGGAGCTCATTTGATCAGCAAGTCTCAAACATTTTTTTCCTCCTGATGCAGGTGTTCTTCCAACACACAGGAATCAGGAAAGCCGGAGGAAAACCAGGAAAATCTTTTCCTTGCTATCAGCTCCCCCTCCCCAGGGATGTAATTTAGGATTGCCACGTGCCATAAAGCAGTGGGTGGGGGTCTGCAGTGATTGCACCCATGCTGTGCTTTGAGCAGAGCCCAAAGCAGGGCACAGCTGCCACTGCAGAGCCCTGCAGTCCCTGTTCAGTGGCTGAGGTGTGATTGCTGTGCTGAGGGCAGGTCACCTGCTGCTGGCAGGGGCACGGGGCAGTGAGGGCTGCAGGGTGACCTGTACATTCCCTGTGCAAGGAGGAGTTTGACACAGGCAGGCTCTTGAGACCTCCACGGGTCACTCTGTCCCCTTGGGGAGGTATTGCTCTGCCTATGACCTTGTGCCCTCTCCCCTCAGCTTCCTGGGGGACATATCCATCACTTACCAGGCTGTTGATGGAAAGCCTGTAGCATCAGGAAGTTTGGTCAACCCTGATGTGACAGACTTGAAAGGAGAAGGGATGAGGAAACTAAGAGAACTAGACAAATAATGGCATTGCCAAACATGGAGGTGGCTGGCCATAAAATCACATCAGTGCAGACCTTCAGTGTGTGGGGTGAGGACCTTGTTTGGACACTTGAGGAAATCGCTTGAGCACGTGTCCTCTCTCTCTCTGTCCCTGCCCTGCTGAGCTGTGGATGGGAAATGGCACCTGCCATCCCAAGTCCAAACTGTGCTCTTGACAACTCCTGCATGGCCAGGTACAGACCCGTTTTCTAGGTCAGGTGAGTGTGGAGGTCAGGTGGTGACACTGTGCCTTTGTCCAGAGGGGCTGGAGAATTGTCTAGATTTTTCCAGGCACTGCTGCTTCTGATAACTTGATCCATGTGAGAGTGGTAATGTGTGTTAAGAGCTTGCTTGGAGTGACAGAGATGGGATGTCCTACACTGAACAGTGGGAAGCTGTGCCATGGCCAGAGCACTGCAATGCAGGGTTAATTGCTCCCTGAATGCTGATGAATCTTCTTTTGGGAAAGCTGGCATGGAGAACCCCCAGCAGCACAAACCAGCAGCAGCTTGTGAAACATTCAGATGAGTGAGAGAGTAAAATAATCACGATAAGGCAGTTATGTGACACACCTTCACAGCCCCAGGACTGGGGAGGGAGGTGAGTCTCCATCTCTTCTACTGGTGTTCCTGAGTCAGCCTTTGGGAAACCCTGCCCTGGGTCAAAACTGATTCTAATGAAAGTTTGGGTGAGCCTAACCTCAGTGAGGAGGAGTTGGGTTAGAGAGAGTGTCAGTCCTGAGCAGTAAACAGCAGGACATAAAGAGACTGGAGGAGAATAACATGTCCAACTGGGCTAGGAGAATGTTGTTTTGAAGGATAACTCTGCAAGGGACAGGCTTGCACATGACTGAGGGATCTCTGACATGCTCTGTGCTTTGTTCCATTTCTCAGTGCATCTTGCTCAGACACATGGCTTCTACTCCATTTGGCAAATATTTGATTTATAAAGATTAACATGTTGCTCGCCCATGTGGTGGGAAGCTCTTCCAAGGGTTGTGTGAAAGATGTGCCTCGAGGGTGGCAGCTCAGGGTTTACTCACTGCTAAGGAAACGTTCCTTAAAATGCACCTGAGCTGATTTTTTAAATTGACTGAGTGTAAACAGAACTGCAACCTATTCCAAACCAAGCTAACCCAGAGTGACAGCATCACCCAAATGGCACAACACAGCTTGCCCTTTGTTTAGCTGCTTGTTAGAGAGATTTACCAGCGTTAAAAGAGCTTTGGGATTTTGCCATCCAACCATCCCAAGGTTGTATGCCTGCTTGCCAAGGTCTTCATGTGCTGGATCGACACCTCTTGACTCTAGGAACTCTGTCATTTCCAATTGACGTTCAGATGTATGAATGGAGGTGATTCCAGAAACTGCAGTTGCCCTAAGGAGACAGCTGACTGGCTTTGTGGGAATTAGTGCTGATACCACGAGGAGCTGCCAGCCCTGATGGCAGTGAATCTGCTCCATGGCAAGGAGGAAACAGTTGGCAGTGCCCATGTGTGCACAGAAATCGTCTGGAGAGCCAGGAGGTCCAAAGGAACCATATTTCCTGGGCTGTGCTCTTTGGGGCCTTTTCAGTGGGATTTTAGGTGAAAGCACAATGAGATGCCAACTGTTGGTTTCCACTTGCTGGCTGTGACCTTTCCTTTGAAATGCCAGTGATGCTTTCTTGCCAGGGTCTCTAGAGCCATCCTTGATGCCAGCCAAAGCATCAAGCCTTATTTGAAAGTCCAGTGTATACTTATGGAAATCAGTTCATGTTTAAATTCAGATAACTGGTGTAGGTGAGGTTGGAAATTTGGGTGGCATTCAGTGATCACAGGAAACTTCCCTTCACCTCTCTGCATGTGCACAGAGGAAGGTTTATTTGTGTATACAGAGAAGAGTGAGGCTGAGGGCTTGATTCCTTTTCTAATGCTACCAGAAAACTGCATTTTGTGCTCTTACAAAAGGTGATTCATCCTGTCTAAGACACAGGCACAAAGACCAAAGTTTTGCTGCCTGCTGGGAAACTCTAACTCTCATTAAACCTAATCTACACCTAAATTTGATGAGTTTGAAATAGTTTTGCAGTTTCCCTCTGAAGATCTTTGGCGTAAAGTTGAGCTCTGCCTCATGCCCTTTGCTCCCTCCAGGAGCAGCAGGATCCAGTTTTGGCCAAAGAAGGATGAGCACAGAGTTTCTGCAGTACTGCCATGCTGTTGGCACTCTGTGCCATGCTGCCCAGGAGTGCCAGGCCATTTCCAACTGGCAGTGGTGACTAAGCAGCCCAGAGCAGCTGCCTCCAAGGTCCATTCTTCTGTGGGAGATTTATTGCTGAGAGCAGAGGCGCTGGGATGGGAAAATTGTCTTCATTCCCAGGCAAAGACCCTGAAGAACAAAAGCCAGTTGCTGGTGAATCCATGGTGTGATTCAAGCATTTACTGGGATGAGAGGAGTGGGAGCTGTGTGCCTGTTGCTGTAGCAAAAGTGAGTGGGCATCAACTAAAGGAGCAGCTCTGGCTGGTGAGGTGAGGAGTGCCAAAGCCATGGGGGTGACCTGGGCCCTCCAGCCTTGGCATTCTCCCCGGGGCAGCTGCAGGCCCCAGTGTGAGGAAACACCGGAATGCTGAAGCTGCTCGGTGAGGACATTGCACCAGGAACCCACTGGACATCTCCAGACCTGCCCCTCCTCACCTGCACTCCTGGGCTGCTTTGGGCTCTTGCTGCTGTGAGGATCCCCAGTCACTCCCCCACTCCCTGATCTCTTTGCCATGATCATGTGCCAGAGTTTCTGGGAAGGTTTATCGGACACTTCTATGGAGCAGTGACTGCCAGGGAAGAGGATCCCGGTGCTGCTGTGAGTGCTTTGCTGTCAGGGCAATGGGGCGGGCTGGAGGGGCGCCCCAGGGTGCGATGTGGGGTGAGGATGTGAGCAGTGGGGTGCGGGCACCCAGCAGCGCCCCGGGGACTCGGAGTCGCCATCCCGCTGCCCAGCGGGCCCGGTGCGGGGAACGGCGGCACCTTCGGTGTGCGCTGGTCCGGAGCGGGGCTGCGAGCGGCGGCGGCGGCGGCGGGGAGTGGAGAGGGGTGCGGGATGCCGGGCGTGGGGAGCTGTGCGGAGCGGGGTGCGGGACACGGGGAGATGTGCGGAGCGGAATGCGGGGTGCGGAGCGGGATGCAGGATGTGGGATGCAGGATGTGGGATGCGGGATGTGGGATGCGGGATGCGGGATGCAGGGTGCGGGATGCGGGGTGCGGGATGCAGAGCCGTGGTCCCGCAGAGCGGGGTGCAGGACACGGGGAGATGTGCAGAGCGGGATGCGTGGTGTGGAGCGAGATGCGGGATGCAGGATGCGGGATACGGGATGCAGGATGCGGGATGCGGAGTGCGGGATGCGGGGTGCGGAGCCGTGGTCCGGGGAGCGGACCCGCCGCGGCTGCCGCTCTCCGCCGCTCCGGACCCCTCAGCCGCTCCCCGCCTCCCCACCCGGCTGTCGCGCCGGTCCCGCCGTGGCCGTGCCGGAGCTCGGCCCTGCCCGGGCTCCCCAGGGCAGCCCCAGAGCCGGGGTGCCCTGAGTCACCGGGCTCTGCCCACTGGGTCACCGGGTGCTCCCACTGCCCCGGTTTATCTCCCCAAACCGAGTTCCGGGATTCGCCTGCAGCATCTCCAGGGCCCTCCGTGGAGAAGCGGACACCTGAGGCTGCAGGTGCTGGCTGAGGAGCGGGGGATTGGCGGTGCCGTGGCTCCCTCTCACCCATCAGAATTATACTTTTCCCTAGAGTGCCAAGGGTGTTCGGTGTTTCCAAAGTCGCTGCTGAGCTCTGGAAGGCGGTGAGCACAGAGCCCGGGCTGCAGAGGGGATCTCTGTCCCTGAGCAGCAAAGCGCTTCAATGTGCTTTTACAGCTGAGAGCAGAGATCACTCACAGCCGGTGATGCCGGTGCCCAGAGCTTCAGGGCTTGTTTGCATTGGCGTTGCCAGTTTCCATCCTGTGTCTTTATGCACCCTCATCCATGATTTTACTGGATTTTTTACTGCCGTGCACGCCGGGTTTCCTCCCGCTGGGGCAGAGGTTGGAGGTGGGGAATCAGTGTCAAGCCCTGACGCTGGCAGCTCCCCGGGATGGCTCCGTGATGCTGGGCTCTGTGTTTGGGCTCATGGAGGCTGGATTTACTGCCCTGCAGGGTCTGCTCTGGTGCTCTGCTCCTGCAGCTTTTAACGACGAGAAAAGCTGCCAGTGATGCAACACTGTTTAATGATGCCATTTGTGGTGGCTTTTTAATTTAGTTAGTGCAGATGAAGAGGCTCCGTGATCTTGCCTGTTCCTTAATATTGCACATCTCTATGTTTTATGCTTAATTATTTTGCATCCTGCAAACAAATGTTAAACTGAGACCTTAAGTTCTTCAAGAAGATCTGGGAGTTCTTTGGATAAGATTCTATTCAGGACAGGTATTTCAGAGGGAGTAATTTTCTCCTTTTTGTTTCAAGACTTTCTGAGGAAAGCAGCATTTTCAGGGAACTGGCTTTCTGCAGAATGCTTCTGTCTCTGTGATACACCTCCAGTAATATTTTATTTATTCTAGCAAAGGGTGAAAACTTCCCAGCTGGTCAGCATGTTTAGGAGAGACTTGAGACCCGATTCTTGGTTCTTCAGCTTTCTGGTGAGTATATGTTTTTATTCTGGGTATTTCAGATAATATTAACATTTCTCTGAATGTTACAACACATCTTCTCCACCAGGTCACTCTGTCCAGGAGCCTCCTTGCCTTTGCAGCCCTTGCCAAGAACCAAACTTCTAAAGGTTAGTGTTTCCATCAGCACTCTCTATGTGTTTCACAAGCAATATCCAGCACAGAGAAACAAAAGGTGTCTGGTGGTGCAAATAAAGGTAAAGAAACCTTTTCTGTTATCTCGTTTTGTGCCTAAAATGCTATTTGCAGAGCTGGTATTTGCTCAGCTGCTGCTCTGTGCCCCACTGCAACTGCAAACCAAACAGATTATTTTGTGCCTGCAAATTACATCTGCAAGTGCAGAAGCTGGGAGGAGCTGGGAAGTGGGGATCAAGCAAGAAAAGTTGTTTTTATATAAGTGCTTTCAACAAGTTTTTCTGAGGGCCATCCCTAGGCATAGCAGAGTGAGCTTTTCCTTTGTGCTGAGCTTAGCATGGTTTGTGTGTCCCACAGGAGTGTGCCCAGCTCCAGCCCTGGGCCAGAGCAGAGTCACAGGCATCCCTCAATTAAGGTCAAATTTTAAAAAAATAGTTCAGGTCTTTAACACTGGGCTGGAGAGGCTTTCTGTTTCCCCATNCGGGGAGTGGAGAGGGGTGCGGGATGCCGGGCGTGGGGAGCTGTGCGGAGCGGGGTGCGGGACACGGGGAGATGTGCGGAGCGGAATGCGGGGTGCGGAGCGGGATGCAGGATGTGGGATGCAGGATGTGGGATGCGGGATGTGGGATGCGGGATGCGGGATGCAGGGTGCGGGATGCGGGGTGCGNTTAAACTGAGACCTTAAGTTCTTCAAGAAGATCTGGGAGTTCTTTGGATAAGATTCTATTCAGGACAGGTATTTCAGAGGGAGTAATTTTCTCCTTTTTGTTTCAAGACTTTCTGAGGAAAGCAGCATTTTCAGGGAACTGGCTTTCTGCAGAATGCTTCTGTCTCTGTGATACACCTCCAGTAATATTTTATTTATTCTAGCAAAGGGTGAAAACTTCCCAGCTGGTCAGCATGTTTAGGAGAGACTTGAGACCCGATTCTTGGTTCTTCAGCTTTCTGGTGAGTATATGTTTTTATTCTGGGTATTTCAGATAATATTAACATTTCTCTGAATGTTACAACACATCTTCTCCACCAGGTCACTCTGTCCAGGAGCCTCCTTGCCTTTGCAGCCCTTGCCAAGAACCAAACTTCTAAAGGTTAGTGTTTCCATCAGCACTCTCTATGTGTTTCACAAGCAATATCCAGCACAGAGAAACAAAAGGTGTCTGGTGGTGCAAATAAAGGTAAAGAAACCTTTTCTGTTATCTCGTTTTGTGCCTAAAATGCTATTTGCAGAGCTGGTATTTGCTCAGCTGCTGCTCTGTGCCCCACTGCAACTGCAAACCAAACAGATTATTTTGTGCCTGCAAATTACATCTGCAAGTGCAGAAGCTGGGAGGAGCTGGGAAGTGGGGATCAAGCAAGAAAAGTTGTTTTTATATAAGTGCTTTCAACAAGTTTTTCTGAGGGCCATCCCTAGGCATAGCAGAGTGAGCTTTTCCTTTGTGCTGAGCTTAGCATGGTTTGTGTGTCCCACAGGAGTGTGCCCAGCTCCAGCCCTGGGCCAGAGCAGAGTCACAGGCATCCCTCAATTAAGGTCAAATTTTAAAAAAATAGTTCAGGTCTTTAACACTGGGCTGGAGAGGCTTTCTGTTTCCCCATGCTATGTGTATCTTTCTCCAGGTTTTGCTCCTGTCACGATTGAGACCCCAAGGCACACGTATGAATATGTGGCCACTGCTCTGGACTGGTGGCAGGCTGACAGGTACTGTGAGCAGCGCTTTGCTCAGCTGCTCCTCGAACCCCAGGACACGGAGCAAGGCTCCTTCAGCAAACTGCTGCAGTCCCACCACATCAGAGGTTCTGTCTGGCTAAAGGAAAGGGACAGTGTCCTGCACAAAACAAAGAGGAGACGTGAGTATAAATGGACATGGGCTGTTTAGAGATGTTGAGATGTGGATGATTGGAGAAGCTGTCCCTTGTTTTTTTATTGTCACTTAATTGACCTATGCTTCTTCCTTTCTGCTGACTGCAATTTCTCCTCCCAGGTGGCCACACCGTACCAGTCCTGGTATTCAGAGACAAAACAGACACAAAATATGTGAAGGTGCTCTCTGACTTCCCGGCACTGCCTGCTGTCACAGCCTGTGCTCACCTGCAGTGGGACACCAGGACCCAGGAGATTGCCACCATCTTCTCCTACGCCGTGCCTGCTTTCATTAACGAGTTCCAGCTCCGTGGCTTCGTGGATGAGGAAGGCTTTGTTCGCTTTGCTCTCATAGTGCACGGGCACCACTCCCCTTACCTGCCTGTGTTCCGTGCTGATGGACAGTGGCATCACTTCTGTGTGACCTGGCAGCAGGAAAATGGGACCTGGGCCTTCTATGCTGATGGGAAAAGAAGAGCATCCGCCAGTGGTTTGTGTTCTGTGGGGACATCTGCCCCCCAGGCCATCTATGGCCAGGGGACCTTCATAATTGGGCAGGATCAAGATTCCCTGGGAGGCACCTTCAGGGCAAAGGAGTCCTTCAGTGGGAACATCACTGACTTGCACATCTGGCAGAAAGTCCTCAGCACTGAGCAGATTGAGAAGGTTCGCTCGTGCTGGGTGGTAGAGCAAGACCTTGTTTTTTGGTGGAGTTCAAATGCCCTGGAAGTGGAGAGCACTGTTCAGGCAGTGACCACACAGTTTCTCTGCCCAGGTAAGTCTCAGTGTCCTCGTGGTCACTGTCCTGGCTCTTCAGGCACAGCCACAGCGTTTGTGGATTGCTGCAGGAAAGGTGACTCCTGCTGGGGATGGCGTGTCCCTGGGAAACCCTTCTGTCTGTGTCTGTTTCCACAGGGCCTGTTGAGGAATGCAGAGTTCTGGAGGTTGGCAGCAGTGGATTCAGTTATGAATCTTGTTTGCAGTCTTTGCCTTTCATCTGTCTCTACAGCAAGGGTACAGCATCTGTTAGTTATTTCTGCATTGCTTCCACTGCACGCACTCCTGGAGCTCCCAGGGGATGGTGGCCAGGGATGGGGAGGTCCCTGCTCTGAAGGGGTCTCATGCAAAACTGGGGCTGGCCCTTTGCTGCAGCTGCCTGCTCTCTGGCAGGGGGTTTGGCTCTTCCCCAGCTGGGCAGGGGTGGCACAGCTTCTGGGTGCAGTGCTGTGAGTGCCTCCCAAGGCAGGCATTTCCAGATTCATTGGCACAAGTGTGAAACTGTCTCTCCAGATGGGATCTTGTGCTAAAAATAAAATACAGCTGTGGAGTCTCCTTGTCCTGCCTGTCCTGCAGACTTAGCCACCATCTGAGGGCCATTGGCCAGGCTTTGAAGGTGGCAGGTGTTAGCCACGCTGTTGGACCCCACAGCAGTGGTTCTGGTTCTGGTTTGTCCCCAGATGCATACTGGCAACTGAAAAGAGCTCAGCTGGAGTCCAGTCACTCTCTCGCCAGCCTCGTGAACACCCTTGCAGTGAGGACTGTGGTGAGTCCTGCAGCCCCAGCAGTGGCAGCTGCACCTGGAGCAGGCAGGAGCTGCTGGGCTGCACATGCTGGCACCTAGTGCTGCTTGAGGTCACTTTGCCAGCAGTTGTGCTGGGGACCTTTCCTGAGCTGCTGTTGGAGATTGTGACCAGCACAGCTGTAACTTCTGCTGTGATCAAACAAGCTGTGTTGCTTCAAATTGACTCATCTCACTGAGGACAGGGAGTCTGCACAGGAGATCCCTTACCCCAGGATATTCCTGGTTGGCCAGACAGGTGTCCTGACTGAACTGAACCATCTTTCCCATGACAGATTCCTGACAGTGTCTTCACGAGTGATGTGCAGGACATGAACCTCTCCGTGGCTCTTGATGCTCTTGATATCTTGGCAACTGTTCTGAGAGGAGGAGAAGTGCCTGTGCTTGAGCCATCTGACCTCCTTGCAGTGCTTCAATTACTAAAGCAAGTTTCAGATATGGAAATCCAGGAGGGAGATGAGCTGGAGATGTTGGAGCAGCTGGGCCAGTATTACATGGAAGTAACAGAGTTAATTCTGGAAGAGCAGAACAGTGGGACGTGGTCATCCATCAGCCAGGTAATGGTGTCACCAGTCTGGCTCTGTGTGCCTCATCTGCTCATCCTTGGCCTGCTGCACGACCACAGGCTGGTCATGCTGCCCTTGCATGGTCACCTGTAGCCTCTGAGGCTATCCTTGAGCACATGAAAATGCTGCAAGCACGTGGAGCCTCTTCCCCAGCTCAGATCAGGGCCAGCTGCTTTCCTGGTGCCTCACTTGTTGGAGGTGCAAGCAAGTTCTTGTGCAAACAAGTGCAGTGCTAGTGCAAACCCCTCCAGTGGTGGACTCATCTCTCTGCAAGTTCCCCACTTTGTCAGTCTGGATTGGCAGTTTGCAGACTCCTGGTGCGGTGTAGTTTCCTTGCTCACACATCCTGCTGTTCTCTTTCTAGTGTGTTGTGTTTTCTGTGGATGGGCTGCCAAGGAGCTGTTCATCATCACCCCCCTCACTGCTCAAAACACTGTCAGGCTTTGCATAAGGGATTTCCATCATCCCACCCCTGTGAGGTTTTTCTCTGTGCTCATTGTGTTTTTTGTGCCTGGTGCAAGGTCTGCACTCTCCACCTACCTCTGGAAAATGTGTGACAGTGTCTGGCCTGGCCAGTGCCCCAGGAACCAAGCCAGGGATATTAAAGGATACTGAGCCTTCTTGTTCACAGTTGCTCGGGTCTCCATGGCCACAGTCACTCGCAGCTTCTCCACAGTGGCACAAACCCAGTGTTGGCCCAGTGTGACTGGTGCAGCTGAGGGAGAAGGGTGGGAGCTGTGCACTGCAGGACCTTGAGCAATGGGGCCACTCTTCTGCTGCTCCTCAGCTGCAGAGTCTATTTCTGGGTGAAACCTTTTCCAGGAAGAGCAGATGGCTGTTCTACAGCTTTGCAAAAATCAGAAGTCGAGTCTAAAGGTCTTTCTTTCCAGAAGCTCATGTAGTTATTTATTTCCATGCTGGTTTAACAGCTTTTTATGTAGAACAGCAAGTTTCCCTCATTACCAGACTTGTCTCCTTGCTGTAGGAACTGGGAACATCCTTCAGTAAAGAACTCACAGAAAAGCAAAGCCTTGAGTCCCAGCTTCTCTTCTTTTTTTCTGCAAAGGACCAAAGGTTTAAGGAAGCCCTTGTGAGCCGTGGGAATGGAGGGCTGATGATGCAGGTGCTGATTTCCATCGCTCTCTCTGTGCTTGCAGGTTATCAGGGGGCCCATGGCTGTCGTTGAGCTCTGTGACAGAATGGTGTCACTCTTGGTGCCACTGCTGACCCCAGAGAGGACAAAGATCATGATCCAACATGGGAATATTGGTAAGTGGCACTGGAGGGTGTCTCACCAAGATCCAGACCAGTCACCCTGTCTGCTTCCTAGTCCAAATCCGCTCCTGGCCCCTCTCCTCCTCTGGCTCACCTCTTGCCAGCCCTGCAGCCTGCTCCCCATTTCCTCTGTGCAGTGTCACAGTGTGAGGGCACCTCTCACGCTGTGGATTGCAAGAGGATTGTGAGAAACCCTTGGGCATGGGAGAGCCTGAGCCCAGGTGCCCACGGTCTGCACAGAAAGGGCCCAGTCTGCTGCTGCTGCTGCTGGGGTTATGGCTGGGATTATGGAGTCCTTGTGGAACTTCATAGCAGCAGCTCTGGAGGAAGGCTGAGCCCTGGTTCAGCACCTGATTTTACCCATGCACAGGGCTGGAGGTGAGGGAGCTGGAGCTGAGCGAGCAGGAGCTGAGTGGTGAGGCATACGTGGTGCAGACCCCTGAGAAAGGCAGGCACGACCTCATCGAAGTTCCTGCAGAAGAAATGCAAAGACTGAAATCCAGAGGTTTGTTGTGACACCTGAGCCTCCCCGGGTACTTCTGCATCACCTTCCTTAGTGCACAGACTGTTTACCTTGTCCACATGAGGTCTGGAGAAGTGTGGGGAGGCGATGCCCTTGGTGAGAGGGAGATGGGCCATGGGGAGAGATTCTGTACAGCCCCTCTAGAGGCACAGCTGGGAGCTGAGGGTGTTCTGGACCCCCAGTACCACCCCCCAGAGGAGGGCAGTGGTGTCCAGCGCTGCCCTGTGCTCTGTATCTGTCCCCTGCTCTGTCCCTCCAGGTCTCCACAGGGTCACAGTGAAGAACATGTGGTTTGGCTACGGCTCCCTGCAGCGCTGCCTGTCCAGCAGTGGCACCAGTGCCGTGTCCCAGGACATGGCTGCCTCTGATGGGGGACAGAAGTGAGTGAAACAGAGCCCCCCGCACCCCAAGGCTGCCCTCAGTGCCACAGAAAAGCTCATTTCCAAATCTGCATTGAGCTGGTGCCTCTATTTTGGGGTCACCTTCATCCCGACCCATCTCAGCCCTGGCCCTGTGCACTGAGATGCCCCGTGTGCTCTCCTGCATGCCTTTGGCTCCCGGAGGTTCCCAGCTCTGCTGGGGTGGCAGGGGACAGAGCCCCCAGGGGCTGCTGCAGGGTCCCCTCTGGCTGGGCAGGAGGTGACTCTGGAGGTGGCGGCTCCGGGAGCGCTCCCGGAGCTCCGAACGCTAGGTGGGGATGGCCGCCCGCACATCCCTCACATCCCTCACATCCCGCAAATCCCTCACAACCCGCACATCCCGCACACGCTCCGCCCTTGCGCTGCACAGCTGGAACGCTCGGGATGCTGCAGTGCCCGTGCCCAGTGCCGGGCAGTGCCCAGTGCTGGGGTTTGGGGTTTTGCCAGGTGTCCCAAGGTCCATCCTGCCCCGTGCTCAGCCCCTTTGCAGGCGGCCCTGGCAGCGACCCGCATCCCTCCAGCTCTCCTGTACACTGGGACATCCCACTGAGCACGTCCTGTGCTTCCTGTGCCTGTGAGCAGCGTCCTGTCCCTGCAGGTACCTGAGCACGGCGGTGGCCACAGCGGTGATCTCATCCACTCTGCTCAGCGACTTCCAGGAGATCAGCACCTCCGTGCGCTACCGCCTGCAGCACCGTGCCCAGGTACCCCCCAGCTGTGCCCCCCGGGCACCTCCTGCCAGCCTGACCCCGCTGTCACAGCACGGCTCAGCACCCCAGGGCTCTGGCGTGGGGCTGTCCCGTGCCCAGGGCTCCTGCCCGGACACTGTGTCCCCTGTGCTGGCTGAGCCTGCTCCAGCCAAGTGAGTGACCTGCAGCCCCGTGTCCAGCCCGTGTGTGCCTGTGTGACCTCTCCTCTCCCCTCTCTGCCTGCAGGACCTGCCCAATAGCCTGGTGGGGCCCATCTGTGCCTTCTGGAACTTCAGCCTCAGGTGCCTTGTTTTATTCGGGTCCCTAGATTTATGAGCTTTTTATTTCCACTGGAAAATCAAACATCTCAATATAAATGTAATGGTAAGAGTAGAGATCTGGAATTTTTTGCCTCCTTTGCATGCTGACATCCCCTGTCTGCTGGAGCAGAATGCTTTCCTGGGAAGATTTCCTTTGGAGAAGTCACTCACAAGCAAGTGACCTTTAATGAGGTATATACAACTCAGATGGAAAGCCCTAGTTAATTATGATGGTTGCCTGTGACAAAGAAGAGTTAGTCCAAGATACATGCCCCAAAGACATGCAGGACTCCCAGCCTCATAAATCCTGCCTGGCACTGGGATGTGTTTTTGCTGAATGTCACTGTGGTGAGAACACTGAGGCTGTGATATATTATGGATTAGTAATTAAGTCATTCAAGTGAAAAAAACCTCCTCAGAGTCCCAGTCTTGCAGCAGGCGTGGATCAGGCTGGGGAAGGTGGGAAGGGTGTGATTTTGGGAACAGCTGGTTATTATCCAGAGGGTGCCAGCAGCCCTGCTCTGCTCCTGACCTCCCTGTGGTACTGGGGAGGCTCAGGGGGCAGTGGGACAGAGCTGCAGCCCTGGTCCCTGCCCAGGGAATTCAGATGGGAGCATTGCTGGATGTGCTGAGGACACAGAGCCCAGTGGCACCACGCTGGGTTTGTGGCAGGCTGAGCTGGTGGGCAGAGTCAGACCCAGCCAGCCCAGTGCTGCTCCCAGTGCAGGGAGCTCTTCCCAGAGCTGTGCAATACCTGGGCTCTGTTTGTAGCTGTGTTGGCTGAACTCCCCTCTTTAATGCACACTTTGACACCAGATCTATTCTCACTGCATGCCTGCTGGATGAGGCAAAGCTGCTGAGACAAAGGGTGAACCAAAGGGAAGTCCCCATGAATACCTGTTTCTGTTATCCTCATCTTCCTCCTGTAAACTGTGCTTTTCCTGGGAGAATGAAATTCCCATCATGCCCTGGCTTTCTGTGGAAGTGAAAGATAATTTCTGTGTGTTTTCTTTGTTTTTCTGCATGTTAGCCCAGATGCAGGTGGGATGTGGTCCACAGCTGGCTGCTCTGTGGTGATGTCCCTCCCAGACTCCACTGCCTGCTTTTGCAACCACACCACAAATTTTGCCATCCTGCTGCAGGTGTACGAGATGCAGGTATGTGAGGAGCTGTCTCAGCTGCTGTGGGGTGGATGCTGGCACTGCCACTGGTGTGCTTAATCCAGGAGGGATTTGTGTCCTCTGTTGTTTCATGTCTGGAGCAGAGGACCGCCAAGGAGGAGTTCACACTGCAGACTTTGACTTTTATTGGATGTGGAGTTTCCTTCTGTGCCTTGATAGTCACCTTCATTTTGCTCTTGGTAGTTCGGTAAGAAGAGCCTGAACACTTGCAGCCTTCTCTGTATTTTCCACTTGATATCTTACTTCAGAGCCTTTCTCCAAGTGTTCTTTGTCAGCCTGGGGTGCGTGGGGAGAGGTGGGAGCTGCCCTGTGCTCTCTGGTTGTTGTTGGACAGGGCCTCAGCCCTGGTTGTTTCTGTGAAGATGCTCATTGATCTGTGCACACACCTGGGTGTCTGTGGCAAGACTTCTATCAATTGCTAACGATGTTTACTGTAAAAGCTGCTCTGCTAGAATTAGTTTTTATAAAATAAATGGAGCAAGGACTACATCTTTGACTGCCAACCCTTCTGTGTCACTTGGCAAGCACAGAGCTCTGCCCTGTGAGCATGGCAGTGACTCCCTCCACCTCCACCTCCACCTCCCTCTCCCTGCCTGTTCCCTGGAGCTGTGGCCAAGGGCTGAGTATCCAAAAGTGTCCCCAGCACCAAGTGCTTGCACAGCAGGGCTGTCCTCTGTCCCTTAGACTGTCATCTTTGCAGTGAGTGCACAGAGACCACTTTCTGTGCTGCCCTGGCAGGCCTGCACAGCTCCAGAGGACAGCAGAGCCTTTTGTTTTGTCTGGCTGCAGCTCAGAGCTCCCTCTCTCCCTCCCCAGCGTCCCCAAGAGTGAACGAACAACTGTGCACAAGAACCTGATCTTTGCACTGGCTGCAGGAGAAGCTCTGCTCATGTTCAGTGAGTTGGCCAAGACCAACCAGGTGAGCTCAGCAGGAATGGCCCATTCAGCCCTGTGACCAGGCTCCAGTCACTGCCACATCAACAGAACAGAAGTACAAACCCTTTTATTAATCACCTGTAACTGGCACCTAGGGTGGAATTTTCTCTCTTTGGAGATGCACGTACCTACGCTGTGCAGTTGTGGTTTCTGTCCCCTCCAGGTGCTGTGTTTCATGGTCACTGCCTTCCTGCATCTCTTCTTCATGGCAGCCTTCTCATGGATGCTGGTAGAGGGGCTTCTCCTCTGGAGCAAAGTGGTAGCAGTCAACATGAGTGAAGACAGGAGGATGAAGTTCTACTACGTGGCAGGCTGGGGTATCTGCACACTCCTTTTTCTTTTCTAGTGAAAGTTTTAATAGGAGAGATGTACAATTGTTCGATTTGATTTAATATGACAACTAGGTGCCAGTGCCCTGCAGAGGCTCTCTTGAATTGTTTGTCAAATTGCTAGTCTTAGAGTATAAGTTAAGCAGCATTTCTGTTATATTTCTAAATCCAGGAGTTCAGTAAAAAAAATGGAGGAAGAGATTTATGGGAAGTTCTTGTTCTTTGAGAGCATAATTATTGTCTGATAGTAATTAAATATAAATGTATTCCTCACTAAGCACCTTTTATTCTGAGGGAGCCCTTTAGGGACATAGAATTATTTGAATTAGCTGAGTTTTGTGTCAAAGAGGAGCCTCTTTAGGGAAGTGCTGCTCAAAGAGCACACACCTAGTTGGACACTGGGCAACCACTTCAAGTATTTTGGACTGGTTTATGTCTTTGATTGTCCATTTTGTTAAAAAAGCAATCTGAGAAATAAATTGCTTTGGTCAGGACTCAGGACTTGGAATGCTTTATACCTCAGAGAAAGATGCTGACAGCTTGTAAATCTGGCTGTGTTGAGCCAGGACAGATTTCAGCTGCAGAGAATTGATGTTGCTCGTGGGGTTTTGGAAGCTCACACTGAAGTCTGTCTGCTCAGGGGGGGTTTGAAGCAATTGTCTGGTGGGCAGTGCCCTGCATGGGGCAGCTCTGCTTTTCCCAGGGTTTAACCTGTGGGTTTTTCTGCAGGGTTTCCAATCCTTATCGTGGGGGTGACCCTTGCAACTTCCTTTAACAAGTATGTGGCAGCCAACCACTGCTGGCTGAACGTGCAGACCAATGTCATCTGGGCCTTCGTGGGGCCTGTGCTCTTCATCCTGGCTGTGAGTGCCACACCCTGCTGGGAGGGTGGGAGTGCTTTGGGTCTGGTCCTTGGAAAGCACTGCAGAGTCAGGGGTGCAGCTCATTGTGCCTGCTGCTTTTATAGGGAAAATGTTGTTTTACTTTATATAGACTTCCATAACAAAAATAAATGTCTTTAATCAAAAAAGCTTTTTGATAGGAAAAAGGCCTTTAAGAAAATTTTGCTGGCCAGATCTTGGTTGGCTGTTCAGTTAGGAACGTGGTGTGTGACACTGCCTTAGCTAGAGGTCTGATTTTAATACAGGAGCATCTACATCCTTGAAATAACATTATACAAAACTCAGCAGCAGAAAAAGGTCCAATGTTTATGGGGTCCTGAACAGACCTTTAACAGGGAAGGCTTTCTGTAGGAAAAGTTTTGGGACAAGTTTCCTCAATTTCACACATGTGCAGATAGCTGTGTGAAATCTTTTGATTTCATTGCTTTCTTGGTAGTGATATTTGTCCCCAAGTTCTGTCACCAGCAGAAAAGTCTCACCCACCGAGGCTGGGAGTGCAGGAAGTCACTGAGTGCAGCAGCTCTGCCCTGGCAGGTGAACACCTTCGTGCTGCTCCGGGTGGTGATGGTGACGGTGGCCAGCGCCCGCAGGAGGCTGAAGATGCTGACACCCAACAGCAGCCTGGAGAACCAGATTGGAACACAGATCTGGTGAGCAGGGAAGGGCCTGGCTCTGCCAGCTGTGGCTGCTCTGGGTGTGAAATATGTGAGCCAGTGTTAGAACCATGGAAGAAATCCTTTCCAGGGAAGCTGGGGAGGCACTGGCACAGCCTGCCCAGAGAAGCTTGGCCAAGTGAAAGGCAGTGAGCTGTGAGACTCAGAGCAGAAGGGGCAGAAGGGATTCTCTCCCCCAGGGTAATAACTGTGTCTCACCCAAAGGCAGTCTCTGATCCCAGCCAGCACCTTCAGCTTAGGAACCAGTGCTGGTCTCCATCTGCACTCACACTCCTAAATCTCGCCCTTGGCAGTGCCTGCAGAAATCCAAGCTTGGGGCTTGGTGGGTTGGAAGTAAGGCTGGTGGGGGGAAGAGGCAGCGGGGACTTCTGTAATCAGTCAATACTGAGAGACCTCTAAAATACTGCTGCCTGAGTCATTACTTTATCATGCTCTGTGAATTTTTATTGTTGTTAGCTGGCGCCGGATACCCCTGCTAGACACGCATTGTTCCCCTGTAGCATAAATAAATTTTCCCAAATTTACAGAAGCACAAAGATAGGGCATTGCTGGAGGGCAGGGTGACATCCATGTGCAAATAAAACAAATGGAGAAATCCTCCTTATAGCAGAAATTGGGGGGAAAATAGTTGTTTTCTCATGGCTGATGACGTCAAAGAGCTCCCTTCTTGCTAACTTGCAGTGATAAATGAAGAGCAGGGCTGGCACACTGGGGTCTGGGAGGTGAAATATTTGGTTTTTCCTGCCTGAACTTATTTTGTTTGCAGAGGAATTTGTTCCACAGCTAGTGTCTTGGTCGTGTTTCATGTCTGAGCTATGCCCGGGTAACCCTGAGCTCTTCCTCCCGCCAGGGCCACGGCCAAACCCGTGCTGGTGCTGCTGCCCGTGCTGGGGCTCACCTGGGTGTGTGGGGTCCTTGTGCACCTCAGCATCGTCTGGGCCTATGTCTTCATTGTGCTGAACTCCCTCCAGGTGAGTCCTGCACCACCTGGGTCCCCAGGTACCTGCAGTGCACTCTACCTGTCCTTGCAGGCAGGAAAATTTCAGCTCTGGAGCCAGCCCAGCTTTCCCAAGGCACTGGGCTGTTTTGTCTGAGAAAACTCATTTCATCCTTCCAAGATACAAAATATAACTTTGTACATCTAATGAGCACCAGTCTCTGGCTGTGTCCTACAGGTTTCCAGCTCAAATCTTGTTTCTTGTGTTAGTTTTTCTCACACCGGTGTGGTTTCAAAATGGCAGTTACAAACTCATTAGAGTTTTTATTTGCTCATATAATGGGTAATTAAAGTGGTACCTGTGCAGTCAAATGGGGCAGACATGCCTCCTGCTGTTTGATTCTGGGAAATGAGCCTGTTTCCTGCAGGACAGGGCAGGGCCCTGGTGTCACTGTCCCTGTTAGAGCAGGGCTGCTGCTGGAGAGGTGTCAGAGGTCACATCCAGCCTCAGCGTGCCCTGCTGCTCAGGTGCTGTGCTCCAGGATGGGTGTTTTCCATCTAACTCCTGCTCAGACATTCTGAGAGCTTGTGACCTCTGTGAACAGTACAGGGCCACCTTCCCCTTGCCTGGAGTTCAGCTTTACTGGAGGAGCTGGGGAAGAGCTAAGAATCAAGAACTGAAATTTCTTTCAGTTTCAGAATTACTTTCCCTCTGAAATCCACGTTGTCTGCAGCCATGCAGCTGCTCCCCAGGGATGCTCCCAGTGCCCAGTGACAGCTGTACTGGGATGGGTGAGATTCAGTAGTGTTTGGTGTTCCAGCTTTGGTGGGCTGGTGATCAGAGCCTTGCTTGGGACAACTGGAAATTTTGGGGGCTGTTTCTAGCTCTGACTTGCCAGACCTTTTGTGGATCATATTATCTCCTTCAGACTTTTCATTCCTCTTCATCACCTGGCTACATTTCTAAGGCTTTTTTCTCATCTTGGTATCTTCCAGGGCCATGGCCATGGCCATGGCTGCTGTAATTGCAGTCATGTTGTAAATAAGTGAGTGTTAATAGAGAATTCTGGGGGGCAGAAAGTGACATCATTACCTGGTGCATAAAGCAACACTTAATATTTGCTTCTGAGTTTACTGTTTCCATCCAAAGACTTTCAAGCTTTAACCAGCCTGTATGTGGTTAAGAGAGCAAAGCAAATTGTGTAAGTTCAGCTGCCAGGAGCGCTCAGTTCTGCACCCAGCTGGGGCTGCTCCCAGCACCTCGGGATATCTGGAGCTCAGGGACACACAGTGACAAACACTCCTGGAACACGTGCTTGCCACCTGCGATTCAAAGCATCAACAGAGGCCCTGCAAACCTTGAGAGGAGGCAGCTGTAGATGGAGCTAGAGAAGCACTGAACACCCCTGAGCACTCCTGAGCACCAGGCTCCCAACAGGACCTGAGGGGAACGTGGAGCTCTCAGCAGGCAGGGAAGAGCAGGGGGGCACTAAGGGGCACAGTGTGGGTCAGCCCAGCCCTGGGGCTGAGCCTGTGCCTGCCCAGAGCTGCCCAAGGGGGCTCCCAGGGCAGCCCCAGCTCTTGGCACTGCAGGTTCAGGGTCCCTTGCCTGGTGCTCAAGGACAAATCCTACTCCAGGGCACCCAAGTCAAGGCACTGCCCTCCAAACCACTGGGATCAGAGAGTTTTCCTTTTCCCATTTTCCTTTTGTTTCAGTAGAAATTGGCTCCTGCTGTAGCTCGTTGCAGTGCTTCCCTCTGGCACACTTGGCTGTTTGCAGAGCAGCACTGGCCCAGCTCTCCAAGGGTGAACCCAGGATTACCACCACGTGCACAGGGGGTGGCTGCTCAGGGGTGGGATGTGCTGGCTGCTCAGGGGTGTGTGGCTGCTCAGGGATGATGCCTGCCTTGGCTGGAGCTGCTCCAGCAGCTGGGTGCTGCTCATGCACATCTGTCGGGGCTCCAAGGGGAGGTTCCAAGGCCAGACAAGGCTGCCTCTCCACACTTCTGCTCTTAGGGATATCAGGAGGGTGGCAGGAGGCCTGTCTTAGTGATAATTAAACAGCATCAGTTCTCTGTGTCTCCTCATGCCATGCTTGGGTTGTTGGGCAGGAGAGAACTGCAGGCTCAGAGCTGTGTGGACAGACACGGCTGTGCTGGACTCATTTGCCTCTGCCCCTTCATTACCAAGTTCAGGACAATCTGTAGATTTTCCCAGAGGAGAAATAAATGCTTGTGAGAAGCAGCAGAGTTGAGAGAAAGCCACCCTGCCAGCCCCTTTGCTAACTGTCCTATGGATCACTCGGAATTTCCTTTGAGGCCCGAGTGTTTCTTCACATGTGAGTCCTGTGCAGTTGTTCTGCTGCTGGGGTTGTTTTTAATTTGACTGCTCTCTGTTTGTCTGCAGGAGCCCAAGCCTGTCTTCAAGGCAAACATGACAGCTCCTTCTCCAGCCAGGCAGGGCAGGAGCCCCGAGAGTGATGCACAGCCAGAGGGAGGCCATGGTGCTGAGGGGCAGGAGCAGGGCTGGGCGTGCAGGCAGGAGGGGGCTCCCCCAGAGCTGCATCTCCACTCTGCCCACTGCAGCTGGGCCTCCTCTCCTTCCTCGCTCTCCTCCCAGCCGACCTCTCCACTCCCCCCTCCCCACGCTCATCCAGAATGATTCTTTCAAGGAAGACCTGCCTTGGAAGCCTGGCCAGAAATTTGGTCTGGGGGAGTGACCAGCATTGCTGGCTGAAGGACAGGTCACGGCTCGGTGCCAGGGGGCTGCTACCATTGCGCCTGCCAAGAGCTCGCAGATGAGAGCAAGGCTCGCTGGAGACAAGATGAATTGCATCTCTTGCTGCAGCTGATTTATCTAGCTGCGATAACAAAACACCCACAGATATAACATAAATCTGGTGGGCCAGATAGGGCTGCTTTAAGGCCAAAATCGTGGGTCTGGAGCTGTAATTAGCCCCAGGCTGTGGCCCCAGGCAGTGCTCGTTCTGGGCACTCTCTCTGGGCACATCCCTCACACAGCAGTGCCCAGCCCTCGTGGTGGCCAAGGTGCCACTGCTCACTGGTGCTCAGTGTGTGAGAGCAGCAGAACTCTGTGCACAGCCTGGTCTCAAGTGTGGAGGGAAGGTCCTTCCTGCCTGGCTGTGCTGTGCCCACCATCTGTGCCAGCCTCAGCCATCCCAGAGCTCCTCAAGCCCGTTTGCTCCGTGCCAAGGAGCACAAACCAGCTGTGCACCTCTGATCCTTGCTCTGCTCTCTCCCTTCCAGGGCCTGTACATATTCCTGGTGTATGCCATCTATAACAGCGAGGTAAGAGATGGCCCTGGCTGGGTCCAGTCATTTGTCACAGCAGCTGAGGGGAGCTGGGTCTGCCAGCACAGCCCCACTGTGCTGCTGGAACCGTGGCTGCTTTTTCTCCATGACTTGCTGGAACATCTCCAGCTGTGCTGGAGCTGCTGTGGCCCTCTCTCATGTCCTTGCTCTGCTCCAGGTGAGGAATGCCATCCAGAGGATGAAGGACAAGAAGAAAGCCCTCTCGTTCACAGTAAGTTGGAAGGAATCCCTGCTGCCCCTTCATCCTTCAGCCACCCACCAGGGGAGAGTCCCAGCTGCACCGTGGGTCTGCTTTGAGGAGATGATGCTGGAAACAAATCTTATTTTTTACTTTTGTCTCCCTTCTTTACAGACCCAAAGACAGCCTGCCCCTATTAGGCAGCAGCCTGCTCTGCCAGGGTGGGGTGGGAGCCAAAGCAGTGCTGGTGAAAACGATCTTTGAAGTTGGATCTGGGTGTAGCAAAGACTCATTACAGTTTTCACTGTCCTGTGTCTCTTGCTTGTCCTTACAGAACTGCTCTCATCCCATCAACTACTTATCCAGTCCAAGAAACACGACCTCCTGGGACACAGGGAAGCTGAGTCCTGCAGCTGGGAGTGCCCTGCCAAGCCCTGTGCAGAAAGACCCTGCAGTGAAGAACATCACCAACAAAGGTAAGAGGATCATTGTCACTGTTAGCCCAGGCTGGGGGGTGACACCACAGTAAAATGTTCTTCCCAAGACTTGGATTTTAGTGCACCTGGCACTGCACTGATTCCTTTGCACACTGTGCCTGTGTGAGCACAGGCTCTGGTGCTGCTGCAGGGGAAGGCAGAGTCCTCTTGGGTCTCAGAAGGGTCAGCCCATGGCTGCAGCCTGCCTGGGTCTGGGCAGGGGGGTCTCATCAGTGTTAGGCAGCATTGCATTCTCCTGAGGCCAAAATCCATGTTAGTGTCTTAAAATTAGTTTTCTGGAGGAGAGGCAAAGGTGACAGTAGAAAATAGGGATTTTGGCTTTGGGGAAAAAATGTTTCCCATTCTCCAATCACTTTGTGAGTGCAGTGATGCAGAAAACCCATCTGGTCCCTTTGCTTCAATGGGGACACAAAGCACTAAGTTCTTGGGAAAGCATGAATACTTCTGTTCTCTGGTCTATGAACTCATTGCGCTGCTTTGCCCTGTAGGAAATTTTGGGGCCAAAATTCCCATGGGAATTTCATCAATTATGTCACCCGAGAGACCGGTATGTAACATCTGTTTTCCTTCCACCTTCACCCCAGCCAGAGCACAGCAGTTCTGTAGAGATACCACCTGAGCCTGGGCAGGGGGACAGCAGGGCAGGGCACCTTTCCAAGGACAGGAGAGGAGGTGGTCCCAGTCCCAGAACAGTGGAATTCCAGGGCAAAGGCTCACCCTGAGCCTGTGGGGAACCAGGCCCCTGCCACACCAGGAGGGTGCTAAGAGCAGGGCCCTGCAGGAACATGAGGTGCCACTGAATTCCAGCCATAAACTGAAGTTGGTATGGATCGAGCAGGAGACTTTCCCAAGGACAGCAAATTAAATCAGGCAGTGGGGCAGGTGCCATGGGCAAGTCTCATCTGTCCTAGGAGGGCTGTGCTGCCTGCATCAGGATGGAGAGCTCAGCAAGGCACAGCCTAAAGCAGGGAGCAATTTAAATTTGACTACTCTGCTCCCATTTTCATCTCCTGCTATTGAAATGATCATCAGTCCTTGTGCACTTGACATACAAGTGCTGTAATTTCCTCAGAATAAAATCCAACACTACTTTCTTGAGTCTCTCACTGAAGGATCTCTCTTTCCCTCTCTAATATTTATCCTTTGAAAACCTATGTCACATAGATAGCTCTTATTTATGCAATAGATAATACTTCTATAGCTGGCATATCATTCTGAAGCCACTCTGTAAAATCCATATTTCCACCTGCCATGATTTATATTGTGGTTAATGCTGCGGCACCAGACCCCTTGTGTTGAGCAGCACCAGGGCTCACTGGCAGGTGATGCTTTTCTCAGCCAGCCAGGTGCTGGCAGTGTGAACCAGGGTCAGAGCTAAGCTCCTGGCACCAGATACGAGCCGTGGGCCACGGGGATTAGCCCAAGGACCCGAGCTCCCTGAGGCAGGGGCATCAGGAGGCAGCAGATCCCCTAAATGCCAAGGCCGTGGCATTTCTGAGCAGGCAGAGACAGAAAGTGCTTCCCTGCGTGTGAGGGTCACCGAGGGCTTTGCTGTGTGTTCGCTGCATCAACACTGCATTTTTAATGTGTGTGTGTTCCCTCCCGGCCGGGGCTGCGGTCGGTGCCCGGGGCTGGTGCAGAGCCCCGCAGGGTGTGTGGGCTGGCACAGGAGCTGGGCACGCTGTGCCCTGCCCTGCTGTGCCCCGTGCTGCTGGCAGGGCTCTCAGTCCCACCAGGCAGGGCTGTTTCCCTGCTGCCGGCTGAGTCACGGCGCTCGCCGGAGGAGCGGCCAATCCAGAATGTCACTGGCAGCTGCACAATGGTTGGGATGAAGAGAAGATGCTACTCAAAGGCGTTTGAAAACACTTAAAATGACAAAACACCGAGCGACTGAAGATACAAAACACAGACAAGATGTTCTCCGTCGTTCAGCTTTTTTAAATGTTGTTTGTGATCTTTGTTGTTGTTGGACTGGGAGTGGGAATTTCGCATCTCCCAGAGCATTAACCACCCCTTAAGCACAGAGTGCAGACTGTGTGGGCTCCTCACCGCAGCACAGAAGGGCTCTCATCCTTTCCTGGATTTTCCTGCGGTCTCTAGACTAGTGGGTCCCCAGAGTGGGGGTTGAAGGCTCTGGTTCCCAGCCTGTGCAGCAGCTCAGCGCTGGGACAGTGGGTGGGAGGGCTCTGGGGAGCCCTGCCTGCCCCCGGGAGTGTTTTGGGTACACCAGCAGCAAAGCCACCAGACCCATGCCCTCTGCTAACACACGTTCTCCCCTCTTGCAGGCTGTAGAGCTGACAGCGTTCAAATGCTCAGGTAACATTTGCCTACATCATGTTCTGTAGTTTTTGTGCTGTTGTGCTGGTTCCTGTGGCTGTATGTTGGAGGGCAGCTGCTTTCTGCTCTGGCTTCAGGAATTGTGTTATTTCCAAACTGCCCTGATGGGTCCTGTCCTGGCCAGGCTCTGGGGAATCTGTGTCCCCCTGAACAGATGAGGGGGAGGTGAGGCTCTGGAGCCCCAGCAGCCCTGCCAGTGGCAGCACTGGTGGCTCAGCCAGAGCTGCCATCTCAGGACACCTGCCTGGTTTCTCCCCATGTCTCTGCACCTTTCTGTGTGCCCATCCCTGTCTGCTCCAGCTCCTGGGGTCCTGCTGTGCCAGCAGAGCTGGGGGTCACAGGCATGGGCAGGGGGCAGAGGGGCCCTGCAGGTTCCTGGAGCTCTCTGCCTGCCCCCAGAGTGGGGGTGCAGCAGGCACTGGCACCCTTTGCTGCTGGGCTGCTTCCAGGGGGGCAGCAGCTCCTCCTGCCCTGGGCAGTTTTAAACCAGCAGCTGTGGCAGAGAGCACTGGTGGGTGCTGGGAGTACCATGATCCCAAAGAAGGGAAGCTGGGGAAGGTGGGGTGTTCAGACAGGGCTGGATTTATGAGCTTAAAAGCAGCCATTTAGCTTCTTGTGTTTCAGGTTGTAGAAAGGCCAATGTCACCATGGAGGTGGCTAGAATTAAAACCAGAAATCCCTCCTAAGCCCCAGACCTCTGCTGGATGGCAGCTCCCTGCTGCCTCCTCTGCTCCCCAGGCTGGCTTTGGGCAAGTCCCCAGCTCCTCAGAATACAAATGGAGCATATTTCACTTTATTTTCTTTAACAGTCACTGCTGGGTACTCCCAGTGCAGCTTCTGGTTGGGGACCCTCAGGAGGACAGTGCAGTGAGGGCACACCAGGGCTGGAGTGATCACATTCTTCCTGCATTGTGACATTTTCTTTTGTCAAGGCAAGCAGTGCATCAGCAGGTCTCTGATTTTGCTCCACATGAAGTGTCCAAGCAGGGCATCCTCAGACTATTTTTGAGACGATGCCACCCAGAAGCAGTGCAGCTTTCCTGCCCACACTGGCCACATGAGAAAGGCAGAGATGGTGGCACCCAGGAGTAGCTGTGCAGTGAAATTTCGGGTATAGGAGGGGGGTCTCAGAGGCTGCAGGACCTGCACCAACACAGGCATTTGTGCTCTGTCCACCCACCCTCACCTTCTGCATATTTTATAACCCACATGTGCTATTAAACTCCAGCTGTGCAAAGCAGTGGGCTATTTAGTTTGGTTTTATTTTCTCAGGTGAGCCCTCAGCATGTTTTTAAAAGCCCAAGTGTGCACAGAGGGTGATGGGACACCAGGCTGGGCTCGGTGCCATAGGCGTGGAAGGAGTGCTGTGCATGGCCACCCTCCCTGAGAGCCCCCCAGGCTGCCCCCGTGGCTGGGCAATCCTTGAGCTGGGCTGAAGGAGAAGATCTTGAACCAGAAGAGCTCTCCTCTCACACTTGTGCTCGTGCTGGTGCCGGCCCCGTCACTGCTCCAGGCTCAGCCACAAGTGCCTCCAGCCATTAAAGCAGATAATAAAACCTAATAAAAGGCTGTGGTGCCCAGCTGCAGGGCTGCTGAGGACCCCGGGGCAGCTCAGCCTCACGCAGGCTGTGCCTTCATGTTCTGTTCACAGAGCAAAGCACTGCGGAGCTCCTGGGTGCCAGAACGGGGACAGATCATTCCAGCACACACACTGCTCCTCTTCTATTTGTTTTCTCCCAAATAGTTTCATGAAAAGAGACATATTTAGCCCTAGACATCTTTATTTGAAAGCTGCCAGACAGCTGATGAAAATAGTGTTTCTGCCAGCAGGAGCTGTGGCACAGACCTAGGAGAAGCTCACCTGTCTGTCCCAGGAAAGCTGGGCTGGATCTGGGGTGGGCTCCAGCACTCCTCTGCTCCAGGGCCTCAGCCATGCTCCTGTGAGAACTCTGGGTGCTGCACTGGCTCCGGGTTCAAGGGACAGACAGCGGGTCCGTGGGGAGGTGGGATAAGGGTGGGTGAGGATAAGGGTGGATAAAATCCAGGTGAATGCCAGGCCAGAGCCAGAGCAAAGCGGGGTTTTGCAGCGTGGCTGTGGCAAGAGCCAGGCATGGCCTCCCCCCAGAAAGGGCTCAGTCTATGGAGCAGTTCCACAGTAATGAGCTGCAGCCCAGCTGTAGGAGCTGCTCTGTGCAGCAAGCCCTGCCTGGCTTCATTACACACTTTTTGTGAGCAGGGCATGGCTGGGGCTGTTCACATATTTGCACAAACAATAAGTCCCATCTTCCTTGTCTTGGCAAACAAGGGCTCCAAGAGGCCTCCACATCCTCCATCTCCTCAAGTGATGGCTGCTTTGTTTCCCCACGATAATTTCATTATTCTGTTTGAATACATTTATATGTTGCTAAGCCACACATAGCAACATGGATCTTGTCTCCACAGCCCAGCCTTCCTCTGATCGATACTGAGTAATTCTGCAACTCTCACCATATTGTGTTACATAAGCTTGGTTTGAAATAATAAGGAACTTGTGTGTGTTCGGGATACAAAGCCAGAAAAGCAGCTGAGTGTCATGGGGGGAATGCAGACCCTGTCCATGCCAACCCTGCTGGGGTCACCACTGGTGCCATGGCCCTTCCTGAGGAGTCCCTTGTGTATCCTGTGGAGGAGATGCAGCCCATGGGCACCGGTGCTTCCCGCCATGGCAGAGCTGGTGTTTTCCTTAAATCCCGTTTAAAGCCCATTGTTCCATGCTCCCAGCACTGGGTGCTGTGCTCAGGGATGACTGACCAGGGCAGAAAATGTTTCCCTACAGCCATGGCCCTGTGCATGGAGGCTGCTCTGGCTCCCTGTCACAAGGACCCTGTTTCAGAGACCCCCAAGGGACAGGGGGGTCTCTGGGGTGGCAGAGCTGTGCCACCTGCACCCACAGCTCTGTCCTGTGGCAGGTTTGTGCTGTGGGATCCCACCAGCTCTCACACTGCCCAGGGAGGGACCCCTACCCTCCCCTGCTGCCAGCAGAGCTGAGACCTTCTCTCCTTTGCTTTAGGTTTCTGAGAAGTTTCTGGGTGACGAGGCTGCAGTGCAGAGGGTCCTCCAGCAGGAAGGATGGCAGGTCAGAGGAGCTGGCTTCCCTTGGAGAGTTTCCAGCCTGGGCACAGCTGCCACCCTGCTCTCCTTCCCAGCACCTCGTGCTGCCAAACCACGGCAGGGGCACTGGGGGGTCTCACGGGGCTTTGTCTGCTGCTGACTGCCCTGCTCCTCTCCTGGGCAGGCACTCCAAGGCAGGGATTTGTGTTCCGGGGTCCCCACAGCTGCTGCAGCCTCTGCCAGGGCAGCCAAGGCTGGCCTGGGGCAGCGCTGCCACCACTGCCCCCGTCCCTGCCAGCAGCACTGCAGGCTTGGCTGTGTGCTCTCGTTGGTGCTGCCTGAGGGGGCTGGAGCAGTGGGATGGGGACAAACCCAGCTGTGCCTGTGGCAGCCGTGCCCAGGCTGTGCCCACACTCCTGTTCTGGTGAGGGTGAAAGCACCCCTGAGCTGGGGCAGGGCTGGGGACGGGCTGTGGATGAAGCACAGGCACTAGGGAAGCCAGCAGCTGGCTTCAAGCCTTTTCTAAACCAGCTGACATCAATAGCATCTTCTGCTGTTTAGGACAAAAATCCTCTCCCTGCTCCTGCTTGGGCTCCTGCCCGGCTGGCCTGGCCCCTCGCCAGGCACTGCTCTCCTTCCCTCTTCTCCTATTACCTCTGTAGTGTTTAGAACATAGAAAATGTGGTGGGGTTCTGCTGATTATGACAACAGTAAATGCTGATTTTAAAGACAACCTCCTCTCCTTGTTGCACTGTGTCCAAGGGAAGGGGCTCATGCCCAGCTGTGCGTGGCTGAGCCCAGCAAAGGGGGTTTGGCCACGGTGCAAGGACCAGGGCACTGCCCACTAATTGCCCATAAATGTTGCTGTCCCAGCCCTTCCCATGCCAAGCACCAACCACAAGGGTTAGAAAGACAGCCAGAAAAAAGACAAAGTTTGCCGTTTTAAATGAACTGCAAAATTTATTACAGTGGTTTGCTCCTGACAAGGAAGTTGGTAACCTTCTGCCTGGGAAGGAAGGAGGAGGAGTGGGGAAGGGCAGGGATGAGAGGGAGGAAAGGATGTAAGAGACAGAGAGAGACACTTAAGGACACTTTTCATTTTCTGAAAATAAAACATCTTTTACCTCCCAAACCATTTTCTCCAGTTCTTTAAGTTCACAAAAAGAAGAAGGTGAAACCAAACCACAGACTTCAGGAGGAAAATGCACAAACGTGTTAAAGCAGAGACAAACATGCTCTTTCTTGTGTGTCTAACAAGCTTCACAAACCGTGCAGCCTCTGTGGCTCCTCAAGGCACCAGCTCTGCCGAGCTGCAGTGGCCCCTGGGCACGGGGACATCCCCAGCCCTGGGGAGCAAACCTGAACAGCCCCAGCCATGCTGCAGGACCCCCAGAGCTGGGGCAGAGGAGAGGAGAGCACGGCTGAGACCCAGAGAAAGCAGCAGTGAGAGTCCAGCACGGCCCAGTTTGGGGGGGCTGCAACCCCCAGTGCTCCCAGTCCTGTCTGTGAGCCCCGATCCCACGATGGGATGGCAACAGAGAGCTCTTTGCCTGTGGCTTTGACACAGCATTTGCTGTCCCCTGGGGACATGGCAGAGCAAAAGAGGGGTCCAGGAGGCCCAGCATGAGGTGCAGGACAATCCTCGTTCCTCCTTACCCACTCACTCAGCAGATAAAAGCAGAGGGGCACTGCAGAGCTCCCCAGGTCTCCCCAGGATCCTGGGCACATGCTGGAGCTTGTCCCTCACTCCTGCCAGGCTGCTCTGCCACATCCCTGAGGGCAGGACTGAGCTGTGCTGTGGGTGGGCAGCTCTGGGCACTGTGGCTGCCACAGAATTGCTGTCTCCAGCAGCAGCAGGCACTGCACCTCAGCTGAGGATTCAGCACTGCCATCCCTGCCTGCCCTGTCTTGGCCAGGGCAGCTGCAGGACACAGAGCTGGCAGCAACTGGGACCTGGCATCTGCACCTTGGGGTCCTGGCTGCATGGAGCCAACATGTCCAGCCCAGCCCCAGCACTCTGTGTAGATTTCCTGCAGAAATCCTCCACCTCTGTGTGTTCCCTGGTGCCTGGAGACACCTCAACCACCATAAAACCACAACCTGGAGGGGTTTCACCTCCCCTCTCTCCTGCCCTGTGCACGAGGGGCCCTGAGACATGGGCAGGGTTGGGGAGGGATGGTGGCAGTAAAGAAACAGCTGGTGGGGGCAGCAGGAGAGGAGCAGAAATAGGAGAAAAACCGGGACAGGCTTTACCCTTCCTTGGTGCTGCTGAGCCGGGCTGGCAAGTGACAGGTTTGGGCACCAGGTGTGCAGTGGAGCTGGGGGTCAGCACTGCCAACGGGGCAGGCCAGCAGCCAAGCCACGGCCCTGCAGCCTCAGCTGTCCTTGCTGTGTACGAAACCTTCTGGGGCGTTTCCAATAGCAGAGGTTAAATAGCATCGCTGAGGAAGGCGCGGGCCAGCCCCGGGCACCAGTCCCGCCCCTGCTGGAGGCACCGGGTCGTGCTGGGGGCCGCTCAAGTCCTCTTGGCGTGCAGCATCTCGATGAGGAGGTTGTTGCAGGGCACCTCCCCGCTCAGGTGCTTGTGGTACAGGTACTCCTCAGCCTGCAGGCTCAGCGCCCGCACCTCTGCCAGCCACAGCAGCAGCTGGCGGAACTTGTCGCTGGAGTGGGGGTAGTGGCACACCGTGTACTCCAGCAGCGCCGCGTTGGCCTTCTCCTGAGCATCCTTGGCCAGCGTGTGGTTCTCCAGGTACTTCACGTCTGCAACGGGGAGCAGGGTGGTGAAATGGTGCCAAACTCACCCGTCTGCCCCATCTGTCTGTGCCACGCTGTGCTGGGTGAGCCAGGAGGGACCCACACTCCTGGGTTAATGTCCCTCATGTGCGAAAACAACGGGAGGTGTCCCCCAGCCTGTCCCTACCCAGCCACAGGCTCTCCATCCCTACCCTACTCCATCCCTACCCTACTCCCCAGATCTTCCCTGATGGTGAAGAAAGATTCCAGACCCCCTGGCAGTGTGGTGTCTCCCTGCCCTCACTGCCCAGGAAGCTGCAAAGCCAGAAGGTGTTGCCAGCTGTGCCAACACACTGAGAGTCGCTGCCATCATCCCTCTTTAATTCCTGAAGGTCGAGCAAGCGGCTGAATTAATTCCCTGATAAACCTGGGCTTTCCAATGTGGCAACCAGGCTCACCAGCCTGGAAACCCTAATCCTGCACACCTCACAAGGGCCACAGCAGCTTCCCATAATCCTGCTGCCAGTAGGGCAGGGAGCAGCTCAGCAGGCAGCAGTGCTGAGGTGCAGGCAGGGGCAATCGTCCCTGCACGCAGATTTTGGTGGCTTTAGGGAGCTAAAATGGGTATTGTCCCATCACCACCTACAGCTGCACACAGCCATGGTCCCACACACCTGCCCAGCAGAGACCTTGCTGCCAAACCCGGCACAATCCATCCAGGGCAAGTGGATTTAGAGGATTTACTGTGCAGGACTTGGGAGCACTGCCCCACTGGCTGTGCTGCACACACACCCTGATGTGTGGCCAAATTCACCGGCTGGAAACGGGGAAATCTGAGCACAGGGTCTGGCCAAGGTATCTGGGAGTCTGGGGCTCCCTTGGAGGGATTGTGGCACCCGAAGCTGCTGCAGCCCCGGCGGGGGTCAGAGCCGGGAGCAGAGGTGGGGTCGGGGGCACTGTGGAGCCCCGGGGAGGGGAGGCACAGCCCGGCCTCGGGGCCCTGAGCCCCCGGGGAGCCCCAGCCTCGGGCCGTGCCCATGGCCACGGGCACTGCGGGGTGCAGGCACAAAGGGCACAGGTTGTGCCAAGATGCAGTGGATCAGATCACCCTTCCCTTTTCACTCTGACGGCACATTTGCTCCTATTGTCTCCTGCTACCCGGGTTGTTGTTATGAAATCTCTTTATCTGCATAAGGTTATTGTGCATGTCATTAAAAAAAAAAGAAGTTATATTGATAAATGTCAAATCTATCCCCTGAGTTGGCTCAACAATAGCTAGTTCTACTCGATGAACTCACCTGGTTCTCTGAAAGACCCTATTCACTGTTTAATTGAATATTTGAATAATCTTTTCATTCCTGCAAGGAATAAAGAATGTTGTCCAAATAACATTGACTCACTTCATTTAGAGACACTGCAGCAGTTGCAAAGACTGTCCTGTGACAAAGCCTCCCATCACACATACAGATATGCCTGGGATTATTTCTATGCCCTCAAGTGTTCTTCCTATTCACAGCTCCTTTTGTTTGGGAGAAGCTGCTGATAAATTGCAAACGCTTAAGGGAATGTGGGCTATAAAAGCCTCTCTTCCTCCCCTCCCCAAGAGTAGCTGCTTCATGAATGTAAGTCATGAAATCGAATGATAGGTCAATCCATTAAGGCTCTATTAAGCCCTTCTGTAGAACAAAGCTAACCTGTGCCGTCCTCATAAATATTGCTATTTTGAGAAGCCCTAATTTTAATTAAATCTCTTTACCTGCTCAGGAGAGAAATCTATTTAGAACTCAAATGGCAGCTCTTGTGAGCAGGGCTTGGCTTTGACTGTGCTGTGGCAGAGTGGTAAATGTGGAAATTCTCTTGTTAAAGGCAATTACATCCTGCACATAATACACAATCCCGTCCTCTACAGCTGAGCCTACGAAGGGCAAATTACTCCAAGTGAGCTCTGCAATATGGCGAGAAAAAGTTGCATTTGGGGCAAAATGATGTGTGGGAGGACACAGCTATTGGATTCCACGCTCCCTAAAAGCCGCTGCTCTGGGGAAGCCATTGGGGAGAGGGGGGACATACTCTGTGCTGTGCCATGCCAGGGGACACGGGGGACCCAGGGCAGGACCTGGCTCTCCTGGCGCCGAGACCTCAGGGAAGGTCCTGGCTTGGGGTACGAGCCCCCCCGGCTCCTTCACTTCCCAGCCTGGGCACTGTTTGTGCCACACCTTATCGCTGCCTGGGCAGCGAATTATCGTGTCTCGTTCCTCTGGGTTTCCAAACAGCTCCCGAGGAAAGGAAAGCCGAGGGAGGAGATGCTGCAGGTGCAGGAGGGGATTGCAGCACGGGACCCCGCGGTGGAGGAGTGCAAGCACGGAGCCATTGGAACAGGGACAGGGCTGGCACGGGGACAGGGAGGGGGGTGGACACAGGTCTGCCACCAGCAGCAGAGCCGGCTGGCACAGAGATCCGGGGGACGGGAGCGGGCTCTGCCACCCCAGGCACGTTTCAGGCTCTGGCAGCAGCGCCCAGGCTGCGGTGTTATTTAGTCTGGGTGAGGTGGGAGGTGGCTGTGCCCGACCGCAGGCTCCGGGCTGAGGCTAATCAGGAGCCGGGAGCCCGGGCCGAGCCGTGCTCGGGATCTCTGACGCACATCCCGGGAGATACGGCCGCTCCTGCCGGGCCGCCTCTGTCAACACTCCTGTTTTCCCCCAGCCATATCAGCGCTTGTTTCCCTGCCCGCTGCGATGGGACTGTGCCCAAAACAGGCTCAGCTCGGCCAAGGAGGTGACAACGTGCCCTGCAGCTGGAGCAGAGCCCGGGCCCGCAGCGGGAGAGGTTTTGGGTGCCGGGGGAGAGTGGGACAGGCAGGTGCCAGCTCTCGCTCCTGGCTCCTCGCTCAGAGCCCCTTTGTGGCTCTGTGTGTCCCCCCCAGCCCCGCTCCCACCCCAAACTTCGCTGGCAGAGACCCCAGAGCGCTGCCCCTCGCCCCAGTGCCCCCCCAGCTGCACTCACCGAGGCTGAAGAGGATGAGGAACTTGAGGCAGACGAATTCGTGCCGGTCCACCTGGAGCGAGTGCAAGTGCAGGACGAGCTCCTGCGCCCGCAGCACCAGCGTGTTGAGGATGGAGCCGGCCTGGGCGGCGATGGCAGACATGTCCACCTGCCGGGACAGGGTGGCATCAGCTTTGGCAGCCCCGGTCCCAGCACAGCCTGCTGCAGGGCACCTCACACGGGGCAGGAGCAGGGTCCAGCCCTGAGCATGACCGAGAGTTAGGGTTGTCAAAAGAAAGACTGATGGGTGAAATGGGAACGCCATTTAAAACAGGGTGCTGGAATTGAAGGCATCACATCTCCACCTCCAGGGAGGGAAGGGGCCCCTCCTCCCATCCCACTGCTGACAGTGCAGGTGGGGCTGTTGATCTCTCCATAAGAAACATCATTCTCAAGAACCAGGAGCTGCGTGGCAGGATGGGACAGGATGGGACCTTCTGCACATGCAGACCCAGAATGTAACAACATCACCTGCCTGCCCTATGCCGAGTTGGCCACACTGGGACAAAAGAAAGAAAGAAGTCACTCCATTCCCCCATGCAGCCCCTGCCCATCCCCACTGCCCCTCCACAGCACCACCACAGTCCCAGAAGCCATTTCTCACCTCCTGGCCAGTGACCAGCAGCACACTGTGCTCCTTGCCATGCTGCAGCTGCCGGTAGATGTGGTCAAACACCAGCAGCTCACTCCAGCAGTTCTGCAGCAGCTTCATCTGGTCACCCACCTGAAACAGAGCAGGAGCACAGCTGACACCCACCCTGTGCTGGGGATCCCATGGAAGGGAGGAGTCCCTGAGGTGAACATGGAGAGCTGGAGCTGCACCCCAGAAGGGGGAACCCTGGGCTGGAGGAGAGGAGATGGGCAGGTGGCTCTGCAGAGCTGGCTTCAAAGCAGCTCAACATGTTTCAGTGGCACTTGCTGGCTCTTATCAGCATGAGTCTTCCCCCACCGGCACAACCTCCTCAAATCGCACACAAGTTTTAACAAAATGACTGCAGGAGGGACACGCAGTGGCTGCACAAAGGGCCTGTGTGTCCAGACAGCCCCTCTGGATACTTTAAAATGAAAGAAGACAGTGCCCATGCTCGCCTCCCTGCCCAGGATGGCAGGTCTGGGGAGGCAGCAGGGCCATGGGGGAGCTGCTGGGCGCGGGACATTGCTGTGCCCTGCAGCTGCCAGCCCAGCCCTGCCCACGCTCCAAAACACGCACTTGGGATCACGTGCACATGTGCCAGTGTGTGTGTGCCCGGACAAACACCTGGGACTGTACCTGTGAGCAGCTGGAGCCAGGCTGCAAGGGTCCCCAAAGGTCCCACAGGGCACTGGGGATTGCAGGCAGCACCAGTGACTGGTGGGACGAGCTGTCAGAACCAACAGCTGCATTTGGAAGAACTAAAAGCCCCCAGAGCTGTGGCAGGATGTAGGGCATGCTGCCTTCCCCACTGTCCTGCCAAGAACCACAATGGGTAACTGGCTTCATCCCCTCAGCACTGCTCTCCACTGAACCCCAACTCCTTTCCACAAAAAACTGAACTGCTGCCCTGTCTGGACTCCCCTGTCCTGCAGGGCCAGTGTAGGGAAACGGTTGGGATTACGGTACAGCCTCCACTACCACCCTGAGGAGCACATCCAGTGCCAGCAGCCAAGCTCTGCAGGGCCATTGTGCTCCCCTGTTAATAGAGGGAAGACAGATGCAGCATCACCGGGCTGGATAATGCCCTCGTTTTGCTGAAGAGGCTGCAATAAACCTGCGCTGGGAGATTGCAAAAGGAATAGAAGCCAGATGAGAAAGAGCTTTATGGTCTCAGAGCCTGTGCTCCCTGCTGGGGTTTGTCCCTGGAGGGTGGAGGGTGGCCAGAGCTGGTTGTGCAGCAGTGCAGGGGAGGAGATGGGGTGGGAAGGAAGGCAGTGATGGTGGCTGGGCTGTGGCACAGTTCCTGCCCACCCTCAGGACTATGGGCACCGCGGGGCTGCCGAGGCCACGCTCATCCCTCATCCCCAACCAGTGCAGCAGCTGCTGTTCATGGCCCAGCACTGCAGAGCGTGAGGCTCCAGGTCAGCTGCTCAACAAAACCCTGGGGGAAAAGCTCATTCTGCACTGAATCCAAATGGAGACTTTCTGCAGCCGTGTGACCCCTGCCAGAAGGCCAGTGGCCGGCTGTGACAGTGGCCAGCCCCAGCAGGGAGCTGGGGCCAGCCCAGCTGCACGATCCCGGCCGGTGCTGAGCACCTCCGCTCCGGCTCAGCCAGGGCGTTGTTTTGGAAGTTCTTTCCTGTGCCTCATTCCTGAGCGGGATGAGCTCCAGAAGAGACAGACACAAGGTTTTGCCTTGAAAACTCTTTTTAAAAATTAGCTTTTCCAAAGAAAGCCCTTCAACAATTTTGAAATCTTACTTTCTTCCTTTAAAAATTGCTTCTCCCAAACTCTGAGGGGTGTTTGGCTGCCTCCCTGAAGCCCCTCAGCAGCACATTTCACCCTTCATGGCTGCTGCAGGGCTGTTCCCTTGCCAGCACGTTCTGACGTGCCATGCTGCTTCCTGGGAACATCGCAGTGCACCAGAGCCACATGGCAATGGCATGGGGGCAATGTGCTTGGGAGCATGGTGGGGTGGGGCTGGGGGCTGCATGGGCCTGTCAGAGCTGGCTGGGGTCCGTGCAGTTGTCCCCAGCACCAAGCTGGCTGTCCCCATGCCAGCTCCAGCACTGAGGCTCTGCTGCAGGGGGCTCAGGCTGGGGGTCAAGGGCTGCACCCCGCCCTGGCCTGGCCTGACAGGAGCAGGGGGCTGCTAATGGAGGGGCACTCAGAGGCAATCAATCCTCCCAGCGAGGCGGCAGCATACACACTCCCCGTTAAAAGTTAAGCAAAGGTTCTTCCTCTTTTAATGTCAAGGCTTTTCCTCCGAGTGCTTTATCAAAGGCCTGATGCAAGCTGTCTTTGAGAGGCAATCCTTATCTTTTTTTTAAAGCCGGCATTTAACCCATTCACAAAACACTCGGTGAAACCCTCCCCACACTGGAAGAGCAATCCCTGATGGGCTGCAACCCACAGAAAATGCAGTTCTCTGTGGGAGAGGGTCTGGGATTGTGCTGGAGGGGAGGCAGGGCATGCAGAGGCAGGGATGGTGCTGCCCAGGCACAGGGATGCAGCACCTGCATGTGGGTGTAGTTTGTGGGTTCATAGGTACAAAGTGAGGAAACCCTGCAAGTGTGCCCAGCCCACGCAGGGATGGTGCAGCCCCACAGTGCTCACTGCTCCCTGCAGCCTGGCTCAGGGCAGCCCACACCCCAGCTACCACTGCTTTAGGAAGGAGAGAGATCCACCAGCAGCCCTTCTTTGGCAGGAAGGGCTGAGCTGGTCCCAGGACACCCATCCCCAGCCACAGGCACAAGCAGCACTCGGATGCCCCTGGCCTGTCCCCACCACACAGATGTCCTCCAGGCCTCCTCCCAGATCTCAGGTACAGGATTTGCTCCACCACTCTCTGGCATATGTCAGCACCCTGAGCAGCCCCAGAAAATACTGAGTGCATGCAGGACCCATTGCCTTGGCTACTGAGAAGGGTGGAAGTGGATTGGTGTCCACACACCAATGGAAAACCCACACACATCCGAGGTGTTAATGGACAGTGCAGGTCCCCATTGCCCTGCCCAGATACCACCACGATGTGCATCTTAAAACAAATAACCATCAAGACCAGTGTGGCTAGCCCAGGATCCCTCTCCCTGCTGGCTCCCAGGCTGCTGCAGCCCCAGCTGTGTGGGCACCACAGCTCTGCAGGCAGGGCTGTGCTGGCCAGGACACCACAGGCAGGGAAGCGTCACATTTCCCCCAGTGCATGGGATGCTAAACATTGCTGCAGCATCCACGACCAGAAGGAGATTTTAAATCTGCCAAAAGCATGCTGGCCATCGGCCAGGAGATGGGGTCAAGATGACCCACATGTTAAAGGCAGAGAAGCAACTGACTGCAAATAGGTTTTGTCGTGGCTCTGGGATCTCTAAGCACAACTGAGGGAGAGCAGCACAGCAGGGAGACCCGGTGACCACAGGGACCCCTGGGTCTGTGGGAACGGTGCTGCCCTCAGCATCCCCCCATCTCTGGAGCTGCCTGTGGATGGAAGGATGGTTTGCCCCAGGCCCCGGGCACAAAAGGGCTGAGGAAGGGGTCAGCATCATCCCAGCACCCTGCAGCGTGCCCCTCCACTGGTGCAGGGACCCACTGCACACCCAGCCCAGCCTGGCCTTCGGGCTGAAACCGTGGCAATTTGTTTAACATTCCTGGCTGCTCATCCCAATCTAAAGGTCACTGCAAGCCTGTGTACACTATATTGATATGTAGGTATGGCAGTGACACCTATACAAAGCAGACTGTGCAAGACATGTGTGTATAATCCACACCAAAACCAGACACAATGTGAGTGTGCAAGCCTCTGTGTGTGCATGCACATCCCTCTATCCATCTCTCTCCATATACATATAAAAAAATTACATCTTAAAGGACAAAGTTGCCTGAGACTCACAACCCAACAAAATATATTTCACCCCTGGCCCATATTTTTCTTCCTGAAAAGATGCTGCAAATCTTCCCTCAGTCCTGACACATCTCATCTAGACTCAGTTAAAGTTCGTATTTATGGGCGTCAGCGCTGACCTCTTCCACCTCCGCCCGCGCGGCCTCGCGCCGCGGCTGCCTGGCCGGCCCTCGATAAACAAGCGGGCCCCCAAATCCCCCTCTGCCGAGCAGCGTTATTAGTCTTGGCTCCGAAGGCCAGCGCAGTCCGTAATTCTCCCCCTGGTGACACGAGATGAACGCCGCGACATCAGTCTCCCGGCGGATTGGCATGGGGACCCTCGTTTGTCAGTGGCAGACTGACAGAATTACTGGCCCTTAAATGAAACGATATATCTGGGAAGTTAAATCTGTTTTCAATCTGACTGCCCCGCGCCTGCGGGCGGACGTGGCGTGTGAGCCGATGTCAAGAGGCCATTAGCCCGTGGCCCCCCTCCTTCCCCTGCTGGAGCCAGGGGGGGTCTCCCCAATGTCCCCCAGCCACCACGCCAGGAGTGTGGAGACAGCAAAGCACGCATTCTGGCCCTCAGCAGATTGCTAGGGTGGGAGTGGGAATGGGAGCAAGCTCCAGGGGAAACTGCTCCCACTGTCCCCGGGCAGGGACCAAGGGCTTGTCCTAACCAGGAGTGAGCCAGCAGTTCCTCATGTCCCTGAGGATTTGCTCCTTCCTCTCCAGGCTCCCTGTGAGGCCTGGGTCTCTGCTAACAGCCCTGTGGAAGGAGCACAATGGTGCTGGGTAGGCTCAGGCAGGGCAATCCATGATGGGGCAATCTGCTCACACCTCCCCTTCTCACCTGCCTGCGCCTCCTCCCCATGTAGTGCCAGCTTGGTATGATGCCCTGGTGTCCCAGCATGGTGGTTTTCCAGCCTGGATCCCTGCACTGGCCTTCCCTGCTGGAGCTGGGGACAGCCACCTTCACACAGACCTTCCCAGGGGAGGGAGAGGGCTGCTGGCATCCCTGCCCTGAGGATCCCGAGCACCCAGCGGTGCCATCGATCTCGGAGATTGTGATGTTCCTCCGTGCTGGCTTTAGGGCAGAGCCATAAACCCTGCTCTGGCAGGAGTTCATTTACCACCCCAACAGCCACTTGCTTTTATGTGCCAGGCAGGAGCGGGAATGCGGATTCAAGATCTCAGACCTACTCCAGTCCCACTGGCTGCTCTCTCTCTCTGGCTGTGGGGTCCTGCAGCCCCAGGAGATGCTGGGAATGCACCCCACAATCACCATGTGGGTAAGGTAAAAGGTCTGAGCCACCAGGACAGCAGTGATGGATGTGGGCACCCGCTGAGCACTGAATCCCATGTCCTGAGCAGAGCAGGGCACATGCCCTGCTCCCAACAGGACACTGGTAGCTGTGCCCAGGTGAGGCCTGTGGCACTGCCATCCCCCCCAGAGTCCCACGGCAGGAGGAGCACCCTCCAACACCGATTCACACAGGAACAGCCTATTTTGGTGGCACAATCACGCTGACAATGGAGTTACAAGGCTACACAACTATACAGCTGGGAACTGAATTTACACTGTTTACAATATCTCCTGCAAAACAACAACCACCCTGTTCCCAAAATCCAGGCTGGACACTGATATGATTGAAACAAGCTCAACCCACCCCCACAATGCCATTTCCTGACACTGTTCTGGCAGACGGGGGCTATTTTGAGCCATGAAGTTCGGCCACACTCAGCCCCATGGCACAGGGAAGAGCCTGGTCCTGTCCTACAGCACAGTCCCAGTGGAAGAAGGTGATTTTGGCCAGAACTAGGCAGCATAATCTTATGCTGGAAACACAAGAAAGCACCTGAGTCTCATCACAGCTGCCCCAGGATGTTGCTGTCTGGGTTTTGGCCATGTTGCAAAAATTTCTCTCCCATCTTTGCACCAGTTTGGGATCTTAGGTCAGCCCAGAACATGAATGGAAAATTTCTGAAAGCTTGGCAAGGTGTGCAGGGTGACAGAAGCTGCTCCAGCCTTGCTAACCCTCCCCTGGTCCCTGTGAATGTCCAGGGACATTTACTAGGGGTGATGTCTTGGCAGGATGGAGGTCAGCTCCGTGTCCCCCAGCCGGGCACACTCTTGAGCAGGCTCTGGAGCAGGCTGGGGCTGCCCCGGCTGCCTGCTGCTAATAGGACCCACCTGACAACATCGATTTTCCTCCTAAAGGCAGAGGACAGAATTGTCTCAACTATAATTCCTCAACGTTACATTTTTCAATTATATCTTGAGCTTGACACCCCAGTCACTCTGCCGGCGATTGCCTCAACACCTGCCCCCGCTGTGATGAATCTGAAATCATTAGCCCCACACGACAGTGGGAACTGTTCTGGCACCTCCAGCCCTGCCATGCAGGGAGCTGGGAACAGGATTGGAATGTGCCAACAGACCTGCAGTGATGGCCCCAGGCTTGTGCCCACGGGTGTTGCCCTGTCCTCACAACATTTCACCCTCAATTCTACCCACAGCCACATCCCATCCTCACATGGTGGCAGCCTCAATCCTGCCCACCTCCCATTGTCCCTCCAAGCAGCATCCATCCCACTGACAGCTCCTACCTCCAGCTCCTTGAAGAAGATGCAGCTCCGTGCCCACTCCACGATGGAGAAGAGGGTCTGGTCAGCCATCTTGCACATGAGGCCGAAGGTGCTGAGCTTCTCATGCCGGCCTTTGCCCTGTTCTTGCTGCAGGCAGGACAGTATCCTTGCCTTCACCTGGGCTTCGTCGGGCTCCAGCTGCAGCAGCTTCAGGATGACCTCGGGGATGTCAGGGGGGGAGCTGCTGGGGTAGGTCTCTGGGTACATGTAAGCAGGCACGGCCTCGTGGGCATTTGTGTAGTGGTCGGGGTACTCGGACTTGATGGTGCGGTTGGGGAAGGAGGGGTAGTGGTAGGCGGGCAGGGGCGCGTGGCCGGGCACTGCCATGCCCAGGGAGGGCGTCCCGTAGGGGCTGCGCTCGTAATCCACGGGCGTCAGCGCCGCCGGGTTGGGCGGCAGCGTCTTGGACATGGCGTGGATGCTGTGGATGGTGGAGGACAGGCTGTAGTCACTCTGCACTGGGGACATGATCTGAGGCACGGTCTCCAGCTTGAAGCCGTTGGCACGGATCAGAGCTTTCTTCTGCTGCTTTAAGGCACGGTCCCGCTTGTACATGGGTCCAAACTTGTTCCTCCCTCCACGCATCCGGTCTGCACGGACAGCTGGGGACAGAGTGAGGGCAGAGACTGCAGCGAACCCACAAGGAGAGAGACCAAGGCTCCCACAGGGCACAGAGACAATGCTGGGGGACACGACTTAGTGGCAAAAAGGGTTTGGGGGGCACTCGGGAGACCTTCCCAGAAAGCCGACGGCAGATTCGGTCACTCCCAGCCCAGCCGATATCACCCTGAGAGCCTCTGGCGATTGCTGGAAAGGAAGGGACATTTGGCTTTCACTACAAAACAAGCTGAGGGATAAAGCAGCTTTCATTCTCCGTGGGTTGATGGGACAGTTCTTAAAGCCTGAGCAGAGGAGGGGATTTGACACTCACTTTAGTTTTAACAACCCATGTCACTGAACCAGCCCTGGGATTTCCTTGTTTCAGCAGAACCTGGGACCCCACAGCCGCCTCAGAACCCTGGTTCCCTCCATCCAGGCTGCACGTGCTACTTCTCAGAAAATCTCTGCCCCTTTGTCGGGCAGCACGGCTGGCAGGTCCCAGCGGATGCACTTCATCCCACTGGCCTCGGGCTGCCAGCCCTGGCGAGGGCTCTGCTGGAGCATCCCGCTGGCAGAGTCCCTCTGATGGCTGCAGCGAAGCAGATGTTCCCACCAAACTGAAAAAAACCCCAAGGATCTGCCACCACGTAAGGGAGCAGGTGCTTCTCTGCAGAAGGAGCCTGTCCTCCTGCACTGCCTTGCTGTGCTGCGGGGGCTGCTGCCCTGGCATCCCCTTGGAAGAGCCTCAGATCGCTGGAAGGCAGGAGCAGGGGCTGCACGGCAGCGCAGGGACACGGAGGAGCGCTCCGGAGGGAGCAGCCTGCAGTGAGCATCAGAGGCAGAACCCCTCTGCTAGTCTGTGCTCCTGCTGACAGCCAGCGGGTCTTGCTTTGCCTCTCAGCTGTTACCTCTGCCTTTCTTTCGCTTACTTCTCCTGGGGCCCACAGCCAGCCCCCCCCCCGGAGAGCTGGAGCACCTCCCCAGCGCTCCCAAGGCAGGCTGCAAAGGCGGGAGCGTGGCGGGGAGCAGCAGCATTTCCAGGACGAGCAGGAATGTGCTCCCAGGAGAGCCGCCCTGGCTTCCTCCCTCATTCTTTATTCATGAAAACAGCATCTCACTGGGAGCGGGCTGCCAGCGGCAGCCTCTGAAGAGAGGGGTGCTGTGGCCCCCGCTGCCGAGAGCCGGCCCACGCCCCTCTGGGCAGCAGAGCTGTCCCGGGGCATTTCCTGACTCGGCTACAAGGGAGCTGGCCACACTCCGCATGTGTCCCACATGCCGGGGTCCCACACAGGCAGCCCGAGCTGGCACAGGCAGGTCTGGTAGCCCTGGCCACACACCCCAGAGCCAGAGCACACTAAAAAACAAATCTCACACCCACTCGAAGTGACGTTATCCCACCACTGCTCGAGGTCGGGCACTGACGTCCAGGGATCGCATCCCAAAGCAAACCCCAGTGACCCTGGGCGGGGGTGCACAGGCAGAGACCCTCCTAGGGCTGCTGCACTCCCACACACAGCGAGAGGTGCTCACGGTCCGGTCTCACAAGCCCTCCAGAGGCAACTGCATACACCTCCTCCCCTCTCGCAGCAAGAACACAAAGGGAGAAAAGGCCTTTTAATTCCCTCCTTCTCTGCTTTTCCTGCCATTTGTGCTACATTTGGGATTGAGAACAACTTGCCATTTGCTGTGTCCCAGCTGACAGCCGAGGAGAAAATGATGCATCCTGACCTCCAGGGTATGGGGGCTCAAGTGGAGCCACCCAGGAAGCGTCTGCACCCCCAGCAACCCCCCCAAAACCATCTCCAGGCGACGCCCGAGCCCCACACCCACACGGTGGCAGGAGGGGTGTCCAGCACCCTGCAGCCCCCTTCCGACTTGCACTGCCTCGCCTGCTCTCATTCCAGTGCAGAGCCCTGCCTGGGGCAAGCTGCTGGCCAGGCTCTGCCTCCTTTTGGCCACCTTTCTTTGCCTGGGCACGGACATGGAATGTGCCATGGGTAGTGCCTGCAGGGTGCCCAGGGCTGTGGGCAGCATTCAGCCAGGGCTGTGCTTCTCCTCCCGGGCAGCTTTCTCTGCCCCCTCCCTTCAGGCACTTTGAGGGGTGCCTGTGTCAACACTGTTCCCAAAATCAATCACCTCGGGTTTGCTCTTGTCGTGCGGACCCGTAGACTCACCTCCAAAGCATCACCTCAGATGCCTTGCCCAAAAATACTAGGAGCTGTAAAAGGTGGTCTCTTTTTTACCACAAAAGATTCGGTTCCATGGGAATATCCGCCCTTGGCTGGGTGAGTGCCTCGTCTGTCCAGCTCTGCTAAGGAGCCAACAGCAAGAAAATACACAAGAAAAGGCTGTTGGGACAGCTCTGGGACCAAAGCACCTCCATGGTGCACCCGACAAAAACTGCTGGAAAGGGACAAATTGAGACCGTGCTTTTTCCCCCCGGGCGCCCCAAGCACTGTCCCTGCTCATCTGTCGTAGGGTCTCCAGCCGCAACCCAGCACCCAAATCCCCTTGCGACACTGATCAAAACGGCCAGAGCATGCACCGAGGGATTTAGGGCACCAGTAACTCCAGCCTAGGGAGGAGAGTGGGACTGGGATCTGTTTTGGAAGCAAGCCCATGCCGGGAGTTTGCAGGGGTTGAATTTGCAGCACGATGTTGTGTCTTACTCCTGCGCTTCTGCTCGCAGACTCCCACCCCGCTCCCGGAGCGAGCGTCCGCCCTGCCAGAACATGAAGGACTTTCGGATGAACCGCGCTGTGTCCCGAGCAGCGAGCCCGGCGGGCGAGGGGCTCAGCCCGGCCAGGCTCAGGCGGGAGGGCTCAGCTCGCTTCCAGCCGCTGCAAAACGCAAACGATTTCAAGGGCAGAGTGGGGAGGGGGCGGCTGACTCTGGGGCGGGGGGCTCCTTCTGCCTCTGCTTTTGCTCTGCCATGCCGTGCCAACGACCTGTCCCCCAAAATAAATTTCGTTGCCAGATGCTGAGCATTGCAGAACCCGCAATACCGGCTGGCGGGACCCGGCTCTGATGTCGGGATCCTCCGCGCCGACAGGAGAGAGGCGGCGGCTGTGGGGCTGGAATCGCCCCCCGGGGGTCAGAAATCCGTTATACTAAATGTCACCGAGAGGAAAAATATAATTCGTGGTGTGTCTACGACAGTTTTATTGCGATCCCCATAATTTTTAACGTTTTTCCTTAAGTCTCGGCTTCTGGAATTATGTGCTTAAGGAAAACAGTAATTTATTTGCTATTTCCCAACCTTCCTGCCAGCAAAAAAAAAAAAAATCCTGGAAAGTTTAAGCCGTAGCAGCAGGAATCCCGGGGAAACAAACAAAATGAAACAGGGAAAAGAAGGAGACGACGAGAAAAAACGATTTTTTTCTTAACTTGGGAGGGGAAAACGGAATCGAAGCGGCGGCGGGACTGACCGGCCCGGGGAGGTGGCGGCGGCGGCGACA
>VXBI01008950.1:729298-767749 GCA_013397375.1 Toxostoma redivivum
GCCGTGCCCGGACCGTCCCTACCTTCCAGGCGCATCCCCACGGTGAGGCACTTCTGGAAGCGGCAGTAGGGACAGCGCTTGCGCTGGGTCTTGTCGATCTTGCAGCTCTGGCTCTCGGTGCAGGTGTAGTGCTTGTTGTTCTGCACCGTGCGCTTGAAGAAGCCCTGCGGCGGCGGGCGGCAGCGATGCGGTGGGCAGCGACACCGGCATCCCGGCACCGGCACCCCGTCCCCGCCACCCGCCTTCGGCAGAGGCTCCGCCGCGCTCGGGGCTCCCGTCGCGGCCGCGCTCCCCTCCCGCCACCGGCCGCGAATCCGCCGCTAACGAAAACGGGAGAGAGAAGCCCCGCAGCCGATCTCGCTGCCCCGGACCCTGCAGAGCCCCCTCCCCACTCCCTACAGAGCCCCGGACCGCTCTTCCCCTCGCAGCCCCGGCCCCACAAAGCGCCGGTCACGCAGAACCCTGGCCCCGCTTCCCCGGCCCCGCACGGCCCCAGCAGCGTTTCCCCAGCCCCGCACGGCCCCGGCTCCGCAGCCCCGACCCCGCGCGCCCCGGCCGGTCCTACCTTGCAGCTCTCGCAGGTGAGCAGCCCGTAGTGGTACCCGGAGACCTTGTCCCCGCAGACCGGACACAGCTCGTCCAGGTCCTCATCATAGGAATAGTCCATCCCCTCCAGCGGCCCTGCTGCGGGACGAGTCGCGGTCAGCGGGACGGGACGGGACGGGACGGGACGGGACGGGACGGGACGGGGAAGGGGACGGACTGCGGCCCCAGCCCCGGCGCTGGGTGCGGACCGGGAGTGGGCGCGGTGGAGACCGAGCAGCAGGTGCGGGAGCCGGAGCTCTTTATAGCGCCTGGAAGAGCATCTCCATGTTGGTGCGGGCTCACGGCCAGCCCCCCGGGGCTGGGGAACCTCCTCTGGGAGAGCGGGCGGCTCGCGGCGGCAGGGACGGGGCGGGGGCGGAGGGACCCGCCGGCCTAGGGACCGGGGACACGGCGGCGGGGCTGGGGAGAGGCTCGGCCAGGCCTCGGCAGCATCAGGGATCCCCCCAGGGACTCCCTCAGGGACAGGCAAGGGGCATCGCTCGGCGGGAAGGGGCTCAAGACCCTCCTTGCTCCCCCTCACCATCTGTAGGGAGGGAACAAGTCCCCCAACCTCTCTGAAGTGTTTGGCCTGAGAGAGGCAGGATCTGCTGAGAACCAGGAGTCTCGGGGCTGGAGTAAAATTGACCATGTCTGGGCATGAGCCTGCTCTGCTCACTGCACAGCCCTGGACCACCAGCTTTGTCAGAACATACCATTACCTCCCACCAGCGATCTGCCCCTGCCAGCCCAGGGAGAGCTGTGTGGGGAACACTGAGGTGTGCAGCGGCTCCTGAAATCTCCTCTGGAGCCACCACGGAGGAGATGAGTTTGGACCTAGCACTGGCCACCCAACCAGGAGCACACACTCCCAACGGTGTCCTGGTCTGCCTGCTAGACAGCAGGTATTGAATCAATGCTTCACAATTAGGCTATTCTGATGAAATGTTCCATCAGGCAGCAAACCAGCACAGCAGCACCCTGGCTCCTGGCATGTCCTGTTTGTCAGGATACTTCCAGGCCACACACCACTAGAGCTGAGTCTGCCCTGCAGGGCTGACCCACTGAGTCGGGGACCCTTCATGGCTGGTGCAGAGCCTGTCCCAGCATGGTGGGAGCACAGCAGCACTGGGGCCCGAGGCTCTGGGTGCCTGGAGCCCTGGCACAACTGAGGACTGTGCTGCTGGTAGTGCCTCACAAAGGGAATGCATGGCTGATGGCCCCAGATCCTGCCAGGCTGACCCTGAATGGTTTGTCTTGAAGGGCTCATCCCACAGATCTCATTCCACCCAGCTCATCCCATGCTCTCACCCCACACACCAGTTGCCCACGGGTGCAGCGGGTAGGAAGCAGCACTGGCAGGGAGAGCAGCAAACAGGAAACGGGCTCAGCGGAGCATCACTCCAGAGCCACCAGGAATGGAGCCCGGGCTAAGAATAGCAGCAGAGCAGCCTGTAGTGCAGGTCAGCCGCTGCTCGGCCGGGAAGGAGCGCTCCCACCGCCGGCAGAGCCCCTCGGCCACGGCCCCCACAGTCTCCATGAGCTCCCGGGGCTGCCGGGCAGCAGGAGCTGCCATCCGGGAAAAGGAGCCCAGGAGGGGCTCTGGGTTGGGAGAACTGAGCAAACACTGCGGGGAACAAAAGCAACTCAGAGCCAAAGGCTGTGTTCTCTGCCAGCACGGGATGGGGACGGGGCACAGGCTCAGCCAACTCCAGGAGTCAAGGGGTCTCAGATGCCTCCCATGCCTGCTCCAGGGTGTGGAGCGCCATTGTCCCATGGGTGACAAGGGACTCCCAGGCACAACCAACTGGGCTCCCAGGGCCCCTCAGCAGCCAGATCTGTCATTTCTGAGCAGCAGCTTGGCCGCGGGGCCAAGGCTATGGTGAGGCCTTGCTCTGCTGCCCGTGCTCTGCAGAGCCGCCATCCCCACGCCCGCTGCCAGGGACGGGAAGCGGAGGCCCACACAGGACTCCTGCTTCCTCGCCAAGCCCTGCCGCGTCCCCAGCTCCGGCCTTGGCTGCCACCATGCCGGGGAATGGCGGCGGTGGCTGGCAGATGGGTGGGATGGGGACTGCGGTTCCCCCCACGGACATGTACTCACCGCGAGGCGGCTGCACGGCTGCTGCGCGTGGGGCCGGTGGGTGGGAGAGCCTGGCTCGGCCACCAGCCAGGAGCTGCGACCCGAGGAGCCTCCGTGGGTGTGGGTACCGCTGCCCTGTCCACGCTGGGCCGGGGATTTATGGGGACCCGTATCTCTTGGGAAGGTGTTGGGGCTCTGGCTGTACACACGCCGCCCCGAGCAGGACACCGGCCAATCTCCTCCCCATGGGGGCCAGGCTCAGCCAGGATGGACCAACTTCGGTGCCTTATTGGCTTCTGTGGCCACGTGACCGTGCTGAAAAACATCATAATTAAGCTACAAAACGCTGCCCATAAACTAGCATTAGAAAGTGACAGCGAAGATAAGTAGAACCCCTGCAGCAGATAAGGTGCCCTGGGAGGGAGACCCAGCAGGGAGGTGGGGGGCACCAGAGTGCCCCAGCACCCACAGCCACCCTGATTTATGGCCCAGGGCAGGAGGGAGGGAGCCGAGGGCACAGGGCAGGACACCTCTGGGAGGAACATGAACTCACCTCACCCACTCAGCACCCGGGATGCAGCCACGGCCTTCTCAGCCCTGAAAGGTCTCCTCTGCAGGGGAGGACAGGAGGAGGTTCCTCCACGCTCAGGGCCCCACTCCCGGGTCCCTGCGGCTCACAGTACCCACAGCCAGCAACTCTTCATTTGCCGGAACAGCACTCACAGAAAGCCAGTGCCCCTGGGCGGAGGCAGCCACACCTTTGCTGTGTTTTTCCCATGTGTGATTCCCCATGTTTGACTGCCATGCTTGGTCCTACCCATGGGCACTGTGCCGGCAGATCTTGGCTTCCAACTGCCCTGTGTAACACAGGAACTGCAAAGCCAAGGCAAGAGGCTGCAGGAGAGACCCTTCCATCCTGCCAGAGCCAGGATCTGCTCTCACTGCCGGCCCCGAGCTCAGTCCATCCATCACCACGGTGTCTCCCCACATGTTTGCACAGTGTCCTCATCCCACAGTGACGACAGCCTTGAGAAGGGGTGGCTGCCTCAAGCCCCACACCAGCCCAGCAAAGGCTGTGCCACGGCTCTGCTCTGGCCAAGGGGCTGCTGGTGACCAGGGTGGAGCAGCAGGACCACAGTCCCGGGCTCAGGGAGAGGTTTGTCCTCTCTCTGTGTGAGCACAGCCCTGCCATGGCGTGACAGCATTATGCCCTACAGCATTCCCATGCAGAGTGAGGGAAGCAGCGAGCCCCGGGTGCTGAGAGGAGAGGAGTGGGAGTGCAGGCTGCACAGCACTGCTTGTTTTTTCCTTGCTTTGCAGCTGAAGAGAGGAGAAAAACTAATGAAAACAGAGCTCTGGAAGAAGCGCCAGGCCTGGAGTGGCTTCCGCCCCGATCCCCAGCAATTATCAGCCACATGCCAGATGTTCCGATGCGATGCCAATGTCAGAGAAAATAAATCTGTGTCAGGTTCAAGGTCCCTGCCGGGCCAGCACGCAGCGGCTCACGGCTCAGCGCCGCACGAGGCGGGACAGAGCTGCGGGCCGGCCGCGGCCGCTTCCTCCTGCCAGGCATTGTTCCCCTGGGAAGCCCTGGCCTCACACCGGCCACTTGCTATTTTTGCAGCAAGGTGCTTTCAGGGGTAAATACGTCCCTGCCGGCCTTGGGCACTTTCCTCTGCGCGGGCCCTGGCCAAGGCTGCGGCCTGGCTCTGCAGCGGGCGTGCGGCCACGGTCAGGGCCAGCGCCTGGGCCTGGCTGGTGGCGTGAGGGTGATTTCGGAGGGTGGATTTGGGAAGGCTACACTCCACAGGCACCAGGTAAAGCCAGCTCCTGGCAGCCTTAGGGGTTGCTGGGCACAGCGAGGAGGTGCAGACAGGTGACATTTTGGAAGTCACAGCACCTAGGAGGGAAGGGATGTTCAGGGCTGGGGATAGGCCCCAAAGCTGCTGCCCTGAGCAGCACTGTCCTGGCCGAGGCAGCAGCACAGCTCTGTGCCCTCGATGGGCCCAAGCACTGGCACGTCCATCACCAAAGCTCCGGCTGTTGGTCTGGAGGCCGCCCTGCCCCATCTCCTTCCCTCACGGCCACGGCGCAGCCGGAGCCCGCGGACCCGCACCACCCGCCGCGGGCCGCAGCACGCTTTGGCTCCTTGCTGGTGCTTAGCCTTGATGCTCAGCAAAGCATATCTCCTGCTCGGATTTTATCTCCATCCACTCAGCTTATCGGCGCGGGGCAGCCCTCCTGCCTGCGCCACGTTCCCGGAGCGTGCCTGCAGCAGGTGTGGCCGGCACTACTGTTTGCCAAACGCCGCTGCCTGCCCGCAGTCCCTGACTCCGGGCCCTGCACTGATAATGTGCGTGAGGCGAGGACTTTGGCGAGAGCTTTCCCAATGACATTACCTTGTCCCCCGCATTCTTCCGATGCCACACACGCCTTCGCTCGGGGCGCGGGCGGCCCGGCCACGGCGGTGGGCGCAGATGCTGTGCAGGCAGCACTGGGAAGTGCTGGTGGTCTCCTCCCGGGGGGACTCATTGACATATCAGTCACATAGTTCTGCATAATTGGGACTTGGATGCAGCCTCTCTTTATGTTTCCTCTTGGCAGTTGCCAACAACATGAAGCACTCCTGGGTCAAAATGACAGCCTTTTGTTTACTATTCCTGCTTATGTACCTCATTTTCTTCAAGGATAAGAGCTCTCTATAGGAATCTTTATTGTGATGAGGTTAGCAGAGAGAAAGATTTCTCTCCAGCTTTCTCTCTCTCTTTCACAGCTGATTAGCAGGGTCGGCCCACGAGGACAGCGATGTGGAGCACAGACCCAGAGTTTGCCTCAGGGTCCCCCCAGCCATGAGTCATCTTCTCCAGCACAGCCCCAACCTGCTGGCCTCCCAGCACCCAGCCCGTGGCACTGCTCCCCTCCTACCCATGGCAGGCTGCAAGGAGGGTGACCCATCCTTCATCTGACCAATGCAGCAGTGATCAACCCCATCAGAAGCGTCCACACTTGGCAAACTGAGATGCGAGAGACTTGTGATGGACCAGACAATGGAGATCCACCAGTCTGCTGCACTCAGAACTCTGGTTTTCACGTGTGAATTCCAAACGGACAGTGACTGGGGAAGGGATGAGGAGAGATGTGGGAGCAGTTGGCGACAAGATGGGGAGAGCTCATGGAATAGGCATGGGCAGGGTGGACATCAATGGAGAACCTTCCCCAGCTCAGGAGGAGGCCCCACAGGACCATCCCAGCAGATCTTTCACCCACTGCTGGACTGACTGTGCTGCTGCAGGGAGGTGAGCCAGCTGACCCCCCAGCCCTGTCCCAGGCAGTGCCCATGGGGTGACACCCTCCTAGGAACAGCCCCTCCTGTCAAGAGGAAAGCAGCTTACCCTTGAAAGTTACTTTGCGAAGGTCAAGAGTGGGACTGTGACAGAGCAGCCTGACAAACACATCTCCCTAAGTCCTTGGGCCCGATAATGTATGTCCCATGCAATGTTGACACTAGTGATCCACCAAAGATCAGGTTAACAAGTTTGACGTTAGTGACAGTGTGATTTGTTCCATGCTGGCTCTGGATTCATAGAGCCGCTGGCCTTCGGTGATAAACTATTGCACCGTGCACACCAGGCTGCGGCACTTGTCACCCGCCGCAGCACCGAGATGAAAAGGAAGCAGAGCTCTAATCAAAATACAGTGGTCAGTAGGGGTTGAGCTGAAAATTAAAAGGTGCTGGTACTTTTCCCACTCCAGCCTGGCTTTCCAGGCAGCACAGGGTGAGGGGAGAGGCTGCCTGGTCACCTCCATACGGCTCCAGCTTCGTTTGAAGGTGAGGACAAACCTGCCACCCCACATGTGCAGAGCATCCTGTGCCACCTCCCAGGGAGCTCCAGCACTGCTGATTTCCAGGGTCCCCTCACTGGGAATAAACCCTGTGTGGCACAGTGCCCTTATCCCAGTTCCCAGCCACAGCAGCAGCCCCAAGGCCTTCCCCACAGTCACAGCCCATTGCAGAAGCACAGCAGCAGACAGGGCAGGGCAAGGCAGGGCAGGGCCACAGCCACCACCCAGGGCAGTGCTGGGCTACCCCTCCCTGATGAGACAGCCACCACCAAAAGGAGACAGCCAGGAGACACCAGCGGTGCAGAACATTTCACATTTATTAGTTCATACAGCTAAACACTCACTAAACATGCATTCAACACTTATTGGTCACATTTCCACAGGTAGTCAAGTCCCAGAGCAGAGCAGGGGCAGGGGCAGGCCGGGCTGGCAGGGAGCTGCCAGCAGAAACATTCATTTGGTCGTGGCGCGGTGAGGGGACAGCTCCCGGTGCCCGTGCCCCCGCGGGTGACACAGGGCCAGGCACACCCTCCTGCCCCAGCCCCAGCTCTGAGTGTGCCAATGTTCACTGTGTGTCATGCCAGGCAACATCCTGCTTCCCTGATTTACACAAGGGATTGTGAGAAAAATGAACGGGAGAAACCATCACTGGGAACGTCACCAAGAAGGACCCAACGACTGGGACTGAGCCTCTTGGAAACATCCCTGAAACCAGCGAGGGCTGACACAAACCTGACCCAGGATGGACACACGAGGTCCTGTGAGGTGACAAAGGCAGCCGCTGCACCAGGACTGAGCTGGAACCAGGTCTGTGGCTTGATGAGCACTGACAAAACCCAAAGTGCCATGAGCCACATCCTCCCCAGGGAGGGACAGCACACACAGCAGTGACAGGAGCCAAGCCCCAGCCCATGGGAAGGGAAACACAACTCCAGCAATCACAGCCCCTGTTCCTCGCTGGCAACAGACACTGGCAGTGTTTAGTTTTTCACACAATCCCTTTGAGATGATAAACAGGATGTCACACGAGGTAGTTTAGTTATGGAAATTGAGTCAATAATGTTATCAACTATTACAAGACATTTTATAAATTGAAAGAAAACAATGAATCACAAAAGGCTTTGTTAAGGTTGATCGTCATCTGGTCTCAATTCTGTTTCTTTTTGCCCTTGGGGGCATTTCTTCCACTGAACCATGTTGCTTCTTTCACAGACTTGTCAGAGGGCAGCTCACAGGAGCTATTTCAATTTTTTTTTCCAAGGGAAAGACACTGCTTGGATTGGTCTTCCCAGCTTTTTGTGAGGCTGACTTAAGCTCAGATTTGCAGATCCTGGTTAAAGGTGCTGGGAGGGGGTTTCAGCCCTTCAAACTTTTGCTGACCCAGTGCTGGCTGTGTCTGTGTCTGGACAGGACCATTTGGACACTCATAGCAGCTGTAACCCAACCAGTCACACACCTGTGCCCTTCTCAAACTGACTGTTTCTACAGCCACAGTGAGAAAGTTGTACTGATGAAAATTAAGAATTCCTAAGCAACAGAGTACAGAGCCCTGTAACTGGCTGCCAGGGAGACACAATGAGAAATTCCTGTTTCCCCTTTTCCATGAACAGTCAGACATTTAACACCAAAGGCAGAGGGATGAGGTAACAGGGGCAGAAATGGAGCCCCACAGACAGAGCTGGTCCCCAGCTGCTGGGTGGTGCAAGGGCACAGCCTGGCACAGCCCCGTGCACCTTTGGGATGCTCTGCCCACAGGATCCCATTTGAGCCTTTGGCAGGCAAACTCCCACAGCCAAACCCAAAGCTTTTCCCCCAAAATCCCCATGTGGGGCTTTGGTCAGCTCTCAGTGGGTCCTCCAGACAAGCTGGGAAAGAAGCAACTGTTGCAACATCAAAACTAGGGTTTCTCTGGGTCACATTTTAAATACTTATCCCTGAGCTTCTGTGCATTGAAACAACACACTGTGAACCCAGAGAAACACCACAGCTTGATACTGACAGCTATGCACTCCCCTCCATTTACACATCATCTACAACTTAAAAATTAGTTTCATACTTTAACTAGTTCCCCAAGTTTCCCCCTTTCTCCTGCCTTTCATGTGGCAGGGATGATTGCCGCTTATTATCCTGAGAAATAACAACATTTTCACAGACACCAAGCTTCATAGCTTCAAATCAAAACCAAGAAGGAAGAAAGAATGAACGGGAAATAGCACATTCACAGGAGAATCTTTTTTTTTTCTTTTTTTCCCTTTTAAAAAATGTAGTAAAGATAAAGAAATTCAAGTGGTGTTTTTTTGTTTTTTTTTTTTAAAGTTGGTTTGAAGGACAAGACTTGAACTCCTTTACCTGAAGTGGCTGTGGGTCTGTGCAGAAGCCTGAGGGGCAAGGACAGATCCTGCTGGCACAGGGAGGGATGGCAGCAGAGGCACTTGAGCCTTTGCATGGGTGGGGACAGGGCCACCATGGCCCCCACCAGCAAGTGAGAGCAGCCCAGGAGCCCTGCTAGCACCCCTGGGACCCCTCCCTCTCATGGGCTCCCTTAAAGCAACAGCCCAGCACTGGGAAAATGGGTGGTACAAGGGTGGCAGCTCCCCTGCAGCTGGCAATGCCACTGACCACCCTGAAAATGCCATGTTCCCCCTTCGGCCTGTGTGTGATGGGAGATGGCAAAAGGTTTAAGAATTAAATCTCTGGATTTAAGAATTACAGAGGAATCCAGATGCTCCCTGATGGCCCAAAGCATGCAGTGGCTCTGCAGAAATGAGAGCACGAAGGGCACTGGCACAGATCACAGCTGAGCAGCACAGGGGCAGGGCAGGGAGTGCCAGGTCCAGCTGCTCAACCCCTGCCCAGGGGCTGGACATGCTGAGAACAGGGATGGCAACTCACCCACACTGAGGGGGCAAGGCTCAGCCCACTTGGAGGAGCCTGAGCTGAAGGGGAACAAAACTCACTTTGCAGAAGGTTTTGTTGAGGCCCTGGGGTCTGGCATTCTCCTGGGACTGAGCCCTGTGAGCAGGGACCCCTTCCAGCCTCCCCTGAGCACTTCAAATTTATGTCCCAAACCTCTGTTTAGATTACAAGTAACTCTTCAGCTTTCTATCTGCACAGACGCTTTGAAGGAGAAGAGGGGGTCAGCCAGCCAATCTATCTTTCAAATCGGGGATAAAAATTGACTTGTCATGGCAGAAAATTCTACCAAAGACTATTATTGTTGATAGATTTCTCTATGACAGAAGGTCAGATAAGCAAGAGCAGATAGATACCAAAGATAATGAACTTCCCCCTAGTAGCATTAAGCACAAATAAAATATGAGTCCCTGTAAACTGAATGTTACGTGAAGAATGGAACAAAAATTCCAACCTTTCCAGGGTGTCCTTCAAACCAAATTCACAAATACATCTACCTAACATCTCTACGTCTCTAGCTACATTCCTACCTTCTCATAATACCTGAGTTTGCAATGCAACACATTCACATTACCCTGTTTAAAAAATACAAGCCATTAGAGGACTTGGTGCAGAAGATAATCAGGAATGACTGTCCAGTGATTCTGGTCTGTTTGCTGCTTCCTTACCTGTCAGTTCAGGAAGGATTTTCTACTCCCTATGGCAAATGTGTATTTGGGAACGGATACTGCTGCCAATCAACCTTTGTAAAATTTGCTTTCTACAACAGAAAGTGGAACATTCATGTCTGTTTGTCATCATAACTGAATTTAGGTTTTTGGTTGTTGTTGGTACAGCATTAGTTTTGGGAGGCTATTTTTGAAAACCACAGATTACCCAATAGATTATTTTTGTTGGATAGCTGGCAACAAGATGACTGCTTTTATGTACACTAATTAAAACACTTATTCACCGACAGATTATAATAATTCAGTAACTGCAGAATAAAATTACTCCTATGAATTTTAACAATTCCTTGAGTGTAAAAAACAGCAAGCCAGAAATAACCCGTAATAAAAAGATCACATCAAGCTATTTGGAAATTAAACTTAAAAGCTGAGAAATACATTCTAACTCACAAACAGATACACTAAAATCTTCCCCTGAACACGTGAGGTATGGGCTGTATGCAAAGGCTTTCCTGAGAATACACACGTGTCTCATTGTACTGGCAGAAAGGAAATGAGATTTATGGAACCACCTTTGGGTGCGAAGCTCCACCGAGCTGAGCTGCTGCTGTGCCCAGCAGCTGTTACCCGTAACATCCTGCTTAAATAATGAAAAATGAACAGCTATGGACCTTGAGAAGAGGGAAACCGTTGAGCTGGGAGATGCCCAAGTGGGATGCCCGTGGTGTAACCACAGCCACCAGCACAGCCTGACCTGGATGTGCCAAACCAGCAGCCACAGCCCCCTCGGGCTGCAACCCAGGGAACTCCCACTGGGCACGGGTGGGAGGGAAAGACGACTTTGGTGAATGGGATTTTTCTCCTGCTCACCATCACATTCATGCACAGCAGCTGCAGCCCTGCTGAGCTCGCTCTGTGCCACACAGCTGTCACCAAAGGCGGTGACTCGTCCCTCCTACCCTGAAGGAACAAAAGTTGTTTCCACAAGTATTTTAAATCAGCATTCAAACACTTATCACCTTGCTAAATGAATGCCAGATTTACATCTAAGGAGGAAGGGAAGGAAATCCAGCCAAGGCTGTCTAGGAGAATGACTGGAGTCTTTGAATATTAATTCCCAATGAAGATGAGATCAAGAGCATCTCATCCAACCTCCCCATCGTGAGCAGGAAACCATGAGGTCACTCATGAGAATGCCCAAGTTTAGCTAAACACCAGCACTTAGCAATCACTCAATTAGCTAATCAGCTGTCATTAAACCAGATCTCCATCTGGAATTGTGGAGAGGCTGAGAGGTGGAAAATCCAAGCCTCGCAGCACCTAGAACATGGCAGGTAACCAAGTACAGCAGTAATGTCCTTTTTCCTGGGATTCCACAAGGAACAGGGCAGTCCTGGCAGGATACAATTATGGAACACCCATTCCCTGAGTCCAGCAGAGAAAGCCATGCCAGGTGACACTGGAGTCCCTCAAATCACTACACAGGCCCCATTTAACACAGGATACAGTAACTGCTCCCAAAATGGGAATTGCTGTAATGCAGAAGCCTCTGGAGCCAGGTACCATGCTGGAGGAATGCATTAACAGGGGCCTCTTCTCTAAGTAGGCTTTTTCTGCTTTTGTAAACCTAAAATGGATTTTAAGGAAGTGATGATAAAGTCCTTGCTGTTCTCTAGCAACAGCAGCACCTTTGTGTAATGCCAGGAGCCTGTTATGAACTGCAGGAACACAATTTCAGAGGAATTGGCAGGTGCTGTGGCAGTAGTAAGAGGGCAGCTGGCCAGGAGGGGCTGGGGCAGACCCCGCCTGCAGCTCCCCAGACAGGACAGGCCCTCAGAGCACTGCCATCCACTGGAAATCTGCATCTGGAAACTGCCAGGGGAAAAGAAACCAACTGCCTAGACAGACTTCTCCTTCTCCACTCCCTGCCTTTTTAAAATGAAAGAAAAAGCTTGGCACTTCTCTAGCACCCACTTCTCCAAAGTCGTCCCTTTGGGATGTAACAGCTCTGTCAACATTTGCTCTCTATGACAAATGCTTTGGATGCAAATCATGGAAAGAGCAGTGCATGAACAGCATCTTCTCCTTGAGGTAGTCTTAGTCATCTCGGTCCCCAGCCCCAAATACAAAAGAACTAACCCTAACAAACACTGTAACATTAAACATCTTCACATTCTGTAAACTGCTGGAGAATGCATCTGCTGCATTCTTACAGAACCATGTGCATCGTGTTGAAGATCATACATTCAACTCTGTCGTGAAATAAATATATAGGAAAAAGAGTAAAAAAACAAACAAACAAAAAAAACCAAACAAAAAAAGAATCTTGCTACAAGGGCAGGGAGGCCCCCTGCCCTGTCTCCTGCCTGGATGGCGTTTGCCCCTCTCCCAGCCCGAGGCTCAGCGTAAGGCACCGGCCGGGGCCAGCTGCGCTCACTCCTTGCTCACACTCGTCTTGCAGGAATGGAGAACGGCTTTAAAAAGGAGAGGCAGCTGCTCCAGGGGGACATTCACCATTTTTCCTGGTAAGAAAGAAACCAGAATTAGCAGCCGCTCCTGAATCAGATTTCAGAGACACCTAAGCCAGCAGCGCTGGAGACGATTTTACCTTGAACCTCTCACAGAAACAGTTAATCATCCTAGAGCTACATTAGACATTTGATATGCATTTGGACACAATATGATTTATCATTTAACAAATAGAAAGCAAAATAAATGGGCAAAGTCAGATCAAAATGATTTCCCCACAATGGAGAAGTATTTATAGAAAGTGGGAAAGGCTAAATCCCTCAAACCCCCTTGTTCATGTCTAGGAGTAAATTACAAGAGCTACTCTGAGATTATTATCTAGCTCATTATGACGAAGTAGGATGAAGCATACAGAGCCTTGACACAGGGAGGCAAGCATCTCCCTTTGCCATAACATTCAGGAACATTCAGTTTAAGTAACACCAGACCTTGGAGATCTAATTAGCAACACAAATGCAATTGAGAATTCACCTGCAGATTTCTGAGGCCCAGATGAGGAAATCTGGGGGTTACATTGGTTTGCCTGAACTCTGCTGATCACTTTCTGCTCAGTTCAGGGATCTCTCTAATTCTGATGAGATAACTACTCAAACTAGGCTTACACCCTTTTGAGACAAAGTGCTCCTCAGATGGGAGCAAAGAAGAATAAGGGGAGACTGAACAATGTACTTGAAGGGTGTCAGGTTGGAGCAAGGCATCTCTTGCTAGAGAGGGATTAACCCTGTGCCCACCAGCACCATGCCAAGAGCTCCTCAGACTGGATGAGCTCAGGGCAATGGGATGGCCTTAAAAACAGGCAGAAGCTCTGATAGGAAATGGTCCCACACAAACATCCTCAGCCAAAGTCCACAAGAATTTCACTGCAGTAAGTTAATTAGAAGCAAATTTCCTTACTTGCTCCCAGTGGGAGCAGTGCTCAGAAGTTACCTGCAATATACCGAATCTCTGGCAGACACATCATTAAATCCGGGAAGCGGTTTGGCTGGTGGGGGTATTTGTACTCGGTGAAGTCCTGGCACACGTACCAGTACCGCTTGTTCAGCTGCTCCAGCTGGGAGGCGTTGGTCAGACCCCTGATATCTGGGAAGGAATACAGTTAGAGCAATGAAAACATGACAAAAACATCTCAGAAGAGCAGCAGCCTCACGCTTACTGCCATTTCTTCATGACAGACTGATTTCTGTCACTCTGATGTGGGCCCCTGCTTTGGGGCTTCTGGCTCCCAGCACCCAGTTAGCCCAATACCAAAACTCCCATCTCCCTCCAGCTGTGCCTGCATCATGGATGTGTCTTTATATGTGTGCCTGGATCCAGGATGACCCTCCACAAAAGGCTGGGAAGAGAACAGCTAATGTCCTACACTGCTCATCTGCAGCACAGTGAATGCTCTTGGAGAGAACAGCCCCAGCAACCTGAAATCCCTGCCTGACACAACACAGCCAGGTGTCAGGGTTTGGTCCTCACAGCAGATCAGTGCAACACCTCCTCAGACAGGAACACATTGGTTTGAGCTGTATCATCTCAGCTGAGGACAGCACTCGGCTCTATAATTTAAGATACCACCACATTTCTCCCCAATCTGCTCATGAATTATGTCACAGGAGCTTTATAAACTTGTCAAGCTCTTATTTTTAAATCTAGCTTTGCCAATGTCAGGCAACACACACAAAGGAAAAATAGACAGGCAGGAAGTCCCAGTGGCACAGTGTCCAGCAGCATCAGCACTGGGAGTCCTGGGGAGGATCCAGCACAGAGGAAGCTGCGGAGCCTTGGAGCAGGCTCGGAGCTGGGAGACCACCCGACGGAAGAGGCATTGATCTACTGCCCAAAAGCTGACTTTTAAAAATAAGTCTCAGGTATTTCACATAAAAAATTGCAAACTTCAACTAAAAATAAAAGAAGACAGGAAGTTAATGAAAATACATTTTGGAAAACAATGGAGACAGCTCGAGAAGTGCATTTTCCAGTGTCAGGAAACTGCCCAGGGAAGCAAACCGGAACCTCGGCTCGGCACAGATTGAAGAGTCAGCACTATCTGCCTCTGGAAATGAGCGGGGGAGGAGGGAGCCAGCAGCACATTTTTACAGACTGCAACTATCTTTCATAGTACAAAAGACTTTGGGGATATTTATTTCCAAAATTACAGCTGAACACTATTCACCGAGCATTTGTCTCCGCATGGATTTTGAAGTGCCCGGGGTCTTGAAGGAGCCTGAACTGCCAGCTTTAATATGCTCCTTAATCAACAGGAGGATACAGCCCTTTCCTGAATTCATGGCCTGCATGTAAATACTTCATTCCTGATTACCTTTCACTGTGAAGAGTCAGATTTAGGTATGGAACCTGAAAAGCAAGAATCCAGCTAAGAGACCTAAGGATACATCCTGCAGGTAAACATTTTAATGAGTCTGAAAAGCTCTAAAAAGAGATAAACCAGTCCTACAAATTCACCCTTGGAAGCATAAAAATGAACAAGTGGGGCTGGTGCCTCCTCCTTGCCTCCTCACCTTGGTTTAGGAAGTTGATGGCTTTCATGCATGCGTACTCCTCGTTGCTGACCTTCAGCTGGTTGAATTTGCGAAAGAGGTAGATCAACCGCTCCATCACCTCCATCCCCTCTTCACTGAACCTGCAGGACAGAGATCAGCATCAGCACACACAGCACATGGACTGCACAGTGAAGGCATGAAGCTTGTTAAAGGGACTTCTGAGATTTTTAACACCTTGCAGAAGAATTTTTAAAAAAAGAAGTCATCAAAACTGCCTGAAGTCTGCTGGTACTAAAAATAAGGAGGAAAACGTCTCAGTTACAAATGCAGAAACCATAGAACCATGGAATGGTTTGGGTGGAAATTACCTCAAAGTTCAGCCAGTTTCATCCCCCTGCAAAGGGCAGGGATACCTTCCACTAGACCACGTTACTCAGAGTCCCATCCTGCCTGGCCCAGGGATGGGGAGTCCACAATTTACAGAATTTGTAGAGAAAAAAACCTCTCTTGGTGATTCAGCTCACCACCAGCCTGTTCTGCCAGAGGAGAAAGTTCCACAGAGCCAGGAATCTGTAGTGAAGCCAGTGACAGAGATGGGCAGCACAGGGAACACCCCAAAACCTCCTGGAAAAATTGCCTGATAGAGATTTTTTGGGTGCAGGATGAAGTCCACCTGCTAAAGAGGGCGCCACATTTCATCAGGAGCAATACCCCACGTGTGCACCATGAAAAAGCCATGGGGGAAGGATCAGGCTGGAGCAGAGCAGGAGGGTGTGGAGGGCTGTGGGTGTCTGCAGGCACCTCCAGACCATCCCATGCCTGCCCAGGGCCAGAACAGCCTCTTGGGAACACATCTCACAGCAACAGCCCTGGCTTGAAAGCAGCCACATATTGCAGAAGCGCTCAGAAGTGGGACAGAAGTGTTTCGGGAAGCTTCAGCGTGCTCTGGCATTGTGCAGCACAAAGAACAAGAGCACAGCCAGCAAGCCATCTCTGAATAGAACAGAAATAGAACCTTTTTCACTGAATAATACCTTATTTTGGCATGTGTGTTTGTTTACTTCAAAGTTATTTGTAAAATGCATGGTGGGGTTTGACCTCTGTGAAGTGAAAACAAGCTGTCTGAACTCCGGGTCAGTTCTTCAAGAAAGTAATATTGTAAGTGATGAAAGCCTTGTCAGCTAATCTAAAGTTGTACAAGTTTTCTTGCTCTCCAGTTGACATTAAAAATCTTGCAGGTGCAAGATTGCAAAGCTCAAGAAGTTAATGAGCACAAAGACCACTCAGTCATCTGTTGGGTTTAATTGTTTTTAGAGCATGCACATTTTTACCAGCCACTCATCACTTCATAAATCCAGGAGAGCTCTTCTCTCATTCCTGCAGTTGAACTGTCTTACTTTTCTGTACATACTTTCCTCCCCCTTTCAAACAAAGCTGTTCTGTTTTTCACAGCCCTATTTCTTCTCGAGGACTAACTCCTCCACACACTTTTCCTCGCAGTTTACACCAGGCAAGTTTCTGGCTGGGAGTTGTCAGGATCAGCTGGGGAGGAGGGGGAAGGGAAGCACTATCAGGAGTGCTGGGGGAGGTCAGAAGTCTATTCATTTCATATTCATCTCCAGAAAAACAGCACAATAAAAGAAAACATTTGATCTAGCAGGCAAACAGAACATTTAGCCAGTTGTCAGAAGCAATTAAAACAAAGGGGCTGGGGAGCTCATTCTATGCTTTGTTTGTCACCTATGCCTTAGCACTGCTCTTGTCATTTTAAGAGCAGAAATTAACCCCGAAGTGCCAGACCATCAGCTCAGTGAGATCCCTCCAACCAGGTGTGACCTCTAATGAAGTTCCCTTTGCAGTCATTCCTGATCAATGCCAGAAGAGCCAGGGGCTCTTTGAGAACACCCACAAATGATGAACACCTCTCCAAAAGAGCCCCTCTCAAATCCAAAGGGACCAGCTTTTCCACGAGGGCTTTGGACAGGGAGACTGATACCCATGAGCTGCTGGAAACAGCCAAGCCATGGCTGAAGGACCACGGAGAACAGTGGGAGGGAGCCAGGCAGCTCCACACCCCTCATCTGTGCAGCTTCCTGCTAAATGGCTTTTTGGGGGTGCACTCTCCCAGGTTACTAATGACAATTAATGACACTTGAAAAGCTAAATCACAAGAAGAGACTGCAGGAGCATTCCTCTCCCAAAAACACCTATTTTCCATCCATGTGCACAGAACTTCTCTGAAGGACCTTCAAGGCAACCAGCTCTGAATTGCTGGTTTCTGCAGGGCGAGGATTCCTCCTTTGTCTCACTGTCTTACCTCTCGCTTGTATTTATCACAAACTCAAAATGAAACAAACACTTCTCTTGTGAGGCTCTGACCAGAGCAGCAGGAACAAAAGGACAGCTGAATGCAAGAACAAGTGTCATTGTGGTTTTCTATGACCCTCGGTGCTCCTCGCAGGAGCTGCACCAGATGCATGATGAATGGCTGTGCAGAGCAGCGCTGCACAGGAACCTGTCCCAGGAAATGGGACACCTGGGGCCAGCTCCTCAGCCAGCCAGGGCCTCTGCTTGTCACAGCAGACGCACAAAGGAGCCCCCAAGAACCAGGAGCCACTGCAATGGCTGAGGACCACAGCAGTGTTTTAAATCTCTGCTCATCAGACATCCCCTGGTGGCTCCGGCAGCACCGTGAGCCCAGCAAGGGCAGACAGCAAAGGGCAGGTGTTTAAAGGGAGGATGGGCAGCAGTTTCTCTAAATCCTGTTTTGCCATGATATGGTGAGATTGGGACACTACTACCAAAGGAAGAATCTGTCTGGCCCCAAGACTACAAAATAAAATATTCAAACCAAAAAACAACATCCTAACCAAAATGATAAATGAAAGGCAAGTTCCTCAGAGCACCAGATAGTTTGTACCATGGAAAAAACAAGAGCTAAGTTGCAACATCTTTAAATTTATCTAATCAAAACAATGAAATAGCAATTAATAATGAACACTTTGATAGTACAGACAACCAGCTATGTGAACAACCTTTCCACTGGCCCAAAGGGTTTTTAAATAACACTTTCTTTCCTGTGTGTCAGGGTTACCCAAAGTGTTGGTTACTTTTACCCTCCTCATAAAAAGGTGCTTGTAGGGCTCTGTTAAAGGACAACAGCATTGCTCCATGGAATTCAAACAGCCCCACATAGCACTGTGCCCTTCCCTGCAGAAGGAAGTTGTGAACCAGCACTGACTAACCATGATGTGCTTTCTAAGCCTGGAACAACTGTTTCCTAAAAAATAAAAAAGGAAAACAGCCACAGGTAAAGTGACTGTCCCAGGAGGTGGTCAGGGGGCACCTGTCTGCTGGGCTCCCATGGCTCCTCATCTCCAGGTGTCACTGCCTCACCCTGGGCTCAGCCCATCTCACCTGTGCAGCTCATCATCAGAGGGAGAGTACTTGGAGGTGACATCTGCAAGGTCACCAAAGATCTGCTTGCTGTAAACAGTCAGCGAGGAGAGCAGGATCAGCTCCTGCCACGTCGAGCTGAGCAGGCAGGTATAGTCCTTGATGGAGAGTTCACAGAAGAACGGCAGCTTCTTGATCCAAGCAATCTGCCTGAAAAGCAATTCATCCGCCAGACGACACAGCAACGCAAACAGCTCTGCCTGAGTCACTTTATACCTGCAGCACAGTCAATACAAAGGCAGAGAAAACACCAAAAGCCTTGAATGACATCATCAGATGAGGCACTCGGAAACAAGGCAAACGCCAAAGGAATTTGCCAATGCCCAGAGTGACACCACGATGGTCACATCCACCCTGCCCAGGCTGGGGCTGAGGGGAGTCCCTACAGCCCCTGGGGTCCCCCCCCCAGCCCAGCACCCCATGCCAGACCCACACAGGATGGGATGGGGTGCGGTTTGCTGCTTGCACTTGGGCTGTGCTCCGCCCCGGGGGATGTCCCCGCTGTCCCCGGAGGCCACACGCACCCGTCCTCGATGAGCATGGGCGTGCCGAGGGGCTCCAGGTCCTCGGCACACAGCAGCTGGCTGATGAGGCTGTGTGACTGCGGCTCCAGGCTGCGCGGCTGCGGCGCCAGCAGCGCCGAGTGCGCCGAGTAGCTAAAAAGGTGCGGCAGGTACTGGTAGTGCGTGGACACCGGCGTGCCCAGGTACTGATCCCTGAGTGCAGCGAACCCGTTCAGCTCCACAGACCTACTGGAAAAGGAAAAGCTCTTCAATACGCCCCCAGAACTCCACCTGGTTCGTTGCAATGTCGCATTCCAGCTCCGTGAACGTGAATAAAAATAGGGAAAGCAAGCAGAATGGAAATGCTTTTGTGTTTAGGCTCTGCCCTGGAAGGAGCTGGGTGTGCACTGGCCACAGCCTGGCTGGGCACTGGTTCCACGTGAGGAGATCTGGGAGCTGCTGCTGAGCTGCCATTCAGGGAGCAAAAAAACCCAAAGCCCAGCCTTTCCACCCCAGCTTCCTTACAGAGCCAGAATTTCGGATTGCACATTAAGTACTCACACAGCCAGTGAACACAAACAAGGCCAAGCTTAAGCTGCAACTGAAAGCAGAAGGGGTCAGGTCTGAGATTCTTGCTGTGTTTGCAATCAAAGGCTGCATCAGGAGGTTTGCACTCACAGTAGCCAAATTTAGTATAACACCACCAATTACTAATATAAATCGTTTTATTTTCAAAATCTGAGCACAGTGCGGAGAAAGAGCTTATGCAGAATGAGCAGTGAAAGGTGATCAAGTTCTCAAGACCTGCAGAATACACAATCAATATAAACTGAGGTATATTTTAAATATAATTTTAACTTAAGATTGTCTTCCTTTGCTCATGAACATCTCACCTCCCAGTTAAATTCTTTCCAATCCAGTGCCTGTTTGTCTTACAGAGGTAAGAACCTGATGCATGACCAGTTTACACAAAGATGCACTCGCATGTTTTCCCTACACTGACCCCAAGTATCACTCAGGGAAAGAAATCCAAGATTCCTGTAAAACCAAATTCTTCCAGGGGTCATTCCCACCTTGAAGATGGAGTAGAAACAGGTGAAGGCTGGTTGCTCTCAGAAACTCCATTTCCAGGGGAACTGTGGTCACTGTCTCCGTTGTTGCTCCATGACATGTTTGCCTCTCCCTCAAATTCTTGCCCAGACATAATTCTCTCAATCTCTTCCTCTGATATCTGTCAAATACAGGACACAATGGTTACTTTGGCTGGGAACAGAAAAGCAGAGCCTCTGTTTGCAAACACCTTGTTCAGGCACATCCAACAGGGCTGACCCTCCTGCCCCCCTGCAGGTACCACATCCTTCCTCTGCATTTAACAACACACATGAAAAATTCTATTTACAGGTAATGGTGGTGGCCTCCAGCCCCAGCAGCACCATTCAAGTGAGGGTAGCACAGCAGACAGGAACTGACACATGAAGAGATGATGTCAGATGGACATGGCAACGAGCTGTAAATCAGCCACCATCACACCATGAAAAACCTGGGAGTAATTGAGGCCAGTGCATTGGGAACATCACTCAGGGCTGAGAGGGAAAGGCAAACAGGAGGTGGGGCAGGCTCTGGTTTGATAAAGCAATCAAAAGAGGCAAGGTGACACATATAAAATCAATTTACGGGGAGAAAGAGCTCCCTATTTTCCTCCAGATAAGAACCAGGTGGCACCTGAAGTAGCAATGGAGCATCTAATACTTAAGTTCTAGAGAGTAACATATACAAAGCTAAAATGGACTAAAAAAAATTTTAATTGAGTTCACTGTAATACAGAATTTCAAGAAAGTGCTAGGCATGCTCCTGGAGGAATGTTCCACCACTAATGGGGAAACAGCAACAAAAATTTAGAGGCTGCCTTTTTTTTTTTTTTTAATTCTGTCTATGTCCCTTAATGTGAACAGCAGGAAACAGGTTTGTGTGGTTCCAGGCAGGTTTGTGTGGTGCTTGCTTGGCTCCTCACACTTTGGGCAGGGCTGGGTGCTCCTTCCCAGGCACTCAGACTCACAGAAACTCCTTTCAGTGTTATTTCTATTTTGCTAAAATGAACAGTAAACTTTTAAAAGACCCCTTTTCCAGAAGCAAGCTGGAAATGGCCATCATTCCTCAGGCGTGTGGCACAAGCTGCTGTGCTGAATTACCTCGTGCTTTACAAGGCATCTCTGCACAAGCTGTGCCATCAATCAGACAGACATTTACTGGTGCCCTGCTTGCCACAACTGAAGGGATTGCAGCAGGCAGATTGAGATTTACTGGGATCCATGGAGGGACAGACGTCCTTGTGTGGCTCACAAAGGACAGGGTGCTGCTGGCTGTGTGTCCATGCAGCACCCCAGGACAGCAGCACCCAGCTCTGTTCACCACCCCACAGCTCATGACGTGTTTCTGACAGTCAGAGCCCTGCCATGCAGCAGGAGGCACAGCCAGGGATGATGGAGGCTCAACCAGGCCAGGCCCAGCCTAGGCTGAGCTGCTGCTGTGGTCTGAGCCCAACCCAGCCAAGGCAGGAGACCAAAAGGGACCATGGGGGACAGCCACATGTGCTCACCTGGACAGGTCCGATGCTTTTGTTTCTGCCTCCTGGCATGCCATCCTCCCTGATTGCTGCAAGATACAACCAGACCTCAGTGAGCAACACTACTGCCAGGTATTCCCAAAGTACATAACTACCTATCTATGTTGAAACAAGTTTTTATACCTTAAAAGATTCATTTTTTTCATTAAAGAAGTTTACAGAGAAACATCCAGTGCTTGAGTAGCACACACCATGGTTGTCACCCCAAAAGGCACAGACACATTGATGGGGCTACAAGCACTGCTCAAGGATTTTGGTTTCTTCATGTGCTCCTTGAGTGACAGGTAATGAGGAAATAGCAATCCTTTATCACAATTTATTCCAGCATAATTTGAGAAGTGGCACACGGTAAGGAACCCTATCTGACCCCTGGAAATAACCCAGTGAATGCCCAGGACTGCTGGAAAATGAGATGTGGAGGCCAAATCCACTGCCCACAGCCCTGTGAAGCACCACAAGCCAGAGTCTCCCCAGAGAGACACCACCAGTGCTGCCACCAACACAGCCACAAAGCACTGCACTGGTGACTGCAAACCCTGCTGTCACTCCAGAGTGACACAGTGTCACCCCACATCTCCTACAGCCACCACAGAAAACGGAGGGGAGATGTCTGACCCTGCTGGTTGCCTGTTTAAAACTCCAGTTACCACACTGAGCTGCACAGCTGCATTTCAGAGGGGCAGCCTCATCCCTCAGCTGCATTTTTAAGGCTCTTTAAACAATTTTTAGGGAGCTCCAGTGAAGTCCAGCTAAGGGGACTGACCTGGAGCAGGTTCTCAGCCTTCCTCTCCCCTCTGGCTGTCTCTGCAGGAGCCAGTGGCAGCCCTGCTCCTCCTGTGCCTCCCTCCCAGGCTGCTCCCCACGTTTATCAGGGCCCATCTCTTTCCCAGCACGACCTGGGCAGACTTGGCAGGAGGCTCTCCCCAGCTGCACCGTGACCTTGCTGCTGCACAGCCTCACCCTGGGGCTGCACGGGGCCCTCCCGCAGCACAAAGTGACACAAAAATTAAGCAAAAAAAGTCCTGTCCCAGAAAAGCCACGCTGCTGCTTGGTTTGAGATATCCTCAGCTCAGGGAGAGCCTCAGCAGGGCAGAGGAGAGGACCAGGGAACCTGAACTGTGGCTTCCCAAACCTCAACCACTGACCCAGGCAATGCACAGCACTGGCTGCTCATTTCCTATGAAAGCTCTTTATAAAAAAATAGCAGTTTCTCACAAAAAAAAAACCAAAGAATTATGAAAAAAAAGATGTTACAGCTGTTTTTCCCTTCAGGTTTTTTTAACTTACTGGAACTACAGGAATTCTGGGGGAATTTTTCTCATTTTCCAAGATATTTTACCACTAACTGTGCTTTAGAAGCTTCCCTTCAGCTCATTCCATTATGAGCCCTGGGCATAAATTATCTTGGTCTTTTGATTTCAAAGCAGAATTTTAGCAGACAATAGCTTACACCTGCAACAAAATGTAGGAATGTTTTTGCTGGTGGTCCATCAAAAAGGCCTCAAGAGACCCAAATAGTTCCCAAATACAAAAATACAAAATGGATTCTCTGGAATATCATCCTAGTCCTGGGCTGCAGGACAGCCAGTCTCCTACAATCATTAAAAATTATTGTATTTAGACCTAATATTGAAGGGATTTTTCAACCCAACAATGCCATAACTTGGGCACCAGGGCAGGAAGAGAAAGCTCCAGAAGCCAACACTGAGGAGCTTCAGGGCTGCCTGTGGCCTCGGCAGAGAGAGCAGTGGTGAGAGAAATTCACGTAGGTGTTTGGAGAAGGAAGAAAAAGGGAAGGAGAAAATGAAGAGAAGAGGAAAAGGAGAGGAAGGAAAAGGAAAGGGAGCAGGGAAGGAGAGCGAGCGACCACCAGGTGGCGCTGTGCCTCCACAGGTGAGAGCCACCCCCAGGTGAGGGACCCGAGCACCCCCAGACCCCAACACACACCTGACCCCAGGTGAGGGATCTGAGCATCCCCCAGACCCCAACACATCCCTGACGCCCCCAGGGCTGATCCCAGCTCTCCCATCTTGGCCCTGATGCTCTTTCTGAGGAAGATCCTGGGGGATTTGCAGTGAATTTATGGAAGTTTCAGTGCCTCTGACAGGCGGCTTTCTCATGAGCAATGGCCCAGAGGCCACCAACAGCCACATCTAAAACCATGTGGTGACACTGGGGTTTGGCAACTGCCTCGTGGCCAGGGGAGCACAGCCAGATCCCACTTGTGCCATCAAACCAAGGAATCCCTGTTTTTAACGGGCAGCAGCAATTCCAGAGGTTAAACACACAAAAGACTGGAGTGAGGAGTGGAGACGTGACACTGAAATCAACCACAGCCCATTCTTTATCACGGATTTCTGAGTAACTTCACGCTGTCCATCCTGCAGATGGTACCACAGCACTCTGTCACCTCTGCACTCATAGGGATAAAGAATGGCTGTCCCTTACCCAGACCACAACTTTTCAACCAGAGCAGGTGGCCAGTGAAAACCCTCACACCTCACCTGCGGGCAGCAGCTGCTGGTCTAAGCCCCCACAACAGCAAACAGGGAATTTTGCAATTTTCTTGGGATTCTAAAAGCCTGTTCAAATGCTTTAATTTTTGCCTCGTTAGTAGATTGAAGCATGGAAACAGCGACCACTTTCCTCAGTGGAATCTCAAAATATTTATACATGCTTTCAACTCATACAGATTGTTCCTCCACACAGGAATATGAAGTATCTCAGAAACTAATATCCGTGCATCATTTCCAACCCCTGCACGATTTCGCTTTGTTTTGTTTTGCCGGGAGTTCCCGGAATTTCTGTCCAGGGTGGCAGGTGAGGGAGGGGCAGCCCCAGGCAGCAGTGCCCCGTGTGTGTGTGCCCCCCAGGTGCCCCCAGGCCGTTACCTTTGCGGTTCATGCCCATCTGCAGGCACTTGAGCAGCCGGCAGTACTGGCAGCGGTTGCGCTGCTTGCGGGACATGACGCAGTTCTTGTCGCGGCTGCAGCGGTACACGCGCTTGTTGCAGATGCTCCTCTTGAAGAAGCCCTTGCAGCCCTCGCAGGAGATGATGCCATAGTGCAGCCCCGTGGCCCTGTCCCCGCAGATCAGGCAGGTTCGCTGATCCACCCGCTCATCTGCAAGGCAAGAGGAGGGAGAGGCTGTGAGCAGGACCTGGGGCTCTGCTGGGTCGGGGTCACTGAGCTGGTGAGGATCCATCCCACAGCACTGCAGCTCCATCCTCCCCTTCCCCACTGCCAGGCAGGACCCTTGGGGCTCTCCCCAGCAGCCTCCACTGACCTTCCTGCTGTTCTTAGAAAAGAGGAATGAACTCTGGAAAAAAGGGGTTCTAAAATGTCCCACCTCAACTGCACACAGAGCAGGGTGTGGAAATACAGAAACCTGGCAGACACCAGTGACACTGAAATCCTGTCACATCTCACACACTCCAGTGTCACCTCCAGGCTTCAAAAGCCTCACTGCATGAGCCACCAAGAGAACATCATTACAGAAACCATGGTACAGTTAAAGCCACAGTGATGTGATTTTACTGATCCTTTTCCAAATCTTTGGAAGGCCTTTGGATGACTAAAAATGTAAATTGCAGGGCTCTCCACAACAGGAGCTGTCACATTAAATTCACTATTTTAAGACTCTAACACTGCCTGAGAGAGAGAGAGAGAGAGCAGAGATGATGCTCGGCTCGGTGAGATTTCCAGACAGGGATGCCAAACAGAAAGGAAAAATAAATGATGGTGAAGAGACCCAGGTAGTTAACCCAGAATCTCATCACCTCAAACTGCACAGGGAGGCCTGAACCTCCCTTCAACCAAGTCAGCTGTGCCTAAAATAATGCCAGCAAGTTGCACCAGCAGCTCTTCCTGTAGCAGATGTTTCACAGCTCAACAGTTTAACCCCTTGCACGCCAGGCCAAGCTGCCTCCAGCCTCCACCTCGTGTTTTAACCCATTAAAATCCCAACAGTTGCAAACAGATCGGCACTGCAAAGGTGGGAGCTATTCAGGTATATTCAGGGACACACAAACCTGCAGTATGCCAGTATTGTCCACGGGGTTGCTTTCCCAAATATCTGTCATTACCCAGATCACCCTGGCTGAGCCAGGCACAGAGAAGAGAAAGGAACACTGCTGATCAACCCTTCCTAGGGGTGCTGGTTAAACCAGGCTGTTCCTGGTGTTCCTTGGCCTGAAGGCAGGACAGTGCCATTGCCCATGGGGGCAGAAACACCCACGGCCCAGGCAGGAGCCAGGAGGGGGCACTGGGCACAGAGCAGGGCACAGAGCCCCCGTGCCCACCATCCACCCTGGGAGCTCAGACACAGCTGCACAAACTCTCACCATGCCTGGGGTGCTGCCCACAGCAGCAAAACCCCCCCCAGCCTTTGGATAGCACTGGCTTGTGAAGATGAGCTGAGCAAACTCGCTTCAGCACAACAACACCAAGCCTGACTTTCCTCATTTAGATTTGACCAGGGCGTTTTCTGAGACAAAGATGTTTATCTACAGGATGGATTTTTGGAGCAGCAGGAGGTAAGAGTCACAGTGAAGTGTTCTCCAGCCTCAGTAAAGCCCAAGCAAGCTGACAAACCAGGGTGCAGCTTCTTACTACTGCAACATATGTGAAGGCAAGAGAAATGAACGAGCCAAATGTACTGGGACCAGAAATTAAACCAGTTTTCAGTTACACAAGCCAAGTAAAAATCTAAACCAGCTGCTCCTACTCACAAGCAGCTTTCTCCAGAGTTTAAACCCAGTAGAAACCAGAACCAATCTGTGTTAATCTCTAAAACGTTTGCTATGCACAGCATGCACATTTGCACTATTCTGCAAATTTCACTGTTACAGAACACTAAAATAAAGGGATGAACAAAGAAAACACAAACTTTAAGAGAAGAAACATTCCTGATTTGCACCAAAGCATTCCCAGTTTTACATGATAGACCACCTCAGGTATGTGCTGAACCCAAAGGAATGTGGGTACAGGAGTGGGGCTATCTGAGCATCTCTGAAGGGAGGCTGCTAAACCATGACTTTGTAGCCACCAAGTGCATAATCTCCACCTTCAGCAATCTGATAAACACGGGGAGGGGGCCGAGGATTAGCCAGGACAGAGGAGTCCTCTATCTGCAGGGTTTAGCTCAGGCTCAGCTTCACCCCTGGCCCTCCCCCTGCTCGCACAGCAGTGCCATAAATCCCGGGTGTGGGGGATCCCGGGGTCAGCAGCAATGCCTGGGCTGGGCAGGAATCACCACCGGGTCCCACACATGGCCAGAGGCAGGACAGGACACCCTGGGTGACCAGCACCACAGCACAGCCCCCGGGCTCCCTCCTCACCCCACAGCCCTGGCTGACCATGTCAATGAGGGCTCATTTCCAGGCACAGCTTTTTTTGTTGTGGGAAGAATAGGGCAGTCACCCAGCCAGTGTGGGAAGCCTGGATGATTAAAGGGAGAAGGAACCAGAATCCTTTCCCTGCCATCCCCATCTCTCCAGGAGGAACCAGAATCCTTTCCCTGCCATCCCCATCTCTCCAGGAGGAACCAGAATCCTTTCCCTGCCATCCCCATCTCTCCAGGAGGAACCAGAATCCTTTCCCTGCCATCCCCATCTCTCCAGGAGGAATCAGAATCCTTTCCCTGCCATCCCCATCTCTCCAGGAGGAATCAGAATCCTTCCCCTGCCATCCCCATCTCCCCAGTCGAAGGGGTAGATGGTGTGAATGGCCACAGGAACTGCATACACCTCCAGCAGAAACTGCTCCTTGGGTTTCCAGATTAAAATTGGCTGTCAAGCAGCAGCACACACCATAAACAAAGACACAAACCCCAGGGACCACAGAGGTGTCTGTGCTCCCCACAAACCTGGCACAAACAAAACTGGGAGATCAAAAATCTCCCTACAGAAAGTCTTAGAGGTTTAGATCTTTTAAAAAAATCCTGCAGGGATCACAGCCAGGTCCACCCTGCTGCCCTGTGCCCACGGGTTTGCTGCTCCTGACCTTTGCCAGCTTTCACCCCAGTAATGCAGCACCTGGTGTGGGTGAAGGGTGGGAGAGATGGGGCAGAACCACAGGGAATGTCACAGAAATGTGAAAATCTAAAGCAGTTTTGCACTGAGGGTGCTCTGAACTCCCTTAGCTTTGAAATTTCACTAGAATACCAAAACACACGGTAAGAATAGCAATTTTTAAGTGAATAAGCCCTCCCTCCTCCCTGTCTCTGTCCCCTCTCATCTCACTGATTCCTCTGGTTTCAAATGCTACACAAGGCAGCACAGATTAGGACACAAAGCAATTGATAAGAAATTTTTTCAAATACCTGTTTTATTTCAGAGAGAGAGCTGAGGAAGCTTCCCCTAGCCCCCCTCCCCAATTTTCCTGGCGGGGCTTACATTTAACAAACTCATACACGGGATATTCTGGCTTTGTTCTCCCAACCCATTGTAGCAGGGGCCACTAAATCAAACAGTTGCTGCTACGACAAAAGCACTCACAAAAATCTCAACCTCATCTTGAACCCTGAAGATTTTTATGGCTACTCCCTCGCTAGCCCCTCCCCGAAGCCACATTAAAGGATGTATTGTTTTCAGAGGTCATGGTAGGTTTCATACCACATACAATGTAAATTCTCCAAGAATATGATGATGTTGCACAAGAATCACAGAATTGATGGAGTAAAAAAGAAGAAAAATCTCTCCTCATCTATGTTTTATAAGACAAACAGTAAAAGTAATAAATTTAATTTTTCAAGAAACTGGCTTTTCCCCACAGTAAAATGAGCAGTCTTGATAATTTTTTAAAGAAAATTCCTATGGATTTCCAAAAGGAAATACAGTACCTTACAATCCTGCTGAAACACATAGCAAAGACCCAAACAGAAAGGTCTACAGCACAGGAATGAGATTCTAAAACACACAGCAAATAAATTAAAGCATGGGGACACACACCCAACACATCCCTGTCACTGTCCCCACCTGTGCCAGTCCTGTGGGGGAGTGGCACTGCCACATTCCGGGAGGGGACCAGGAGCTGCCTGCATCTGCAGGTCCCCAGGCTGCAGGGGCTCACACCCAGCCCTGGGGACCCGGCTGAAAACTCTGCAGCAACTACAGCTCCCTGAGAGATTTACCCTGTGAGATTTACCTTGGAAACCTGGTGGGGTGTTGGTGCAGCTGGCTTGTGGGGTTTTCCATATTGCTTTACGATGGAACAGAAACAAAGGCTTTATTTCCAAAAGAAAGGCTAAAAGGGAAGGCACAACCCCTCACCCAAACCCCGGGGTTTGACCTGGCTAGAAAGCAAGAGGGAAAGAACACAGAAAGCTGCTGCTGGCAAAACTTCCCATTTATACAACAGAACGTGAATTTACAGCTAAGGAGATCTTTCACAGCTGAAAAAAAAATCACAGGCAACACTCAGCAATGCAATTCATTAATATATTTAACATCTTTTCAGCTGTGTGCCAGTTATTTGCTTCTTGATTAAGTGACCCTATCGCAGCCCCCTGCAGCAGCCTTTAGCTGGGTTTAAATCTCAAGCTGCTAAATACCAGCTGTTTGGGGAGGGGGGCGGAGGGGGAGATCTCACACATGTGTTACTTAAATCCCAACCGCAGCTCACTCTCTGGTGATGCCTCGAACACAAACAAACGCGTTGGGGTTTGAACTTTCCCCCTTTATTTTTCCTGATGATGTTTTTCATTGTCAATTTTTAGTTTCCAGAAATCCATCCTGTGAAATTCAAGCCCCAGAACTGGAGGAACTCCGCCCTCGCTGCGGAGCGCTGCATTGTCCAAACAAGCCCACCCCCAAATCAGGCGCCTTTGCTTCAGGGGCTTTTTTTTTTTTTTAACTTATAATCGATGAACACAAGGATTAAATTTTCTGCTCGCTGGCCCCTGCTCGGGACGGCAGAGCCCGTGGCCGGGCGCACAAAGGGCCGGTCCCGCTCCTGCTCGCCATCGACCCCGCAGATGGGGGTCCCAGCCCCACGCTCCGCGTCCTGCCTGCCCAGCCCGGCTCAAAGAGCAGATTGTGCTGCCCCGGATCAGGCCGGCCATGGGGAGAGCTGAATAGAATTAACCCTCTGTGAACTAAAACAAAAACATTTGTGTGCCCAGCTGGGAGAAAGGTTAATTTAAATGGACAAGCCTCCTGTTAAAAAAAAAAAAAATAGAGGAGGGGAAAGAAAGAGGCAGCCTGCAACCTTATTCTCTGTAATGTAAAAAGATGTTCTATTCACAGAGAGTCTCATTTTAAAAAGCAGCACGTGAGTACTGGAAAGAAAAGAGGAGAAATGCTGCACTAGAGGAATGGCCAGTGCATCTCACTCCGCTCTCCCTTTCCAGTAATGAAATCCCGAATTCACGGTCTTATTCCACCCTGATTCTGTTTCTGCCCAAGCAGAGTTCAATCTAAAGAAAACCCCCATTAAAAAAAAACCAAAACAAACAAACAAACAAACAAAAAACCCCCAGAAATCATCAGCTGCTGCTTTTCGGCTCGGTATAAATCAAGAGCGTGCAGCTGATGAAACCCATCACCCTTCCCCTGCCTGGGACACATCTCCATTTGCATATCAAAAACTCATCTGTGAAATGCAACTTCTCCCGGGCAGGGGAGCCCCGGCCCCGGCGCTGCCTCACCCCGACCCCACGGACCCCCCGGACCCCCCGTGCCGGGGGCTGCCCGGGGACACGGGGCGCTGCGGGACCCTCGCCCCGCTCCATTGTGCGGGACGGGGAGAGGATGGATCCTGCACTCCGGTCAGTTGTTGCACAAAGAGTTTGGAACAAAAGCCCGCACACCAAAATGTGCCCGATGGCCGGGACCGCAGCTGGGGACAGGCACGAGGGGCTCGGTGGCGCTGCCCAGGCTCACGGACCGACTCCGAGTTTAGGCGCTCTCTCAAGGGATCAACTTTCGCTGATCCAATTTTAGCAAAATAAAGCCCTGCCCTCGCTCCGGCGCGGCCGCACGCTCTCAATTAACACTGGGTTAGACTGGTTTGGGTTTTTTAATTGATACATGACAAAGCGGTAAGATGAAGACCTGACCTACCTGCCCTAAAACCTATTCTCTTGGCCCTATTGAAGCTGTCTAGATGTGCAACCACTGAGAACGATGCTGAATTAAGAAAATCTCAAACTAACCCCACCCCCAGCAGTCCGGGCTGCGGGAGCAGGGCCTGGGCACAACTGAAACAGGGACTTCTCCAGCGTGCGTTACCAAACACCCAATGTTCCCCCCTGAAATATTTCATCCTGACTCTGAAGGTGAGCTTTACCGCTGTCCTGAGTCACACAGGGGAGAAAAGGCTGCAAATACCGGGGGGGACAGCGCCGGTCCCGGGAGGGCGGGCGCTGCCGAGCGCCTCCGTGACCCCGATACTATCCATAATTAACGATACTAAAAAAAGCTCCTCCAGATGGTCGGAGGGATTAGAAAGTTTAAAATATAAACAAATTAAGCCACAAAACAAACTAATACCCTTTTTTTTTTTTTTAATTGTATAATCCTGCTCACAGCCTAGGGCTGCGCTGCCCGGCCCCCGCGCCCCGGGAGAACCGTAAAAAGGCAGGAAAAGGGGAAAAAACCGCACGGCTCCTTCTGGCCGCGGTCCCGCACCCCGCGGTCCGAGCCCCGCACGCCGGGATGGGGCGGCCCCGGCCCGGTAGCGGCGGGGGGAGCGGCGGCCCCGGCCCCCGCAGCCTCCGGCGGCACCGCCCGGACAAAGGCCCGGCCCCGCTCACCTTCCATGCAGGTCGAGTCCCGCTTCATCCCCGGCCGGCTCCTAGGGCCGCCTCATGGCGGCGGCGGGCGGGCAGCCCGGCTCGGCCATCGCCGCCGCCGCGGGCCGCCCTATGCTAACGACACTGTGATGTCAGCGCCGCCCCCGCCGCACCGGCCCGCGGGGGGGCCGGGCCCGGCACGGGCACCGAGCGACAGACTGACAGACAGAGCGAGTGACAGAGCGACAGAGGGACAGAGCGGGCTACAGAGCGATAGAGCGACAGAGCGAGAGACAGAGCGACAGAGCGAGCGACAGAGCGAGAGAGGGACAGAGCGACAGAGGGACTGAGCGAGCGATAGAGCGACAGAGCGACGGAGCGAGAGACAGAGCGAGAGAGTGACAGAGCGACAGAGGGACGGAGCGAGCGATAGAGCGACAGAGCGACTGAGCGAGAGACAGAGCGACAGACAGAGCGACAGAGCGAGTGACAGAACGACAGAGGGACAGAGCGACAGACGGAGCGACCGACAGACAGAACGACAGAGCCACTGGCTGAGACCGATGGACAGACTGACAGACCGACAGACAGCCTGAGCCACCGGCTGAGAACGACTGACAGACCAACGGACTGCCTGATCGCTGCCCCTGCCGTGAGCCATGGCCTGGGCAGTTGCCATGAGCCACCACCACCAAGCACTGGCCATTGGCCACCAGCCATCACCACTGGCCATCACAGGGATCCCCAGTGTGAAAATAAAAGTTGTGGCTGCCCCATACTGGATGTGTTCAAGGTGAGGCTGAACAGGGCTTGGAGCCACCGGGTCCAGTGCAAGGTGTCACTGCTCACTGCAGGGTGGCGAACAAGATGAGCTTTAAGGTCATTTCCAACCCAAATCATTCTGAGATTTTATGACTCTGAAAATTATTCCTTTAAACTGATAACAAGTATTGGCCAAGAATTCATGCTCAGTTTTAATCACCAGTGAAAAGCAGTACAGACACCCGCAGTACCAGCCAATGGCACAGCTCACAACACTCAAGGCCGGTGCCCTTCCCTTGCCCAAACCTGGCAGAGTATTGTGAACATGGACTGGGACTCCCAGTTCCCTCAGGACTGGGAATTCAGGTCCTGCCTTGGTGATAATCCCTATAGGCCAGGGGACTGGAGCTCTCCTTGCAGGGGTCTGCACAAGTGAGATGCTGGATTTAAAATGGAACACGATCAATCCATGACTGATTTAGCTGCCCACCTCAAAACAGGCACCACTGATTGTGGTGAGCTCTTCATCAGACACAGCCATGCGTGTCTGCACCAGAAAATATTTTCATGAAGCTCTTCTTCCCCTTCATTTTCCCTCTGGGATGAACTCAGCCTGGGCTACAGTGCAGCTCATGTGTCCTTAGTGCCCAATAAACTGTCCTGGTGCTCAGCTGTGTTTGACCAGCCCAAACCAATCCTCACCACAATACAGCATTTAAGGGAAGGCACAAGAGCATTTCTGCTGATGCCCAATCCAACCTGTCCTCCAGATGTCTCAAAACTGGCTCTGCTCAAAAGCCACAGTTTGCTTCTGTTCCTCGTCCCGAGGACTGCAGCACCCAACAGCGCTCTGAGAAATGGCTGTCTTAGAATAAACAAGGCACACAGGCAACAAAAGAGGTCATATTTCACTCCATCCCAAGCCTGAAATTTTATTGCTTTCTGGTGACATCCAGCAATGCAAGTAACCCCGTGAGCATGCAGGGCAGAGCTCAGTGATCTCCTCCTGGCAGCCCAGGCCCCCTGCTCCAGCTGACCCTGCCTGGGAGGGGATCTGGCCACCAACCCCAACCCCGACCCCAAACCCAACCCTTCCATGATTCTCTCTACTCATAATCCTGATTTTAACCCAGCATTTCTGCACAGCAGGTGCACTTGCAGGGCAAACTCTCACAAGCCCACCCTGCAGTGCTTTGCTGATGCTGTAAATCTGTGTCAGCCCGTGAGACCCTCGTGGGTCTGAGCTCCCCTTTTCACCAAAGCCAGGCTGGGTGAGGAGCCAGTGCCCTTGCAGTGCATGGCCAAGGTAAGGCAGGCCTGGCTGCACTATTGACACAGCTGTTTGCAATTGTGCTGCTCCCAGAGCTCCACATTCTTCATCCCATGCGAGCCCTTCGCTGGCTCCCGGCACCCCTCGGAGAAGTGTGACCAGAATGCAGAGTGCTTATTTTGTAAAGCCGCAGTGTGCTGTGGACACAGCAGGCTGAAATGAAGCAACTTAATCTCGAGATAACACAAAGTTGCTCCTACAACTGCTGTTCAGACCCAAAACACAGACACACACACACAAAAAACCCCAAAACAAACCCCCCTCCTCATTCTGAAACTACAATTACAGACAAAGCCTGGCTGGGAAAAATGATATTTGCCCAAATAACCCAAATCTTCCAAATTATTCAAAACTCACGTGTCAGTTTATCCATAACAAATCCTTAAGGGCAGAAAATAATTGCAGAGATCCAAAACCATTCTGCAAAATCACAGACCAACTGGGAATGGGAAAAGGGCAAGCAAAGAGACAGGAAAAATGAGTTCTGTTGTCTGACCCAAACAGCCATGCAGCAAGTCTGGGCAAAAGAAAAATAAAGTAGCTGGTTCTTATTTTAGCCTGTATCAGCCAATTCCTGCTGCAGATGGAAGAACCTGATGCTACTGTAACCAACATCTAAGATTTTATACTGACACCAGTTCGAAACAGTAAAAGCCAAAAGCATTGCCAAGAAGTGGGCAAGTGGCACTGCTGCCTGCAAGGGATTTATTGTCCTGATGTTAAAGCCATAAGGGACAGGCACAGGAAGAAGAGGAGGGACTGCCCCTCTCCCCGGGTGCTCCCTGGTCATGTGCCATGAGATCACCATTCCAAAGAGAAGGAATTCTCAAAAGATGTGACTTTCTCAGAAATATGGAGACGAAGTGGCATCATGAGCCAGCAGCAAAACGGGTTGAACAGGGCCAGGCACAGCTCTCCCAGGACAGTCTGCCAATACCATCACTTGCCACAGCCAATCCCAAAAACTTTGCTGAAAACCCCAAATTTGGGCAGGGCAGAGCTGCGTGGCCCCAGGATAGGGGCAGCCCTTCCTTGAGCTCTTGCTCTCCCACCCACGGCACAGTTTCATAATTCCCCGTGCTCCAGCGAGGCTTTGCCCATTTTCATGACAATCGGGGCTCTGTTGTGTCCCCGCAGTTCGAGCCATCAGCCCCTTTGTGGCAGGAACAAAGTCTGGGCTGGGGATAACAAAACCCAGCACATCTCGGCGACAAACCCGGGGCTGCCCCCACACCACTGAGCTGGCCACGGACCAAACTACAGCACCGAAGGGGATTTGATTTCAAGCAACAAACAGATCCTAAGGCAACACCCGACTCCTGGCTTAGTTTTCGTTTTACAACAACGGTGCTGCTGGCAGCAGCTCCACTGTGCTGAGCCCGTGTACTTCCAGAATTACAACTACTCGGAGAACGAGACCAGAGCCAGCTTGGTCTGCAAATGTAGCTGAAAAAATGATAAAAGTTCACATTAACACATCTCAACACCCTTGGTACTGTGGATGTTACTCCTCTGCAGTGAGAGAACTGGTTGGAGGTAAACACAGAATGTGCTTTCCCCAAAAGATCTATTCCACTCACTATGTATGCAGCTATTTCAGAGAAAAGAAAATTTAAAATAAATATAAAATTGCTTAGAAGAGCTATGGAAGGAAGTGCAAGGAATGATAATAAACATCCACCTGATGTCTGAGCTGTTCTGTGATAATGGTTTAACAACAGATTGGGTAATTCCTCTCCTGCCTGGTGTTAAACACTCCAGGAGCGTGGTGTTAATAATTCTAGTGAAGGTGGTCACTCGATGCACATAAAATTAAGCAATTTTCTCCTTACTTGTTTGTTAGGTCGTTGTGTAAATTGAATCCTTCTATCAATTTCTGGTTTTATCTGTTTATTTATATTTTTATTCGCCTGGCTACCAAATTTGCCATCCCAGTCAGCTGAGTGGCTACACGAAGCATTTCATTGCAGGTCGCTTGGTGGGTGACAAACAGCAGAGAGAGCTCTGTGTAACAGAGGAAAAGGCAGGGGGGAGGTTAAGGGCTCCTCAGAGGTCGTCTTCAGAGGAAAAAGGGAAAACAAATGGGACTGTAGGCATGGGAAGTATATGGTTTTACTGCCTTAGTGGGAAAGTACAAGAAAGGGGAATTGCAAAGGGAGAAGCTTTACATTTCTATGAGGAGGCAATCGAGCTCCATTCCCTTCCTATAGGATGGCTCCATCCATTCTGAGAGTGAATCTCCTGTAACTCCCAGTAACCAAACGAGGTCACGCAGCACTGGATCGTACTGGACAACACGGGGAGTCCTTGGGCTGGGTCCCTGTCACCAGTGAGAGCCTCACAGAGCCCTGAGCACTGCATGGTTGGAGCAGCAGCGGGCCCAGGGCAAGGTCTGGCCCTTGCACCTCCTCCTGTGGGCAGCTGTTTGTCCCAGGGCTCGATATTCAGGCACAGAACCCACAGCAGATGCAGCAGTGGGGTTCTGTCCCCCCTTCAGGACCCATCAGCCGGCAGGGACACAAATGAGCCCAATTCTCTGCACCCAAATTGGACAGAAGATGATGTTTAGCAGGATGCAGGAGCAGGAGGCAGAGAGTATCTCCCAGATTTGAAGAGGTGGGGAAATTTTGTGCATTAAAGTGATAAACTGAAAAGCCAAAATATGACTTTATGCCAGATTTACACAAACTGCAATCACACAGCTACACCAGCCTGCTGCAGTTGCTGGTTTTTTTTTAATAATAGCAACAACAGACCAGGTTTGTTCTTATGACTGTAGTTATTATAATTCTGAACAGTATTTACAAATTCCAGCTTGGGGGTGAGCAGCAATTTTTTGTATGCTCAGGGAAAAACAAACAAACAGTGAGGACATTTCCTCAAATTTCAGTTCAGATGGCAAAACGAAAAAACTTCCAGAATTACAACTGCAGCCAACACGTTGCTGGGACTGCAGTGGCTTTGGAGTTTCTTTGGTTCATCGGGTGATGGAGAAAGTCCTGTTTGGGAACATCCTGGCTGCTCCATGCCTCTCACACACCAGCGAGACTCGGCAGAGGGACAGGGAGGTGGCACAGAGAGAGAGGGACCTGTGTGGGATGTGGCCGAGCACAGGCTGAGCATCCCAGGGCACAGATAAACGCTTGGATTATGTCGGAAGGGAGGAAACATCGATTTATCCGCACGCAGGGGCTTTACAGCCGGTTTGACACGTGCTGAGCTGCAGGGCTGCTGTGGCTCAGGGGACTCGGGAGGGTCCCCGCGGGTCCGTGCGGCCGGAGCTGGACGGGAGAGGGCAGCACCCGACCGGGGACACGGCACGGCGGGGACGGGNACACGGCACGGCGGGGGCGTGCTGGGAACACCGGGAGAGGGGCTGGGGACACCGGGAGAGGGCTGGGAACACCGGGAGAGGGGTTGGGAACACCGGGAGAGGGGTTGGGAACACCGGGAGAGGGGCTGGGAATACCGGGAGAGGGGCTGGGAATACCGGGAGAGGGGCTGGGAACACGGTGAGAGGGGTTGGGAATACAGGGAGAGGGGTTGGGAACACCGGGAGCAGTTTTAATCTTCCTGCAATTAGCTCAGCTCAGAGATTGAGTGATTTACCACCTAGAATCATCTACAAACAATTACTTCTTAAGATTAATTCAAGCTAAATCAAATTGTGAAATGTCAAAATCTACGGAAAATAGAGAGGCAAGGGCAATTGAGGACAACAGCACAGGAGAAATCCCCATAATCAAAAAATCCTTGTGTAAATTCAACTTCCTTTCTAGAGGGCCTCAAAGCAGCAAGGAAAGGCAACCAGCACAGGAGAGTGGCACAGTGACACACCTGGCCCTGTTTTGGGGGGATAAGGGCCCATAATTTGTCATGAGCTCTGCATCCCCTGCCACTGTCCAGCCATAACTTGAAGTGCCCAGCTCAAAACTGCAGAGGGGGCTCCTCTAGAAAAATGCTTTCATCATTTTAAGTTTCTGCTGCTGCAAATGTGAGGAAAATGTCCCCATGAGCTACACAGGTTGTCCTAGCTGCAAGGGCAAATCTTTGTGTGTACAGCAGGTTTTTGTGTGATTTCAGCACAACACTGCAGAGCAGAATGGTGCTGGGGAAGTTCTTTGTATCCTGCTCAGTCCTTTAGAGCAGCCTGGAAATCTGGGGCATTTCTGCACTGCTCCCCCCTCCTACTAATATTGGTTACAATTCTGAATGGGGCAAGAGCTGAATCCTGAACAAACACACGTCACCTCCCTGCCTTCCTCCTGCTAAACCTGATCCTCATCCTTTCCTTCTGATAAACTGGATGATTTATACATCACCTGTACCAGCAGCTCCCAGGCCCAGATACCACCCACCCCAGTTAGCACGAGGTTCCAAATTAAGATGTACGTGACTGCAAAGAGCCAATTTTATTAGACAAACACTAGGGGAAAAAAAATCTTCCATCCTCCTCTCATTCCTGAAGCCACACAGGGCAAAGTATTCCCATGCCTATTCCTGACAAGGAGTGAGGCTGCCCCAGCACAGGGGCTGCTGCTTTGGGTGTAAAGACTGAATCGAACATGCAGTATTTAAGACAATTAGGTTTTCAAAGAAACTACACTAAACATTTCTTTCATGTGTAATCAAATTATGTTAAAGCAAACCTCATAATTTAAACCATTCCATTGGTCAGCTCCTATTTGTTTTCCCTGCACCCTCATTTTTGCTCCAGATCTGTCACATTACATTAACACCTTTCCTACTCACTGCCTACAGAAATAACAGCCTTCGACATGCCTGCACAATCCATTTGTCCTGCTCTAATTACTTTTTGACATAGCCTCTTCTGCTGTTATCTTGCCTTTTCTGACCTCTGTCTGTATTAAAGCCATTTAAAACAATCTTTACTCTCGGTATCTATTGTGATGTGTCTTATACGATACTGCTGGAGGACCA
>VXBI01008950.1:768220-779380 GCA_013397375.1 Toxostoma redivivum
CTGAGCTGCAGGGCTGCTGTGGCTCAGGGGACTGGGGAGGGTCCCCGCGGGTCCGTGCGGCCGGAGCTGGACGGGAGAGGGCAGCACCCGACCGGGGACACGGCACGGCGGGGACGGGCTGGGAACACCGGGAGAGGGGCTGGGGACACCGGGAGAGGGCTGGGAACACCGGGAGAGGGGGTGGGAACACCGGGAGAGGGGGTGGGAAGACCGGGAGGGGGGCTGGGAATCCCNGCAGAGGGGGCTCCTCTAGAAAAATGCTTTCATCATTTTAAGTTTCTGCTGCTGCAAATGTGAGGAAAATGTCCCCATGAGCTACACAGGTTGTCCTAGCTGCAAGGGCAAATCTTTGTGTGTACAGCAGGTTTTTGTGTGATTTCAGCACAACACTGCAGAGCAGAATGGTGCTGGGGAAGTTCTTTGTATCCTGCTCAGTCCTTTAGAGCAGCCTGGAAATCTGGGGCATTTCTGCACTGCTCCCCCCTCCTACTAATATTGGTTACAATTCTGAATGGGGCAAGAGCTGAATCCTGAACAAACACACGTCACCTCCCTGCCTTCCTCCTGCTAAACCTGATCCTCATCCTTTCCTTCTGATAAACTGGATGATTTATACATCACCTGTACCAACAGCTCCCAGGCCCAGATACCACCCACCCCAGTTAGCACGAGGTTCCAAATTAAGATGTACGTGACTGCAAAGAGCCAATTTTATTAGACAAACACTAGGGGGAAAAAAAATCTTCCATCCTCCTCTCATTCCTGAAGCCACACAGGGCAAAGTATTCCCATGCCTATTCCTGACAAGGAGTGAGGCTGCCCCAGCACAGGGGCTGCTGCTTTGGGTGTAAAGACTGAATCGAACATGCAGTATTTAAGACAATTAGGTTTTCAAAGAAACTACACTAAACATTTCTTTCATGTGTAATCAAATTATGTTAAAGCAAACCTCATAATTTAAACCATTCCATTGGTCAGCTCCTATTTGTTTTCCCTGCACCCTCATTTTTGCTCCAGATCTGTCACATTACATTAACACCTTTCCTACTCACTGCCTACAGAAATAACAGCCTTCGACATGCCTGCACAATCCATTTGTCCTGCTCTAATTACTTTTTGACATAGCCTCTTCTGCTGTTATCTTGCCTTTTCTGACCTCTGTCTGTATTAAAGCCATTTAAAACAATCTTTACTCTCGGTATCTATTGTGATGTGTCTTATACGATACTGCTGGAGGACCAGGCAGTGACATTTTGTAAATCAAATATTTAAATCTATGGTAATACGATAATGTACTTGAGGAAAGCTACTGCACACTGGTAACAGCTACAACTGGCTGCTCATAACATGAGCCCCCAGGACTGCAGCACATTTTCAGGATGAAATTTCTATAGTCATAAAACCGCTCTACATAAGGAAGCTGCTCAAAGATAAATGGGGCCTTCTGTGTACTAAGGAATTTCCTCTAATTTCACAAATGGGAAGGAAAGCAGGAGAAATAGAAAAGTGGTCACCCTGCACAAGAGAACCCAAACAACCTCCAGACAAATTGAGCAGACAGGAAGAGGATCAGGCAGGGTGCAGCAACAATGCAACCCATGACAAATCACACTCTTCTTCTAACCCAGAGAAGAAACCATGAGTCTCTAATCCCAATATCCCTCTGTTTTCATCAAGCCCATTCAAAAACTGTGCCCTCATTTTCTTTTGTGGTGATTCACAGAAGATGAGCCTCTAATTACCAGCTACTTCCCCAGCTGAAGCAGCAGAGGATCTGCTCTGTGCCAAGTGTCTGCTTTGGAGTCAAGAACTTTTCCACATGGTGGAACTAATTTTTTGGAAATCAAGTTGATCCCAATGTATGTATGTCTCACCATACAGACTAACTACATCTTTACATACTATTTTCCACATGATCCAGCCTCGTGCTCACTTAATTGGTATCTAGCAGTATTTTAATCACATTTCAAGAGACTCCTCAAACCTACATTTGCTCTGGTGCATTTACAGGGTAATTATCCAGCTCACACCAAGTCTGGCCTTCTAGATCCAGCCAGTGCAGACACAGGCACAGCTCTGCTGCAAAAGCACAGCTCTACACTTTGTCTTCCAGATGACAGCACTATAAAACCAACGGGGGACAAAACCAGAGTCAATTAAAATACATTAAATGCAATGCAACAATTCTACGATTTGTCATAGAGATTTTATTCCTTTGAATTCCTCTGACTGTGTCCTCAGGACATTAAATCCCATGAATGCTGTGGAAAGCTCTTCCCACAACACTTCCCTATGCTCATTTTTATTTTCCCCTTTCTCTTTCCTGTCAGCAGCCCTGACCACAAACCTCGGCCTCATTAAGGAATGAGAACAGAGATGGGGCCCATGGCTGCACGACCAGAGCAGTGTGCTGGAAAAGCAGGAGTGTGAGATGATGCTGTGCTGGAGAAAGTGATGGAAAGGTTTTTCAGCAAAGGTTTTCTGACAGCAGGAGCGGGTCATGCCCACAGGAATTGCTGAAACAGTGATGATTTAGGGGACCAAAAGTAACAGACACTAGACCTGGAACCAAGGCCACAGAGATTCCCAAATTTCATGTGAGTGAAGAGGCTCTGAGCTCCTCTGCACAGTGGCACAGAGCAGCATCTCTCCCCAGCTGGCTCCAGAGAAAGCCAGGGCCTGAATTCCTTGTGCAGGAACCTCGTGCTCGGAGCAGACCCGTGTTAGGACTGTGATTAGTCCTTAACAGACGCCTCTAAATTGCCTGCCTGAGGAATCCACCTCTCCCCGTGACTGCCCCCGAATTAGGGGGGTTGATTTCCCCTCATTAAGCCTGTCCTGAGCTGCTCTCTGCAGGAACCACAGCTCCCAGTGCAGCTCCAGAGAAACACTGGAACTCCAGGAACCCCCAGGGCTGCCCTGCTTTTCCTGGCTTTGGGAATGTGAAAACGGCAGATTAATAAAGCAAACCAGGACAGACAGACACAGACAGACAGACAGACAGACAGACAGAGCTGCCCTGCTCTCTGCAGCCTCTCTGGCCATAAATCCTCCCCAGCACAGCACAGCACAGCGGGTTTAGCCGGAGGGATCCTCCACAACGCGAGGTGCCGCAAGAAATGTGAGAGGGTTTGAGAGCAAACATGCAAGATTCAGATTTGAAATTAAAATGATCTGCCCCAACAACAGCGCCTGGATTTCTGCATTGAATTTTCGACATTCCAATGGCATGATATGTTCATGTTGCTCACCCAAGATAATCCCACGCGGTTTTTTAGAAGTTAAAAATTAAAATCTGCATTAGGGTTTTTATCACACATCTTGAAAAGAAGGCAAATAGAAAACTCCCAGTGCTCACCACCAGGCATCTTATCAGCAAAACTATGGGGCTCTTTGTGTGTGTTGTGATGACTCTGCAGCACACGCACTCCTGGAAACAGCCCCTGCTACTCACAGGATACACCCTGGATGCTCAGATCCACGGATCTCACCGTGAGGTGCCACATCCTGTGTCAGAACAGCCCAAATCTGAGCGGGTTCCTACACCAAATTTAGCAAACTGCACTTGCACTACGTCTACAGGAGCAAATGTAAAATGTTAGGTAAGGGTCACACTGGGGTTATACACACTCAGTATTTGGTTAAATCAGGAATTAGACTTATGAGTTCTAGAGATATGAATGTCACTTAACAAAACAGAACATAAATACCCACAGGGCAGCGACCCTCTTCTTTAAAGCAAAAGACATGCAGCTTTTCCTGTGTGAGTCTTGCCAAAGACTAATTACATTATTGCTTGTTATTTGTAACAAAATATAAACATTTTCCTCGTGGCCTGAGACAGCAATCACAGAGGAACAGTACACCCTCACCTCAATACACGCTAGGATAGGATATAAAGCACTCTGATCTAGTCTCATCCACCCACTAAATTGCTCCAAAGTTTGCTTGCACATATTCTCTGCAGGTCCAGGGAGAAGCTGCTTTCTGCACTGGCAATGCAGCGAGCGGGGTGACAGTCTAACATGGTGTCCTGCTGAGATCCAAGAATAGCAATGCCTTAAAAGGCAGCGATGTTGAGATCACAAGGAAAAGAGAATTAGGGCACAGCTGTGGAGTTCTGTAGGCTAAAACATAGACTCAATATGTCAGAGAAAATTAAATCACAAAGCTACATGTAATTTCTAGTCTCATTTGGAACTTTGCTGTAGCTGTGCAGAATTTGTGCTCAGGTCATACATGTGAGTCTGTGTGTTTCTGCACACAGAAATAAAGCATGAAATTATTTTTAAAAGGAAAAACAAAGGAGTTGTATGCTGCAGTAACACACAGAGCTATGTTTGGAAGGATGTGTACATGCTACTGCAGCTCACACACAGTTCTGTGGGCAGCTCTGGAGGGCAGACAGCAAAACCCCAGACCAGCCTGTGACACAGCCTCACCTGCAGCAAAAAACACAGACAAACTGACCTGACAGATCTGAAAAATTCCTGTTTTCCTGCAGTTGTCAGATAAGTGAAAAGGACCCTTCCTCAGAATTGAAGGTACTTGAAGTGATACCAAACTTTAGCATAGGCTTTTCCCCTTGAAGAAGTGAGGTTACATTTTTCAGAACAGTATGTGGATACAAATTTTCCAGTATTTCTTTATCCTTGAAGCCCAGCACTAGCTTCTCCTCTGAAAGCATTCAATATCTCACAGAATACAGTCCATTATCCTCTGCTGATATCTACGATCGCAATCTGTGTCCAACTAATGAATCTTTGGGATGTCAGGGTCTGTGACTGTCAGTGCAAGGGCTCTGCCTTGAGCCAGGAGCTTGGTGCCTTCCCCAGTGTCTTGTCCCCAGCTCCAGACCAGCCTCTGGAAGGCACTGCAGCACAGAGGGGTTTGATGGTAAGAGCTGTGGATTCCATGGGAGGAAAAATTTCCCTGGATGAAAAGCTGACCTTTAGGCAGAGCAGGAGCCTCACCTGTACAAGAGACCACATTTGACCTGACCAGCAGACCAAAATTATCTCTTTAAAAGGTTCCGAAGGCCAGGGACAGATAAGGGAGAAGATGGAGGAGATAAAGCAGCTGGCAACAAGGGAACAAGACTGATTGGGATGAGGTGTAGATGGCCAGGCTTTCCTAAATCCCTGGTACTTGAGCACTACTGTGGTACAGAACAGCAAGAAAACAGAGGTTGGAAGCTGCACGTAATTACAACTGTGTTTAGCTAAGTGTATTTCCTGTGGAGCTCACAGAGCACGGCTGCACTCGAAGCTGGTGTGTTGGTATCAGCCACCCTTTGTCCCTAAAGAGGTAAATTATACCTCTGATTTGTATATAAAGTTCAATAGATGCTGATGATTATGCTTGAGCTGCAGACAGAGTTGTGGACTGACATCTCCAGGAGTCAATTCCTATGAAGGGACAGCACATTAAGAGACTTTACAAAGGGGGAGAGTTCAGCAGACAACAGACAAGGAGAAGTGAGAACAAGTCAGGAAAGGATGTGCAGGGGCAGCCCAGTGAGGGTCTGGCTGGGGGACCAGGCTGGGTGGGATGGGGCCTGTTGACCCCTTGGCCGTGTCTGGAGAGTGGCATCCCTGCCCTCAGCAATGACCATTGAGGTCCATTCCAACCCAAGCTATTCCACGATTCTCTGACCCAGCCCCTGCTGGAGCTCCAGACCTGTGTGGCACTGCTCGGGAGAAGGAGGAATGCACCGTGATGGGCACCCCATGGGGATAACACAGGAGGGATGTGTGAATTCAGCCCGCAGCGATGGAGGGGAGCTCTTCTGGACCGGGAAGGGTTAACGGGGCAGCTCCCGAGCACAGGCGCTGCACGCAGGGCCACACGTGCACAGCACGGTCTAACTAACAGGGGAAATGCCAAACCCTGCAGATGAACTGCAGAACTGTGCATTACCTACTGCAAGCACAGCCCGGCTCATACATATGCAATGTTCTTCACCGACACCGCACGCGGTGCGGGAAACAATCCCGTGAAAGAGGATGCAAAAGGAGGTCACGATTCTCCTGGAATATCTTGAGGAGCAGGCGGAGGGAGCTCCGCACGCCATCCCTGCCCATCCCATTATCCCATCCCATCCCATTATCCCATCCCATCCCATTATCCCATCCCATCCCATCCCATCCCATCCCATTCCATCCCATTATCCCAGCCCAGCCGCTGCCAGCGCCGCTCGCCCTGACCCAGTTTCCCGCAGCATTTCTGCATAGCGACAGAGGTCCGAGCAGGACAAGTGGCACCTCCCAGCCCACGGGATTCTCTGTTCCCTACTGCTCCGACTGGATGTGCCCAGCCTTTACACGCAGGCACACACAGGCACGGCATTGCACAGAAATGTAAGTAAACACAGGAAGAGAAGGAATTAGAACAACAAAAATCCTGTTCTCGTTCTCAGGATATTCCTCGGAAGTAGATACAGGGTTGTGAGAGTGGCTACATGAATATCCATCCCATGGATCCCCACTGGGAGAAGCCTGGCAGTTCCAGTCTGGCCAAAGCTCTTTTTGCTCTTTTCTGGCTGCTCTGAGCATTCCTGTTGCCCTGAACCATTCCTGCCCTTTCAGTTCCACCAAAAGGAATCCTATTTATTGAGCCACCCAGAAGATTACAATTCCTTCATTACCTCCAGCCAAAGCTGCGAGGAAACGCATTTTCCCACCCCAAGCCCCACACACCTCATGTACTGTCCTATTTCCTACTCCCTCAGTCCCTATGGAATTACAGTGTATTGACTGCAGATATACTGGCAGTTCTGATGTCATCTCCAAGGTTTTTATTTTTAAGTTTTTTTTCCCCTAGGTGAAGCATCTATATTTCCTCTGTTCTGAAATTTCGTGCTGAAACTATAACAAGCCAAAAATCTCTTCAATGGGAAATTTCACAAACGGAGGATTATGACTTCAGCTCCAGAATAAGCAGCAGGAGCAGATGGAACTCTTCAGAAACAATGATTCCATTTTCATGCAAATTTCCTTAGTAGTTAAAAAAAGACGACGAAGAAAAAAACCACCAAGATATCAGAATGGTCTCTAAATGGAAGATTTTTGAATGATGCTAAAAGCAAAGGGTTGGTAGCTCTCCAGAGTCCCAGGCATTTTAGCGGCAGCCAGGGTGAAAAAAAAAACCATGACAAACTAAACCCAGACTCCGTCTCCACTCAGAGCCAGGATAAGGGAAAGGGAAAATGGAGTGCATGTGTATTTTAGTTTTTATGATTTTCAACATCCTCAGCTTTGTGCTAATGCACACTTCAGAGCTAATTCTTATGCTCTTTAGGAGCACAGGCTTCATTCATGAAGCAGCATGACAAAAATTCTTTATCCACTTGATGACTACAGAAGGTGACAGGCACCGAAGCAGCAGGCAGCCACGGGGACCCTGTCAGAGTGCTAACCTGCAGCGCTCCTCCTCGGAGGACAGCGCTCCCTGATTGCAGCAACACAGGCATGCATATTTCATAGCCCCACTGTGGAAACTGAGCCAATCCTTTTGTTATTAATACTGGCAGCATACCCTAAAAAACAAATAATGCACAGAGTTAGCAGACCCTGTTTCTGGCTCTTCTACAGACTTCTTACTCAGTTTTGGTCTTGTGCCTTGGTTTCCCCCTTGTGTTTACTCCCCCAAGTGAGAGAATTTGAGCTGCTTCCTCACTCAGCGTGGTGAGGACAACTGGGTTTGCACAAGAGATGTGGCTGTGCCCCACTGCAGAACCAACCCCTGTCCTGTGGTGCACACAGAACACACTCAGGGCAGTAAATGGAATACTTCAGAAGGCCCAGGGAATTGCTCTTTTACAGGAAACGATATGCACAGAGGAGCAGGAATGCAACAACCCAGCGCTGTTTGTCAGGGCCTCTCCCTGCACAGGGACCAGGGAATGTGCAGCCAGGTCTGTCCTGAGCAGAGCTGCAGCCCCAGGATGGCTCCTTCAGATCAGCTCCTCCAAATCCAGGCATCCCTCCTGCCACAGCTGCTCCCTGATGCTGCTGCTGATGTTTTGCAGTGAGGCTTCCTAAGTGTCTATCAATTCTATCAAACAATTTCTATCTCGCTCAGTTCCACATCGATTTTTTAAATTAATTTTATCCTTTCTTGTTCATGCAAAAGGGATACAAACTTGGCTTCAAATAATGCTACCAAGAGTAAAGGCCTCTGAGCCATGTGTTCAATACCAAGAATACTTCTGTTTAATCCCATTCTACCTACAGTTATCCCTTTCATCATGTCACTGGCCAAATCTTTTCACTTTGAATTTGCTCTCAAGCTGAATCTCTTTCCTTCCTCATCAAGTTACATGGATTTAAGCAATGACAGCTACCAAAAGGACAGAGCACATACAAAATAACTCCAAAAATGGGCTCAACAAGGTTTATTTTCAATCTCTTCCCTTGCTTACTTCTTAGCAGAAGGATGTAAAGAAACAATTTCCTCACTTAATCCCTCCTTGACCCAAATTAACTTTTTCCAAACTATTTTCTTAAATAATTTCTTTACAGTCCTGCCTGAATGAACTTGACAATAGGCACATCTCAGTTTCCCAAGGAAAGCAAGAGAACAGCAATGGGGAGGGATAAGAAGATAACTTAGCTGGTCTGACCAGCACAGTGCTGCACATTGGGGTGGTGGAAGAGGGCAGGTTTAGATTAACACTCTGGACTTATTTCTTAATAAAGATGACACAGTAGGGAAAAAAAAGACATGTTTCCTTTAAGCCTCCTCTTCACTTGTTGGTCTTTGTGGTATGAGGAGAAATGAGACCCATCTGCCCCAGGTCTCGCCTGTCTGGATCAGCACATTGGATCTGACCAAACTCATAGGAAGTGAGTTCCTTCCTCCTTCCCCTGTCTTGTCACAGCCTTTCTCCAGGATGGGAACTGCCAGAAAGACTTGAGGATAACTGGGGGAAGCACAAGGGAGTACCGGCATTGCCTCTCCTTTAGATGCCTCAATGCATCTCCATCGCTCTTTCATTTTGACTTGGGTAAATTCTAAGTGGCAAAATGTAACACAAAGTTGATGACAGTACAGTAAAACGGCTGAAAGGCTGAAAACTGGGTCAACCCCCACCTCCTGCCCCCAGCCCCATCACCACTGACAGGGTCCTGCAGGGCCCAGCTCCGGCTCGGAGGAACAGCCACGGCACAGCGGCCTCGGCTGCAGTGCCCTTGCCTGGGGAACTTGCTCTCCACGGCTGCTCCAGCAGTTCACTTCCCAATGGGAAATGATGTTTTCCATAGATTTAGTGAAACACGGTTCTAATTTAGTAATGGCCATGTTCATCCTACTGAGCAGGACCGAGTGTTTTGAGAATGAGAGCAAAATAATTAGGACGAGCCTCAAAATATTCAAGCGACTCAAACATTTGAAGATCACCTCTGATGTGGGGACAGAAGGAGGCACCTGGAGACTGGCATGTGGCTGTGCCTATACACTGTGCCAAAACCCTGCTCCCTTTTCCAGACCCTAACATTTCATATTTGAGGACTTCTATAGTATTTCTGCTAAACTTAAAATGAGTTCCATAGCTGCTCAGATACCCTGTAAAGCCCATATTACCCTCAAAAACACTCTTATGGATTCATTTTTATTTTCCATAAATAGGATCAAAGATACCATATGTTTTTCAGTCAGAAGCCCACTCTCACCCCAACAAGCACCACAATATGTATTTTAACAACTGCATCAACTTTGTTTCAGGAATATAACTAAACAACTCAAGAAATGAAAGATAATCCTCGAGGAGGCAGATAAGAAGCTGTCTGAGAACTGGAGAAGTTACTACAACGGTGATTGTGGGCAGAATGGACAGCAGATACGAGTTATCTCCTTCACACTCATGACAGGGAGGTGGGAACCTCTTCATCCACATCAATAGCAGCTGCGTGACAGTGATATGAGCCTGGGTCACCATTAAAGCAGCATGTCAAGCTTTTTTTTTTCCCTTTTTCTTTTCAAATTGCTTCCTTTTGGATGAGTTCCATGTAACTGTCATTTGTTTCCTCATTTCGTTTTCATTTTCCATTTATGCATTCATCCAGCCCTTGAGGGGGAATGCTACAGAAATCCGTGTCAAGAATGCCCACAAGGGCCCTCTGACCCACCCCTCCTTGTCCCTGCTAACGACATCATGAGCTGAAAAACTCAAACTTGACCAGCAAAGGGCAGGAACTGCATTGCCACTGTGGCTCCCTCCCTTCATCCATCACCTGCAGCTGCCCCAGTGCATGTGCCCTGTCCCAGGGTGCTGGGGCTAAAGCACAGCAATGCAGAACCAGCAGTGGTGACTGCAGTCGTTATTTAAAGCATTTTAACAGCAGCAAAGCACAGAGAGAGAAGAGCCATGCAGTGTTAGAGAATGAGAACCTGTCCTACAGTCCAGGGTTGTGGGTCAGAAGGGACTCAGGAGTCACCCAGTAAAAACTCCCCTCCAAGGAGGGTGCCCAGGGCTTTGGTCTCCCCCTCTCAAAATGTACTCAGAAAAGAATAAAAGATCGGTAACTGAAAAAAGTGGAGAAAAAAGGACTAAGAAACCTGGAAGAGAATGAGAAGAGAAAATGCAACACAGACAATGACTTCTCCCCACTGCTCAGCCCTGGGTTGCTCTAAAAATACTTGACAGAAACAAAGTTAGTGCAATTGCAGAGACACCCCAGTGTCTTGTTTCACTGTTCTAGCACAGGGAAAGGATGCGGACGGGTTGTGGGAGCAGCTTTGAGATGTGTCATTTTCAAACCACTGAAACCAGCAAGGTAGTGCAGTTCATTCATCATCAGGTGGTATCGAGAACGTGTTTTGAAGTGTTTTATTCTGTCCTGCCATACGAACGGCCACGGTTGTTGTCAGTGCGCTAAGGAATGGAAAGGAAACAAACACAAGTGGGAAATCTCCTCGATGCTCCGTGTGGCTCAGGGCAATGTGATTTGGAGGGGGCTGTCCTGCCGCTCCAGAGGGGACAATCCCGAGCTTTTCCAGGAGCCCACAGCGCTCGTTAAAGGCGCTGGAGCCGCTCTCCGACACCTTTTCGGTGCCTCTAAGCGCGAACACGAAGTGGCCTGGCGCTCCTGCCCGGCTCAGCCCGCGCTGCCGGCGGGGCCGCGCCGTGACCCAGTTTCCCAGTGGCCCAGAACGCCCGGG
>VXBI01008950.1:779656-809227 GCA_013397375.1 Toxostoma redivivum
CATCTGGAGCAGCCGCTCCCCGCCGGTACCGGGGGAGGGGGGGAACGGGCAGCAGCTCCCCTTTACCCCCCCGCTCCCTCCCCGCTTTATTCCCTCCTCCCCCGAAGAAGAAGGAGAAACTCGAGCGATTCCGCAGCGCTGGAAGTTGCTCGCGGGTCCGGGTCGGTAACCAGACACGCGTGTCGCCCGAGGGCTGGCGGGGAGGAACTGAGCCAGACGGGGACACAAAGGAGGGGGGCAGCCCCAGACACGCCGTCCCCGCCCCGCGGCGGCAGCGCCCGGCACCGCCGAGACCCGGGCGGGGACGGCGAGGAGGGAGAGGATGCCCCCGGTCCCCTCTTTTGTCTGGCTCCGGTGGCACCTGCGGGGGCGAGCGCTCGGCCGCCCCGCCCGCGGAACGTATCGCGACCGGCGACGGATTAGCGACAGTTGTTGTGGTCGGAGAGGGCTGAGACAGCCCCAGGCTCGGCGGTTTGGTTCTGTGGCCGTGCGGGGCTCCATTCCAAAATCCTCATGTTAATTAACAAAATCATTAAAAATACAAACAAACAAAAAAAACTGCAATAAAATGATCCCCGATGTGCAGTATTCCCCCAGTTCTTGCTCCATCACACGCGGAATTTTAATAACTTGCTCTAAAAGAAATTTAACATATTTGCTCCCAGACTGTCGACAGTGATTATCTGTGCCGCTTGCAACTGACTCAATACAATATCTAAAAGAAATTTAATGTATTTGCTCCCCCAAACCATCTGCAGTGATTTACTGTGCCGATTGTAATGGGCTGTATACTATATCTAAAAGAAATTTAACTTATTTTCCGCCAAAATCCTCTGCAGTGATGCTTGGGCTCTGTGCATGATTAAAGATGTTCAGCATACACTTAAAAATCTGGTATTTTCTAAGAAAATAATTTTCATAAACTTTTCCTATCCTTTCCTCAGCAAAAACAACTCATTATGAAAGCTCTAAGTAGAATTCTTCCACAAGTTTAGCAAGTTGAGAAGGGGACGATATACCCTCCTTGTTTTGTCCAGGAATGCGAGATAGCATATTTTAAAAGTTAATAAGTATTAAAAGCCACGAGGAGCATTAAAAGTGTATTTCCAAGCGGCGTGCTCCCCGCAGCCGCGGCGCAGAGCAGCCAGCGCAGCGCCTGCAGCTCCACGCAGAGCAGAGGTTATTCACATGGCTGTTCGAGAAACTCCATTCATATCTCTGACTACCTGGATTTGAATAGAAACCAGACAGCAATTCTTTGGTCCCAGCCACTATTCGCCCCGCTGGACAATAGAGATTTGTTAGCACACAGGCACAAGCCCTGGGACACAAAGCTGGAGGCAGCAGAGATAGGGGCTTCACTGCACAGGAAATTACAGCTTTTGATGCACTGTTGGCAGGTCTGTCGGTTCAGAACAGCAACACGCCTGTGCCATGTTTAAGAGCTCCTGACTGCCATTTTTAACCACCTAGAATGTCATAAAAGCTTTATTGTCGCAGTACATAAAATCATGAAGTCCATATGGTTACTTTTCAGCTGCCCTGGGTCTGGAAGGCAGAAGCATGATCTGGCTGGAGATTTTAATTTGGGGGAGTGGTGATGTGGGGGGAGAATTAGAATTTGAGGACAAAAAATGTCAACGTGTTTACAAGAGTAGAGATTTGTTACCGAGGCAGCTGATGTCCACCCTGAGATGGGGTGGTGTTCGAATGGCCTTGGTTTAGTGGTGGCTGTAAGGGGACATGGCTGGGCAGCTTATTTCATCCTAAAAGGTCCAGTAAATTTACTCCATGCAGCTCCAGTACCAGCAGTGGAGAAGAACATTGTTCAGTTGTGTCAACTTGGCAAACACAAAAATAAATAAGAAAAACCAAACCGCTCAGTGTCTGGTACCTCCCATTTCCCCTACTTTCCCCCCAGTCTGGAGTTAAAATGAGAACTGCTCGGAGACTGGGCTTTAATCCGCTGATTGGAGCCAATGAGCAGAAATTATCGAGATTAGAAAACCAACCAGTGGGTTTTATTAGCTGAGAAGCCAGCCCCTCGCTGTGCGCGGCGCCGCGCGCCGGGGCTCGGGGCACTGCTCGCCCAAAGAGCAGGAGGCTTGGGGCTGCTTCTCCTCTCTTTTTGTATTTTTCCATAAATCTTACCTCCCCTACCACCTTAGCACCAGATGAAAATACCCAGTCCAACGGGGTTTTAGACTCTTTAAAATTCTGCGGGGTGCACTGTAGGTGTGAGCCTCGTGGGATGACTTGGCTCTTCTTCACCCAGAAATAACAATGAAAGTGAGAGTTGTCTATTGCAGTTGGGAAGTGTGTTTGTTATGAGCTGCAGCCATACAAAGCATCATAAAATACAGAAACAAATGTTGGGCTGTTTGCTGCCGTTCAGCATGTTTTTATCAACATGATCCTTGTAAGTTTAAGGAAAAGGTTTTAAATTAAGCAAGGAAGGTCCATCCATCTTCCAGGGGGACTCATGGGAAGAGCAGTGCTAATGCTCTGCACCAGCCCATGAGGCAAATGATGGACTTGGTTCTACTGGTCCTTTGAGCAACAAAAGGCAAAGAAAGGCTGGATGACTAAAAGAACACACTTCTAAAAAAGGTGCTTCTTGTACAAGCTAACAAGCACCCGTACATGTGAGGGGCCTGCTCATAGAATTTTCAGCTGCTGTTTCAGAACATTAAAAATATAAATGTGAATGTAAATACTTTTCACAGGAGTCAGTTTTGTCTGAGTAATTATATAACTTCCTTGAATTCTCTTCCTTGTGGAGTACAATGGCTTGGGTGTATTACTTCTCAGAAAAACTTAGCTTGATTGTAATCTAGCCCAATTCTTATCACCTATTCTGATTTTTTTTTTCCTTGCTGGTACTGACAAGCCCAGAAGGACTGACCTAAAATAGGCTTTTGAACAAAAACATTATTCTTTTTAATAAAGGCTAAGGATATTGATGGCTCTATCTACAACACACTTTTAGGTGAAATTCCATGGTATTCTTAAAATGCAGCAACCTTTTCTGTTACCTGTAAGACTGCTAATACTTAATGTTCATCCAGATGCTAATGTTAAAACCTGCCCCTTGAAAGTTCTGTCTGAAAAAAATGTACTGAAAAGTTAAATTCTGTCCTTGCATTTGGGTCATAAGATTTTGAGTACCTATTAAGCACATAGTTTTGAATGGAAACCAGACCATGATAGGTAGGCAGAAAGCACTTCTGCTTAATCAAAACAGCCATAAGAGGAATGTCTGGGCATAACCCACCCCCAACAACATCCACAGACTCAGCCTGGACATGGGAATAATCCCATCAGGCACATCAGAAAAGGATGCTGATGGCTCTTCTCATGTGGTCAGGGTTTATTTAAACTGCACATAGAAATAACAGATAATTCCAAAGGCAGTTTTCACAACTCCAGTTACAACTGTTCCAAGGGAAAGCTTATAAAGCTGAACCACTGTTACAACCACTAACAGCCTTGGAAGTTGCAGCAGATGCACAAGACCAGCACGTGTACAATCCAACCATTAATAGATGGTATTGCATTACAGGGTTGGTTGCCAATAAAAATGCGTCAGGTATGCTGAGATCTCACAATACACTTGGCAATTCGAGAAAAAATGTGGAATCCTAAGAATTTCATTTTATCTTAATAATAGCCAGCAGATGCTGTAATCGTTTCAAAACCACAGTGTTGATTAACAGTGCTCAACAGTTTCAAATGTTAAGAACTCAAAAGATAACAATTGGGTGTTTTGATATAAGGATAACATGGAAGCATGTTTTTCCCTAAGAAGCACCACGGACATAGAGCCTGATGACATCACCTTTTCAGACTTCAGTCATCCCTGCCCTCCCTGCTCTGCCTGAGAGTAGCTCAAACCATCTGCAGCTGCCCTGTACCATAACACAAAGAAATGAGCCCCAGTGCCAGCAGTGACCTGGGTAAAACTGCACATTTCTGAGCGCTGCATCTCAGACCCAGCAACCCTCCTGCATTAGCAGTTAATTGTGTGGGAATGAATATTGCAGGAAGCCTGGGAATGGGAATTCTGCTGCCCAGCAGCAGGTCCCTTTCCACCATAACGGCTTTGGGGTCCTGCACAGTTTGGGTTTGCCACACCCCATTGCTCAGCCCTGTGGTTAACCCGTGTTTCCCCGGGAAAGGGCAGGCTGTGTGGGATCAGATGCCAGGCTGGAAGGGCTGGGTGGGCTCGGGCAGCATCAAGGTGTCCTCTCATGGGCAATGCCCTCAGCTCAGAGCTGCTCTGACACATGGGGGACAGGGGCTGTGTGCTCTGGGGTGGCTCCAGCCCAGGCACTGCTTATCCAGTGCAGGCACATTGGAACACACTGAGTCCAGCAAGGCGTCAATCCCCCAAATTCTGCCAATACATTTACTGATTCTCAGTTTGGCAACCAAATCAGTTTATTGTTCTCTTGGAAAATACCTTGTCATACAAGTATTCAGGGCTTTCCTACTTGGCTTTTTCCAGGCTTTGAGCACACATCCCTCTGTACCCATGTACAAGTCCACAGTGCCTCTGTAAACAGTGCTACATCTTGAGTCTGATGTCATGAACAAAAAGGATTCATCTGGTCTATGAGCAGGAGTGGCCAGGGTTTCACCACGCACTGCAATTCCCAGTCTCCCATATTTACATTTCCAGCTGCACGCACGCCAGTGCCCTGGAGTGGCAGCAGCTCCATTTACATAACCAGGGCTGGCTACCCCGGGGGCTGATGCTGGAGCTGAGCCCCCCAGTACAGGCAAGGAGGGAGCTCTCACCTCCCTGAGAACGCTGCTCCTCCATGGGGGAGCCTGGGGGAGCCCACCAGGGCAGCCACAGAGTTACAGAGGGTGCTGATGCCACGGACAGAAAACCCTCCCCTGCAACTGGCTGTGATGAATGGCTCTTCTACTCAGATTTATCTCTTTAGGTAGAGCCTCAAATTCGGACTATTAAGATGATCCAACACATTTGCAGACAAGGTTTAGATTAAAAAGATTCTAGTTACAAAACAGAATGCGTTCAAGTTTGCCATATATTATTTTCTGCTAAAGATTTAAATATCATGTGGCTTTAGCTTTCTTTCTGTTCACTGAATATCAAGGTCAATTAGGAATGATGTCTGGCTAGTACTCTCAGAGCAGATTAGACAGTTGCATCAAAAACTAGGACCATGTATAGGTCATCTGTTACTGTGACCTAGATTTCTGAGAATCTGTTCAATTTGTTTTATTGAAAATGTGGTCCTTTCTCAGTTCTGTTTCTCATAGCAAACCTTTCTGTAATAGCAGAAAATAGCTTTATTAGATGCTTAGAGACATTGCTTACTACTTCTGCTAAGACACAAAGAAAATCAAATCCATGCAGCAGACCTGTGCCTGTCATCCATTTAATTTTAAAATAACTTAAGGTTCTGAAAGGCTTATGCCTTATAATCTAAAGCATTTGGTCCACATGCCAAATACTAAGCAATCTGAAATACATAATAGCTTAGCTCCAGCTTTGTTTGCCCTATTTAATTCATTTTTTGTCTTCAGTAACCAGTGTGTAGATGCAGTGTTTCTGCAGTCTACTTTGGAAAAGAAGGAAGTACTGAACTCTTGGAGTGAGGCTGTTTTGTTTGTACCTGTGTGAGCTCTGTGGTGCCCTGGGAGGAGGGTTGGTGTGGGTTGTCCAGATCCAGACGTCCCTCCCAACCCTGCCTGTTCACTGAGGATAAGGATGGTGCTGTCTGAATCCTGACACTTTACAGTACGTCCACCTATGCTTGCTGAGTTGTCATTCTGAAACCACATAAAAGCAGATTTCCATTTGGAACATTTTAGCCAAATTTCCTCTCCTCTCACAGCTCTTAATTGTTCCGGTAGAAAGCAATTACTAGAACAGAGACCATGCAAACCCCGCTGTTGGTGGTGTAAGTACTGGCAAGAGGGAAGACAAGAAGGTATATCTTAAAATACTAGAAACTATTTTCTAAACACCAGTGAGTCCAGTGTAGAAGAAAAACTATAAAAATATTGAAGTGATCGCAGAACTTGCAATCCAAAGACCGCCAACCAAATCTGAGCATTACTGTCGTCATCAGTCTCTGTGGCTTTGTGGTGCTGGGGTACAAAGCACATCTGGAACACTTGACCTCTCATCACACCCCAGGACAAAAGGTCGGTCATACAATCAAACATCAGGAGAAAAGGCACCAAAAAAAGAAAATATGCCAATAGAGGTTGAGAGTCACAAATGAAAATCCCTTCCTCCCTCGTACATCGATCTTAGGAAATCTGTTCCCATTTTTTCAAAATTATCTAAAGCAGTTCTACCAACTCAACTGAATTTTATACTACTTTCATATTCAAACTTTTATGTGCATCTCACAGCACACTGGGACCAATTTATTTTATAGGCGAGATAAAACCCTGCAATATTTGGTGACGTTATCCAAAGATCATTCTTCTAAATGAACATAAGTACATTTTCTCCTTTTTGTTTCACATGATGGCTGCATTTAAATAGGCTAAATGTATAATTCAGAGAAGAATGGCTGGGTCTTGCTCACCTGAGGGTCATATCCACATCCATCCAATATTTAAAAGCACGGAAAAGCAAAGAAATTAAATATATAAGAGGCGGGGGAGGAAGTCTTTCTTCCAACAGAGTATTTGCCTGGTAACCAGATAGAAGAGACCGCCTCTTTTTTTACCCCCAAATCACAGTTAGTTGTTCTACAAGTCTTTGAAGACACTTCTATTTTAAATTTTAACACCTGAAGGAACAGTTCAAGATGTGCTGCTCTGGCTGAGCCACACACAGTGGGAGGAAAGTCTCACAGAAACACAGCTGAAGCTCTGAAGCCAACACTGGGTGATGCCTGCACGTTCAGACCATGTGTAAAGAAGGCTGGATGAATTTGGTGTGAGAATGGGAAAAAAGAGCAAGGAAACACAGTGGAAATCCATGCATGGTGTGGATGGGATCATGCTTAGGATGTGATGTCCCCCTGTCCATCCAAGCCTTGTGGTACCTGCAGGAGCTGACTGGGAGTGCCCACGGGCAGGAGATGGGAGCCAGGATCTCACAGGGGTTCAGTGAGATCAGGGCACTTGTTCTGTGTGGCACCTGCTCAGCTCACAGGCAAGACACTCACGGAAAGAATAACACGCTTCCAGCTACGCCAGATGTTGGCAAGGGATAAGAAATCTCATAACCTTTGGGAGGAGGATGGGGAGAAAGCCACGTGAGGATTCATTTTCCTACTCATTACAATGTCATCGTGATGTCATTTTCTTTGCTTCAGTTATATACAGTTACTGGAAGTAAAATCTTTATTGCAGTGAGTGTATTGTGAAATGGAGTCTTACAAGGTGGCAGCATAAAACTGACCCGGAGGTGCCACACTGCCAAAACTGAGCCAAAAAGTGAGATTTTACAGGTATTTCTTTTGAGAAGAACTTCAAATCTTGAAGTCTATCAGATGAGGATTGCCGGATTATAAAGATGAAAACCAGGAACTAATTATCTTCAAAGGGACAGTTATCAACAAATCAGGAGGAGACATTATGATTATGAAAAGCAAATCCTCCATTTGATCCCTCTCCATCCATACTGCTTCCCAAGCAGATAACCTAAGCTTTATCCATATGGAATTGCTAATATTCCAAACAGGGAATCAAATATAAAAGTCTCAATTAGCATATTTTTTTTAATTATATTTTTATAGTGTTGTGTATGATCAGTGTGTGAACAGGGACACATGGCATGGGACCCATGGGGGTCACAGGAAGCCATCTCAACAAAACAGACCTCAGATTTCTTTCCCAATTACTTTGCAGCGTATTTTCCCCATGTTTGCCCATTACAAGTGCAGGGCATATCTTCAGTATCTCACATGGAAAAAGTGAAATGATTCCTGTGAAACACATCCAGGGGCAGGTGTCAAGCTGAGGTGAGCCCACCAAAGGCAATGAGACCTTAACTCCAAACCCAGGATTCTCTGACATTATTCAGAAACAATGACAAGGGAATCTCAGCTGGACTCTTGACCAGCAGGCGTGTTTCCTGCCCTGGCAAAGACCAGCAAGTCCAGCTCCTTCCAGCCTCAGCACAACAAGGCAATTCTCTGCAACACAGGTACTAATTTTTGTGAAAACTGTCGGACTGATGACTCTGCCAGCAATTTCTAAAAAGCTAAAAGGTGGAAAACAATCTCAGTAACAGAATCATCTGCAGTTAGGATCATCTCTCTCCTTCCCGAAACAGGCACAGGAACTATGCCTGAATTCACAGCTAATGGGAAATCTTTTGATCTTCACAGACACAAAGCTGCCAGCCAAGAAGAGCAGTCAGCATAGGGGGACCTTCTGAAGAAGCACTTATTCTAAATTCACCACCATAATAAATGTAACACATCCTGGGTCTGGAGCAGCGCAGTCCTCAGTGATGAAGACCTGTGAGCATGTTTAATACAGCAGAAAAGACAACGTTATTTATATCCCACAAAGCTGCTTACCCAGCCTGGGCATAGTGTAACTGCAGGAATCCATCAGGAGGACACCTGAGATTCCTCTCCATTAAAAGTGATGGATCTAACACAGCCAATCATCCTCATGGCAACAAATGTTATCTTAAAAGACAGGGGATAAAAGTTCACAGGGAAGCTGTGCAAATTCATGAAAAGAAAAATGCATTCCTGGTGACTGAACGCACAGAAGTCTGTCTCCAGAAGTCTGTGTGTGTTGAAAAATGTCTGGAAGACAGGAGATGATCAGCAGGAAATAAGTTTCTCCTTGTATCCTTCTCCAAACATCCATTAGCCACTGGTTTGATTTTATTTTAAGTCAGAACTGCTTTATTGATTGCAGCCAACAGCTGCAATTCAGTAGTGGTCCCAAACATCCAAAGTAGTTTTTTTCCCAACAAAGACAATTTCTGAAGTTCTGTGAAACGAGATGATGATACTGTTCTTGAGACATCCTGGGCTGAGGTCATTTTGTTGCAGTCCAGGTACAAACAGTTCATAAATGGAGCTCCCTCCAAACCCCTGCTCGTGTGCTCAGAACAGCATCCCTAACAGCACTCCTGGGGAAGCTGTTACTGTGCTGGAGAAGCTCCTGATCCCCTCCCCAGCCTGCCTGGGTGAGACTGTGCTCAGTCCTGGGGGAAGTGTGGTGTGGGGGCAGGCAGGGCTTGAGGCACGGCGTGCTGATCCCTTCACCTTGCACAGAAACTCTGGAGGCAGGGCAGCGAGCTGGGCTCTAATCCAGGCAATCACTCCTGGCTAAGTAGGTCAGCAAGGAAGCCCCTGCCCATGGTTGTGTCTTCCAGCCCCCCCTCCCAAGCAAATTTAACAATTATGTCCTTTAGGAGGTCACAGGAGATAGAGAGTTTGATTCTGAGAGCTTGTGTGTTTGTTTTAGAAATATAAAACAAGTTTCGCTTTAAAAATCCATCTATTTTACTGTTCTGATAGCTCAGAAAGAGTTTGGTGAAGCACCGAAAAAAATACAGGGCATCTCATTACTCAATCTGGGATGTCAGACTGCAAGAACATTTAGAGTAGCTCATTCATAAATGTCTTATTTTAAAATATTTGGCAAAAAAAATAATAACCAAAATAATTTTACTTTATTTTTCAGCTGAAATCACTTGCTTAGTCTTAACCTAGTGTTTTCCAAGCAGGAGTGTCTAATATAATTTTCTTGCAAAATCACATCCCAATAGATCAAAAAAGCTTTCATTCTTTCATATGCTCTTGAAACACAGGTTGGTACTTTCAGTTTCTGAAGAGTCAAACCATTTTTCCCTGCTAACACCCACTGCCAAGGTTCTGCTTCCCTGCTCTGAAGCCAGACCCATTCCAAACCCAGGGCAGGGTTGCTGTGCTCTAACTGCCTCACTTATGCAGGTAAAGATGTTAAGAGACAGGACAGAACTCCTGAACCTTCACTGGTTTACCTCAGAGAGCCTTAGTTTACTGGTGACAGTCTGATTATTTAACTGCTCTCCACTCAAACTTTCAGAAACCTGCCCAGGGCAGCCTGTGCCAGAACTGGCTAAAGCATCCTTTCAGCAATTTCAGGAGAACTAAATGCAGGTGGCACCAGGCTGTGCTGCTGTTCAATATTTCATTGTTTGCACAGTAGTAGGAGTCAGATTGTGCAGTTAATTATCTCTGTGACAAGTACTGCTCCATGGGCTGAACCTTTATCCTCACACATGGTCTGTATTCCTTGTTTCCAGACATGGAACTTTGCATTCACCAAAGCATTCACTTACACTTCATTTACCTAGAGATCCAAATCTGTGTCACTCTTCTGTCTAAAAACCCCAAACCTGCTAATATGGGATACCACGTTTCTCCCAGGCCAGAAACTGTGATGCTTTTGGATGTGGCCAAGTAATTCTAAGGCTGCACCAACTGGATCAAATTCCCACTTGGAATTGCATTTAGACCTCCCCGTTTGTCATTTGTTAATCCTTTTAACATTTGCCACAGCAGATTTGTATCATACCAGTTTAAATTGTCATTCAGTATTAAGTCAAGCACCTTACAAAAGTCTAGGGTATGCTGCATCCACAAGCAAGCTTGTCAACTTAGAATTCTGAGATCAAAAGAAGTTGGTAAGACTTCCCTAAATCACTGGAAACTGGTACTAACAGCATTTCTCCCAGGTCCCAGAAGAACTCTGCATCTATTTTCTGTAGGATCACCATCTTCGCACTATGTTCAAAAAGGGCAAATGGAACAGTTTGGTAACCTTGTCCTCCAATTTTATGTAGCCTCTGGACTCTCAAGTAGTATTCCCAAGGAATTTTTGGACAGGTAAAAATAATCTCCAGTGCTCACAGCAGAAGACTGCTGAATCTGAGGTGTCTGGCCATGGCACTGCTAGTTAAATACTCACCCAAATTTCACTGGAACAGCAATAACTAAAATTACCACCAGCAGTTCCATGTTCTTGTCTCCCCAAGGTGTATTTGCATGCTTACCCTGCTGAAGTCATTTACCTCGACAAGGAAAACACGTTTTTATAGTACAATTAAAGCTTGTTCCAGGACAAAGCAAATGTGCTTGCATGTGTGGCATTTCTGTGGATGCTCCAGGCAGGCAGTGAGACATTGTCATGTGCTGAGGACAATCCTGGCCCCAGTTTCCTTCACGGGGGTCACACACCTCCCTCATGAGAGTCACAGCTACAGCACATGGGGTGGGAGGAAAAGGGAATCCAGATGCATATGTAAAATTTATTTAGTGATAGTTTAGGGCTGTGCTGTTGGGATTCCTGCCCTGCTAAATAAAAGCCTTATTGTGAGGAGCTAGCAGAATGATTGGATTAGGGTGTAAGAATTGTTCAGGCACCACGAATGCAAAGAGCACAAGAAATATCCACCAAATTAACTCAATCCTGAACAGTTTCTTCTTACAAACAGGTTAACCACTGTGTTTCAGGGTTGTATGCAAATTTGGAGGAATCCATTCTCTCCACTGTAATTTGAAAGAAAACCCCATGTGCTCAGAATGTTCAATACTTTCATTCATAGAAAAGGTCTCGTTCAGCAATCACTGCCTCCTGACTGGTGGCCTTACAGGGGTCCCACTTTACAAGGTGCTCTGTGCAGAGAACAGAGTTGGGCTCTCAGGGACCCCTGTCAGCATCTGGGGAGGGTCCACTTAATGCTTTTTTCACAACAAAAAATAATAATTAAGGAATAACAATAGAGGTGGCAGCTGCCAGATCTGGTTTCAGTGCTTCCTAGGTGAAAGAAGTCTGAGAGAAAGGAAGGTATGTCAAAAGTTCAGTGCAGACCATAACTTCTGGAGTGTGCCTTGCACATATTGCCCACTTACAGTTTCCAGAGAACTATTTTATCTTTTCGGAGTCTGTCCAAAAAATCCGATGCAGAGCTTTGAACTTTGCAAAGGGGAAGGAGGGTGCAGCCAGGATACAGAAATAACAAGTACAGTTTAACTTGCAGAAGAAATTCAGGCTCTGAAATCATGAGACAAGAAGATGAAAGTTCCTACCTCGAAGGTCACTGGAGGGATAAAGTAGGAACAAGTAGTGAATTGAGAAAAAAGCCTCTCTCACAATGCCATTTAAATATAAACACGCTGTTTTGGTTTGTTAAAACCAAAATTTCATGCTTGGCTTGAACTGAGTTTCCTTGATTTATGTTATACCTACCACATGTAGTCACCCTTCACACTCCTGAGGCTTAACACTCCAGGCTGAGCACTGCTTGTGATTAATTCAAATTGTCTTTGTTCTTTCCACCAGCTTCTACTCCAAATGATGGCAAGAAAAAGGTGAGACTAATTTTTTGAGAATTCTTTTGATTTTCAGTATCAGCTGATGTTTAATGATACCATTAAAATCAATCATTTAAAGTGCAGGCTACAAACTGTATTCCTGGAGCAAGATTGCTTGAAGTACTTTATTAGACAATACACTTACTGTTAAATCACATGTGTCAGCTCAGGATATTCACAGAGAAACTGTTAGATCCCTACAACAAGAGAAAATACTCTGCATTTAAAGCAAGTTTCCAGCATTTAAACAGTAAATTATCCCCACTGACTCTGTAGGCTCCACTGCACTTACAGGAAAGTTACTTCAGATACAGCAGCAGATTTAGTTTTTAACAAACAAACTGCAAATAAGTAATCCCTCTGGAACTATGCAAGCCAGGTGGAAAACGTGAAGATAATTAGATGCAATATAGAAATGTAAAGAGATTAAACCCCCTTTCCTTTTTTAGGGGAAGGAGGAACAGGGACAGGAGCTGTGGAAATACAGACATCATGTACTCCACTAAGTAGATCCCCTGCTCTCACTTCTCTTGGTTTAGCACTATGGGTGAGCCCCCCACTCCCAGTTTTATTCAAGTGAATTTTATAAAGAAATCTGAATCATTATAAACATCCTTACTGCTGCTATTGAGAACATGCATATCCACAAGAGGAAAGGCTTTTTCCACAACTGCATCTCCGATATATTCAAAGCTGGTTTAAGAAATACTAAGTCAACTCAGCGTCCATAACCAGAGTGTTACACTTCTGCAATTCATTAGTCCTCGAGGTTCCATTCCGTAATTAAAATACTTTGCAGTTTAAGGCTTTACAATAAAGAATGTGCAGTCCTCAGCAGTGTTTCCACTGCCAGTCTATGGAAAACATATGCATGGAAAATCTGTACATGTATACAGCCATCTTTGGATAGCTTCAGTGAACATTCAACGCTGTCGGTGAGTTTGAGAACTAGAAAAAACCATCGACCGTTGACTGTACCTTGAGGTTTATCACAAACCCTCTGTTAAATGGAAAGCCTGAACCTTCAGAGATTTCACATGTGGTTGCCATTAGCAGGTCATGATTTACAGATTATATTAAGAGCTACAGAGGTTGAGTTTTTCCAGTTCTACGTTCTCTGAATTGGTGTATAAGAAATGCTTGTTTTCTCTTAAAAAAAAAAAATAATTAAAGCTTTATACTAGCACAGAACTTCTGCAGAACAGGGTATAAGAGATCAATGGAAGGTTTTGTATGGGCAGCACAAAAGCAGCAACGTATCCACACCATATGGGACACTTGGAAACAAATATGAGCATGGTATACATTCAAAATAGCAGAATACACGCCAGATCAGGAGGGAAACCTTTCCATTTGGGCTGGCAACTTGAGCTTTGCTGGAAAAAGCTTTGGAATGTGAGTTCATTAGCTCCCAGGAACCTGCACTCGATTCCAGCAGCTGCTCACCGGGAGGGCTGGGTGAGGAGCAGCTCTGTCCTGGCCAGCTCCAGCTGCTCCTGCAGCTCAGGCTGTCGCCCTGCAGCCAGGCAAGCAGGGAAACGCCTTCCTTTCAAAGGCACAGAAAGCCAAGGGCTTGGCCACCTCGGTGGGACCTACAGGGAACCTTTTCCTGCCCAGCTGAGTGACCAGGACTGCAGGCTCTGGCAGTGGGTGCCTTCAGAAGAGTGCAGGCATTTGTTCTGCCTGTACAGGGACTGTAGAATCCATAAAATAAGAAAAGACCCAAAGCACATGCCAGGGAATTTTGTCTTGGGCTGCTCTAGAGTGACAGCACCATCACCATGGCCTGGCATCTTCAGCATCTAATGGCTGCAATCAACATTCATTGCTGTCGGTGGGTTTTCATTTCTATCAACTCACTGATCAATGAATGCAAACTGCGGACCAGCCAGCCAAGGACCACCCACTCACATGGCCAGGGTGGCCTGTCCAGCAACAAAAGAGACACCAAAGAAATGCCAGATCCAAGTTCTGCCTCCCAAAACTGTGTAAGGTGGGTCTATGGCTATGCCATAGAGAAGTTCAGGACACGTCATCCAGCTTCTTCCTGAGCAAATCTGACTGCTAATTAAGAAATGCACAAGGATTTTTAAAGGAGCAGAACAGTTGAGGAACAAGTTCACTTTTAATAAAAGTGACACCAATAGGTAAATCAATCAGTAGAGCATAAACCTACAGCTTTACCAGCTCATAGGAAATTAAACTTCCTCCTGAGCAAGCCAAGCTATGGAACAGCACTGGTCCTACAAAGTGACCAGTGAGAGATGAAAAGGGACTGAACTGTGGGGCTTTGGATTGACAGGGATGAGAATGGGAGGAAGCAAAGCAGAAAATAGTGATTTAAGGTACTGCTGCAGAGAACATTCTTCAGGGCTGTGGTGGGCAGGGCCAACTTCAATTATACTGGAAAGGTGAGGAGCTGGAGCCGACTGCCTGGGGCAGGCAGGGAGGAGCAGACACATCTCTGCATGACAGACACACCTGACACTGCCCTGAGACAGGAGAGGTGCCCTCCAAGTGTTTCCACATGACTGGCATGACATACCTGTTCCCAGAAATGCCCCTGTCTCTGGACAGTGCCATGCAGTGAAGGAAGGAGGCTCCTGAGGTGCCCCCAGGCCACTCAGAGCAGGGATGGTGGATCTTACTCAGTTCAGCAGTAGTGTCAGCCAATTCCCTGGGCAGCAGAGGGTCCAAGCACTTCTCTTACACTTTGTTTGCTCCTCCAGTTGCTCACAGGATTATCCTGTTCAGACACGCTGTGCTATCCCACAGGAACCGAGCCCCTCTGTACAGCTCAAGTCAGAACAACTCACCAAGGACTTCTAAACTCCAGTGTGGTGAATATTCAACATACATCTGCTTGCTCTGTTAAAAGACTTAAACTTGTTCAATTTTACACAGGAACAGCTTCACCAAGTTCAACAGCTACACGCTAAACAGACTGAAATTTGCAAAAGTGAAATTTTAGAAAAAATCTCCCCCTCTCCCTGAGTCCCTGTTCAGTCACCCAGAGTGAGCACTTCCAGCAACAGCCCGGGTAAGTGTGGTGGTACAGGGATTTACCACAGCAGTGTAACAGTGAACAGCCCAAAAGCATGCCTGCCAAATTGTTTTAACATTATGAAAACAAGACAAATGACTCATTTTTGATGCAGTTTGACATTCTGCCTTTGAAATCTCGAATTTTTCAGCATGCTTGGCAGACTCATTCGGAAGTGAGAGTGCACAATTTGGATTTTTTCCAGAGACATCTTACATGATGTACAAGAAAGCACTTTTATGTTATTTTAAACAGACATTTCGGCCAACTGGTTTTCCTCATGTATACCTGCATGAAAGTAGAAAATACAGAAGTCCTGACAGAGGTGTTCATCTTTACTGCAAGGACATGTGAAAATAATTCACTGCAATTACTCTGAATAAGACATTTCAGACAAACAGGGAAAATTACAGTAAAGAGGCCATTACCCTAGTTTGCCAATGCATGACAAGCCAAAGGCTTGAGCAGACATTCCACACCTCTCAAATGCTCTGGAGGCACAGATAAGCTTAAAATTTGGGTTCCTACTTGACTGTAAAAAATCCTCCAGAGTTTGTTTGGGGGTTTTTTTAGGTCTTTGGGGTATTTTTGTTTGTTTTTTGCTTTAATTTTGGTAAGGAGACAACAAGGGAAAAAAATAAGGAAAGAAAGTTTAGCAGGCATGTTCAGAATGTTTTTAAATCCATGCTCAGGAAGCTTTAGATGTTTGTGTCAGCAACTGTTTGCTGCCTACCAGAGCCACCACCCCCTGCCCCGGGGCACATCAGGGTGACACTGAGCACCATCAGTGCTGCCACTACAGCCATGGGACAGCTGGGGCTGCAGCAGTTTGGGACCTGCCCAGCAGGAATTGCCAGGGCTCATCCATCCGCACCAGAGGCCAGCGAGGGCTGGGCCATCGTTGTGACTGACCAGAGTGGCCACCAGCACTGACCAGGTGATCCAGAGACAGCAAGACATCAAAAGAACTCGAGGAGCTCGGTTTATTTAGTTTATCAAAAGTTTATGTAAATATCTTCATAGGGAACAGACAAGCATTTTTCAGTTTAGCAAAAGATAATAACAGACATGAAAGCTGCAGCTAGACAAATGCACACTGGCAATAACATACAGTTATTTAAGGGGGAAAGAGGGTCAGCCAGCTCATGTTGGATAGCCCTGCCCTTGTTTTGCAGATACATTCTGCTGGGAGAACACTATGGAAAATTTAGTGACATTTTAATACCTGTCAATGCACAAGAGTAAATGTGAGCTATGTCAGGCCACAGAGGTTCAACAGAGTATTAGCCAATATATTGTCATGAACTCTACATGTCTCTAGATGACAAATTATTCTACATATGCACATGAAATTCCCTGTTTCCATATAAAAGTGATAAAGTGCATGAAAACCTAGCTAAATACCTACAAAGATGTGTTTTATTAATCAACAGGCAAATAACTGCACACATGTTCACAACTCAGAGCCTACCATGCATGCATCCCACTGGGCTCTTCTCATCATAAAGGAAGGAACCAGATTTTCATTCCCATCATGCAGGAACCACAGTTCTGCAGTAAAAGTGCAAGTCCACCAGCACAAAGGCACATGGAAAGGACCATGTCCTGGCTGTGAGAGGCTTTTAGCAGTTGTGAACATCTGAGCATAATTTTTGAAGTGAGCTGTCAGTTAAAAGTCTGCCACATTTGAAAAATCCCCGGTTCCCAAACAATGAGATGCACTGCTCTGGATGAGGGGTTCTCAGTCCTGTTAAGGACAGAGTTTCCCAGTCCCACCAGTCTGACAAGGGCCTGTTGCCATCTAGTGGATTCCCATTGACTGGTCCCTCCGCACAGCAATGCCACTAGATGGAGTGTTATGAAGGAATTCTGAATTCCTAATTGTTTTAGGTGTCCAGCAGCTCAGGTTTTCAAAGTCTCAAAAAGTTACAGGCCCAGAATTACCCTGAAATTGAGGAGGATTTTACCAACTGCTCTCAGTTTCATGAGAAATTCCAGGCTATAGATTTTCAAGTGTAATAATGAAACACTACAGAAAAATACTCACATGTCAACATAATTTACATCACCTCAGGGGTTTCTATCACTCATGCAGCCATCTCCTTCACTGAAATATCTCTGGTGGCAACAGATCTTACACAACCTGCATTCTGCTGGTGTAAATAGTGATGTGCAGACTTGGTCTGTGCTACTTTTGTGAGAAATACCTCATCAGCTCTCAGCTATGGGAATCCCCACTTCCATGAATAAGAATCAGATGTTCCTAGTCTCTACCATGGAATATCAATTCACATCTCTGGATTATCTTAGAATTTCTACTTGGTCACACGTGGCAAGAAAAGGGGTACTTACTGCCCATGGAGTTCATAGGGAGGACAGGAGAGGAGGAACTCATCTGCTCCACATCTGTAGCTAATGGAAAAGTGAAAATGAGAAAGATGTGATGTGCATGATACTGAGAAGGTTTTATTTTCAAAACTTTCATTTACACTGAAATTGAATACACATGTCTTCAATCACCTGAGGAAGCTGCTTTGAGAATCAGGTAATTTTACCAGCATCAGCTTCCCCCTTTCAAGGTATTTCTAGCATACACATTAGCTGTAGATCTACTTTTCTCAGCAGTCATATTGGTAATTTGTAATTTGTGATGGTTTGAGAATATCAATTCAGAGCAACTTCCAGCACAAAGAAAGTCTAAATTACATCAGGTTTAAACTGTATGCAGAGCATTACTGTGGAATGAAAGGACATGATGATCTCCCATCTGTGTCCAGTGAACCTTCAAAAGATTCCTGATCAGAAGAAAGATCCTCTTCCAAAGGCTGGCAAGCTGCTGGAATTTGATCTGGAGCAGCATCAGAAACAAGTGTCTTTAAGCACAAGCCACTCCAAAGCTTTATTTTCTAACAGCTGAAAGAAGAAACAGAACTTCCTGCCTGTGTCTGCCAGTGAAAACCCTCAAAGTCAGAACATGATCAGAAACAAATGCCAGACTGCCCTCTGTGTTTTGGAAAGGACCCACCTTTCCAGGCCCCAAACCAGGAGAAAACTATCTTGCACTAACAGGGTCAGTTTTAACCCAAGATTAGGTAAAGCCAAGATGCATTCTTTGCCCTCTCTCAAAAGACCACAGCCCCTCTCAGCACATCACCACCAACACCCATCTCCAGTCACCATCAGTCTCCATCTCCATGATCTGGTGCTGGTAGGTCCCACATAATTATATATTCTATAACTCTTGTTTAGCTCTAAGCCCCAATAAATGCACACTCCAAGTTTACATTCCTAACCACAGAACACAGCCCAGAAGCACAGCTCCAGCCCACAGCCAGGCTTTGCTGCCAGCCCAAATCCTGCCTTTCACATTCCTGCAATTCCCATTTCTCAGGCAGCAGGCAGTTCCCTCAGGACCACTGTTTACACTGAAAGTGCAAAGTTCTGCTCTAATTAGGCAAACCACAAACAAAAGTAAACACTTCAGCAGCCCATTTTTACAGAACGTGAGAGCAGACACTGCACCACACTAAATCCTCCTGCCATACTCTGGTACCACTCTGAGCCTCCTCGGTGTAGCTACTCAAAGCAGCAGCTTTAGTTCATCATGTTAAACACCAGCCATAGCTGAGAACAGCAACAAACACAATTACAGATTTATTCAGCAATGCCCTGGCTTGTTCCTGTCCTATTCTCCACTGAATTACCAAGGCATTTACTGCCTAGAACATCTACACGTTCATTTATCATCTTGCTTGGCTCTTGCAGCAGAAAGCTGCATGTGCCATGCTGACTGCAGACCTCCCAACACTGGATTACACTGCACAGGTCTGATGTGCTCAGAGAAGAAAAATTATTTGGCATCTTCCTATTTTCTACCTTAATACTATAGTCTCCCTAATTTAGGAACTAGCAAACCATATACTATGCATGTTTTGTAAATAAATAGAAGATTCTTTATATGTAGTACAGCCATTTCAGGTTCCTAGGAAAAACTTTTGCCTATTGAAATTGTATTCACATACATCCAAATCAAGCCAAAAAATGAGTGCAGGTTAAAGTTGCTCTGACTCTTTTGAGAGTGGTGCAGAGTCAGCACTGAGCATAACTCAGCTCTCGGGGAGGCTGAGGGACCAAGCCAGCAGATGGTCACTCCAAGGTTACCTGCTGCTCTGGCACACAGAGGTCACTGCCCAGCACTGGCCAGATGGCACAGGGCAGGCACTTGAAAAGCTGCTGTGAGAGCAGCAGTCACTTAGGGCAGTAAGCTACACCTGCCAACATCTGGAATAGTTTATCAAGTATCATTCAAAGAGCAACTCAATAATGCACGTGCCTTCTGAAGAGAGGCTTCTGAGCAGGAAGTGTTTAGAGAGAGGCAGCGCCAATTCTCCAAGTCCTGAAATTTTAGATTGTTCATTGTAATGCCACGTTACAGGCTGCAGACAACAAAGTGTAACTATTTCTCAGCCAGACTTGGAAATTTCAGCTCATGCTTGAAATTATGTCTTTTAATGACTATTTGTAATATTTCACCAATGCAGACGCCATGCTCACACCACCCAGCTGCTCAAGTTTGAGGTCAGAATTCCCTCCCTGTCCTGCCCTGTGCTGCAGGAACATGGGACAGCTGTGGCATCCAAGAGCAGCAATACATCAACATTTCTGGTCTTGTGCTGCTGCTGGCAGATGGTATTTGTAACATATTCACCTCAAAATCACACTTGGATTTTTGTAAGTACATAAAAGCACTACTGCTTAATTTTACACCCCACCTTGAACAGATGGATTTAAAAATTTCTCTCAAGATTAAAAAAGTTCAAGCAGCTGTTTATGAAACATGGCAATGCTGGTTTGCTCTCTTATCCATAATCCCCCACTCTTCCTTCCAGCCCTTTTTATCTTCATAGTTATATGTTATCTATTAAATTCCTAAAAAACAATTCATCTATGGGAGAAGAGATACGGACTAACAACCAGACTAAGATTTTGGAAAGTGGTCTGCTCTAAAAGATGAAAAGCACAGAAGTCTGCTCAGCTGTGAAGAGGCTGCTGCCAATACAAGTATTTACCTCCTGACCTCTCCTCTGCCCACTCAGTGAACAGTGCCAATTGTTTTCCTGTATTATATACTGTTTACAAGCCCTGAGTGGCATGAAAGGAATTAATAATTCAGCTCATGGAGCTGATGACCTTTATTGGGGTACCCCTATTTGCTGAGCAGGAATCAGAGCAAAAAGCTCCCTTGAAGCCACAGGGTTTCTTTAAAGTTTTTCACTTTACAGCCTAATTGGCCACCATAACATAAATCAACTATTTCTCCTGTTTTAAGCAACAATGCTACCTATTCTCAACCCCTCGATTTCTAACTTCCCTTGTATCAAGCCAGGCCTTGTTCTTTGACTTTTACAATGGTCTGGTAAACACACTGGCAAGGCCAGCGTGGAGAGCTTTGCAGAATCAGGAACATTTGAGTTCACCAGCAAAAAGAAATTATACTATTTTGAACTTCTCTTGACCTTTGCTTGCTCTTGTCCCTGTTTATGCTAATAAAGGGGTATATGAGCTACTCCTAGAAATGAACTTAGCCTGAACCTGTGACACAGCTCTGGACTTTGAGGATGAGCTGTGGTACCCCCTCCCCATCTCAGGTATGGAGGGGCTCAGCAGGTGACACGGGGTGCCCTGGGCACTGCAGGGATCCCGAGGTGGGAAGGAGCAGAAGGTGCTCCCCCTTCCCAGCCAGGATCAGTCACACACATGGATCTGTGGGGCACAACCCAGTGCTGCTCATGGGGCTACAAGCAGGGGTGCTCGTGGCACAGGCTCAGCGGGCACAGCCTGCTCCAGAGGTGGCTCTGCCATGTCCCACAGAAGCCACCAAGCTCGTGGCCATGAGCTGTCACAAGCCCAGGCTGGCCCAGCCAGGCTCTCCAGGAGCTGAGCTGCTCCCCAGCCTGCACCATTCCATGGGGCCATGCAGGTGCAGGACTTGATCTTTGTGTCTGTTTAACTCGGAAGTTTCAATTAATCTTTTCCATCAGGTTACTGAGGTCCTTCTGAACAGCAGCTGTGTCCTCCAGAGTATCAGCCTGGTGTCATCTGCGAGGCTGAGGAGTTTGTCCATGCCACCATGCAGATGGATGGTGAAATTGCTCAACAGTATTGGCCCCAACACTGACTCCCAAGGACAATCACACCATAATGGCCACCAGTGCTTGAACTCGACTGCCACCCTTTAACCAAACAGCCCAGGCTTCCACCCAAACTGCCTGCAAGGATGACATGGGAGCCTGCATCAGAAGCCTTGCCTAATGCTAAGGTAAATGACAAAATTACCCTCTCCTCATCCATGGATCCAATCATTTCATCACAGAAGGAACGAGGTTGGTCAGGCATGATCTCTCCCCCTGGTAAACCCACAGTGAATGTTCCCAATAACCTTCTTATCCTTCAAGTGCCTGGAAATGCATTTTGGGAGGATTTGCTCCCATACCCTTCCCACTGAGGGACTGAGACAAGGCTGACCAGCATGCAGTTCCCCAGAGCAGCTACTATTCAGCAGAGCTGAGTTAAAGGTGATTCATTATCCCTTATCAGCTAAATTTTACTATACAGAGACATTCCTCCCCTTTCCCCTACATTGGGTAGAGCTTGTCTTACCTCAGCACTGAAAACACACACTGTTCACAGAGAGGAGTGGGAAATAAGGTCATCTCATAAGGAATATTTTTACTTATTTTCATCTACATGGACAAGAATTTCAGTTCCTGCTTGTCAACAAAACTTAAAGGAAACCTACACAGAGCTGAATCTTCCCTGTACCTGCACTGTATTCCTCAATACACTCTCTACAAACATTGTTATTTTAAATGCCTGTTTACATTCCAGTAAAATTCTGTCAGCGTGGTATCTGATTTACTGATGCCATCAAAAGTCACAGGATTCCTGACATGCCTCCTGAGGCACAAAAATCAAAGCAGAAAGGAGATGCATGTTGCTGTGGTATCAGCATTACCACATACCCTATGGGCTGGGTTTCCAGAAGCCCTCTGTGATTTCTGGGAGTTCTGGAAAGCTTCCCTGAGAGGTTCAGCAGGCTCTGCTCCTGAAAAATGGGGTGATGTGGAGGAAGTGTCCTCAGAGCCAGCTCGTGGTAACAGCAAGGCTCAGGGCAGCTCCCAGCCAGACCATTCCTCTGAAGGGGACTCACATTTGGCATCTTATTTTAGACTTTTAGGCTACCAAAAGGGAAAACACAGTCAAGCACCATCGCCTTTTAGAAAAATTATGATGAAGAAAAAAGCCTGTGCTAAAAGAAGGTGATGATGTCTCTGTTTCACACCCAGTGCCTCTCACACGCAGCACCCCAGCCCACAAGCACACTGAATTCCAGTCTTTGTCCCTGGCCATGAGATTTCTGCATCTTCTCTACCTCGAGGACGTTTTGGTTTATTAGGATATTGCCTACCAGGCAGCCCAGCCTACTCCAGTATTGAAGGATCAATTGCACAATCAGTCTGTAAATCTGGGGAAATACTTTATTGACTTTTTGATCACTGATAAACTGTTTGCCAACACAAGGCATACCACTTTAGCAAAATCCATTTAGAGTCCAGTAGAATTACCTACATTAAGAAAACCAGAATTGACTGATATTATACAAGAGATGCTATTTTTTGAAGAGCTAACATCAATGCAGATTAATAGTGATCTCCTGATAAATAGCAGCATATTGTGATATACAGAATATGGCAGAAATCATGTTGCAAATTAGCCAGTGTTCCCAGGGACAAGTTGTTCTAGACCCCAAGCAGTGCACCAGGTTAGAAACTCCCCTGTGACTGGACACCTGCCAGTGTGGGAACAGAAATGGTGTGGCTCTCTCATCTTTGGGAGGTCTCCACTTCCCACAGACCACCTGGAAGCGCCTGTGGCTCGTGCTGCAATGCCTGACCAGTGCTTGAGACTTCAGGTTTTCATTCTATTATTGATTCAAGCATCTTGCTGATGAAATTCAGTGATCAGAGCCCCACGGAGCATTTCCCTCTCAGCCCAGCACTTCCAGCAGCCCAGGTTTTGTTGGAGTGAAAGGCTCACATTAAGCATTTGGCCTCCCAGGGATAGGGATTACAAACGGGCAGGAATCAAGGGAAATTTGATTCTTTCTCCCCACCTACCTCTCTGCCTACTGTCTCCCATGTTTGCAAACCGTATTAGCTCCTGCTGCTTGCAATTCCAGAAACTCTTCCCTTTCTCTTTGGGGCTCATTCCAGCCACATCTGCCTATTGCTATAATCTCATTTTGCAGGATGCCACATCTCTTAGTAGCTTTTAATTGTGGTAACACATCTAAGCATCTTAAAAAGCACATCAGAAACTGTCTGACAGACAGAAAAATGCTGTTCAGAATAGAAACATCCTTCTTGATATTTGTCTCCACTTGTACTAGAAAATTACCTTAAATGCAGGAAAATATCTACATTTTTAAAGAGAAGGCTCCTAATCTCTTCAATGAGAAATTAATTTTGGATTGAATTTAGTATACACTGCTGCTCTGAAGAACAATCTGAATCTTAATTGACTTTTAATCTAAATAATACAGCAGTTCATGTTTTGCCGATTTCCATGAAAAGACAGTGCACAATTTTGCCTTTTTTAAAATCTGTGTTGGAAGACATATGATTACAAGTTCTACAGTTTTAAAATAACTGTTACATACACTGCTACAGGAGATCTATTTGCATTCTCTCTTTTGAAGCTGCTCAGCACTGGTGCTCCACAGATGGTCGTGTTCTGCTTGGGCAGTGGTGGGTAAGGCTGGACCCCCTGCACCCCACCCAGCCACAGACATGGCCATGCCTGAAACATCTCATTCTCCTCAGGAAAAACCATCCCAGCATGATCCACTGGGCTAAAGGAGATGAGAAAGTCTGTGGCACTGCCATTTATTTTGCCATGATTATGGCATTTCTTATGTAGTAACTATTGCAGAGGTTTTCCTAGGGAAAAAAAAAGCAATAAACAGGTCTCTTGTTCCAACCTACAGCATCTTACTAGAATATAGTATTTCTTATTTTAATTTCTAATTATTATTTGAACTCTTACCTGAATTCAAATAATCCCTATCCTACAGATGTTGACAACTACAGTTCACTTATTATTGGACAATCTATGCTACTTCTTTTAGCTTAACCCAAAGATAGAAAAAGAGGTCAAACACTCAGAGGTGCATTTCCTCCCCAGTACCAGTTTGCAAGAGAAGCTGTTTCAAACTTAACGTTTTTCCATTAAAAAAGAGCAAAATTTTTAAATTCTGATCATCTAGATAAAAGCATGCTGCTGCTGGACCTGCCACTTCAGAACATGGAGGTTTGGGAACAGGAAACAAACCCTTCACCTACCAGCTACAGAAAAGAGGTAAATAAAAAAAAAAATCTAAGAACAAAACAACTCAGCATTACTGAAAACAAAACCTTGAGTGCAGGCTGGGGCTGATGCAGCACAGCCTGTGGTGTGCACAGAGTGCCTTTTACAAAAGCCTTGCACAGAAGGTGTAAGTTACCACTTGTGAGTAAGGGCTAGCACAGCCCTTTCCTTCTGTCCACATGCAGGAACATTTCTGGCAGGGCTGGCAATCCCTGTTTCCCACATTGTGTGATTGATTACACTCTCCCCCTTAGAAGAGTTGATTGGTTTCCTGGTGCCAGGAAAATGATTGATGAATATTTCAGGCCATGGGCCTCTCTTCCTGCTGGGTGTCCTTTTCACATGTCTCCAATGGGCCTGGGGATTTTTTTCAAGACTAGGAAGTGTCATTTTTATGGATATCATCCTGTGATAGGGACAGTTCACTGAGCAGAGCCCTTATGTAAATCCAAGTAAAACACTAAAGGTTAGCTCAAGTGTTAAGGTGATGGACCCAACTGTAAGTACCAGGTAAGCAGGAAAACAGAACTGGGCAAAGAAAAGCTTCAAAAAGCAGCAGCAAAGCAGCCACACCCTGAGCTTGGTACAGCAGCAAACTGGTCCCCAACACTGACACCTTTCCTCAGCTCCCTTCACTTTGGAACACCACCACGAGTATGATAAATTTGCAGGTAAGAATAAGCCCTGCCTGCGACCCACAGAAAGGGCATTTCCTAAGCACTGTTAATAAAACAGGCAGAGGATGGAGAGTCTCCTGGCAAAAGCACTCTAAGACATCTGAAACAACATACTTAGGAATAATTCCTTGTAAGTATTGCCAAATAACATAAAGCTACAGCTGGGAGAGTGAATGAAGAGATTCTTGGAGGACAAGCTGGTGTTTGGCAGAACTTTCAGAGACCCAGAGTTCTTTCACAGATTTTTACTACAACCACGACAGCCATCATTTAATCACTTGGTTTCAGGATCTGAGGGCTCTGCAGCAATTCCTGCAGGTAAACCCTGGGCTTCTCAGCAGCAATAATCAGAATAAACCCTAACACTGGCAGGAGCCCCGTGTCACTCACAGCTCAGGGCTGCAGCAGGTTTGTGAGCACTCAGGGAGCCCAGCACACTTTCTGTACCACCACTGCAACCCACAGTCCCTGCAGAACAGCTGGGGAGGCTTTACCCAACAAAGAATTTGGGGATTTAGTCCGAGGGATGTCACAGTCCCAGATGATGTTCCCACAAAAACTACTGAAGATTTCCCCTCAAGTTTCAGCTGGGAGGTATTTCCAGACAAGGACATCACAGCAGTTTGCAGTCAGCCTGGCATTAGAGCTGTAGATAGATTTTTATTGGCTTTTTTTTTTTTTTTAACAAAGGAAAAAAGGGCTTAAAAATTAATCTTTCACACTGACCAGGCATATCTCTAAGTTTAAATTTCACCACCTCTACAAGCCTACAGCTGGGATGATTAGGCAATGGAAGTTGGACATGTAACTTGTGCTCTCTGAAGGACGGGGGGTCCACCCTGGGTAAATGAAACCTCCTTATCAAAGTGCTGGGGGAGAACTCAGATACCCCAGGCATATACTGCTTTCCAGATAAGTTACTGGCAATCATTTACCAATAAAGAACTTCACTGAAGCCAGCCTCTCCGTGGAGTACTTCCTTTTTCTAACAAAACCTGTACAGAATCATTTTTATCAACACACAAGATCTGGAAGTCTTCTAATTATGTAATTAGAACTGTAATAATTAAGACCAAAGCTAAAGCTCGAAGGGTCCCCTTGTCCCCCAACTTCCCTTTCTCAATTAACTCTGCACAGTGATAACCACTTTGGCTTAAAGGCTAAAAAAAGGACAGGATCAAAAGGCTGGTTTAATACAGCTGGAGGGAAAGAATGCATTTCAGCTCCCCAGCAGCCATCTGATGAAACCCTGGGCCAATTCCCTATGTAAATGACTTAATTAGAATTACCAGATTACACTGCTGAAGGCTTTATTTAAATAGGCAGTTTATCAACAGGATAAACTGTGCTCCCATTCTCACAGAATGCTGGTGTAAATGCATCTGTTCAAAGCTCTACCACGTAGGAGTTGAACAGTAATTCAATAAACCACTGGCATATTTTCCCCACCAAAAAAAGAAATACCACAAAGGACTTGCCAGAGGCAGGACAGAAAGATAGCTATTGCTTCCCAACAACCAAGAATTAGTCTCCCAGATGGGAAAGTTCTCTTATTTTCTATAATACAGTATCTTTATACTGTTTTATAGAAAAGCAGGGGAAAATCCTGTTGTTGCAGTGTCACATCACACACTGCATCTGCTCAACATACAGCACTAGTCCTGGGCTCAGCACAAAAAGGCATGCATAAACCCATTTTCCTGATTAATGATCAACAGAAGCCATCAATACCAAATTCCAACTTTATACCAAGAGGTGTTTTTCCATCTTTACCATCAAATCAAACAAAGGAGTTAAGTTGCTCCTAAATTACAAGTCTTTCGTTTCCCATCACAGAACAAAGTTCAGAATCCTATGCATTATTTTCTTTTATTATTTACAAAAGCAAGAGACATCCACATCCAACAAGCCAAGGCTGAGCTGAACTAACACTGTAGCTTCTTGTTTATTCAGAGACATTTGACTTCAGCACGTTGCCATTCGACAACTCCATTTGTTTTTCTTCCTAAATCTTCAAAGAAATGTTTATAGCAAGTAAACTAAGACCCAACTATATCAATGAAATAGTCTTTGTTAAGCAAAGGCTTATCTCATCAGATGCAAAGCAACCAAGCATAAAGAACCACTAAAAATGTCAGTGTGTGCCAGTAAAGTTTGGGAATGCTGTGGAAAAGGGAAGGGATGCAGGCAAAGGGGTTTTTCTTTGAAAACCTCACATTCTTTGTGCTCTGACAACTTTCCTCTTTTCTCTGGTATGAAGTTTATCCAGATCAGTAATCTGCCCATCTGAAACTCTGATAGTTTTATGGGAACACAAAATTCAAGTAGTTTCCTGATAAATCTGTCTTCCAAGACTACAGTACACAAGAAAGTTACCTTGATTCTAGATAATCTGTTGTGTCCCTATTTTAGCTAAAACACAGAATAACTAAAACTATGTAAAAGCCATCATGTCTCACTCACAGAGGAAAAAGATGCCAACTGAAGCTATAGCAAAACCGATTTTAAATGGGACCCTGTTGAGAAATAATTGCTACTACCGGAGGAAAAATGAATGCCTTAACGAAATTGCTTTTTAAAAAAACCTGGTTTTACGCTGCCATTGATTTGCTCAATGACAAAATATATTTCTTACATAGAAGAGGAAGTACTCAAATTGGCAAGGGAAAACCATCATCTTATGTTCTAAGAACGTCAAGTGTCCCCTCAAATAATGAGGCTGCAATTGCCTGTAAGTGCTGAAATAAAACTTCGCCCCTGCATTTCAAAGTTATCCTGAGGCTTCTCTCACTGAAGGCGCCAATAAACTTGCAGCAGTTTACTCTGGGTTAATACAGAAGCCACGTGCAGAGCTTAAGTTCATTAATGATTTTAACATTAACGTTTTAACACCAAGAACACAATCTGACTTTTATACCTCTGTCCTCATACAATTTTCACTAGTTTTGTTAAGAGTTAAGATGCTGCTCCTCAAGGTATTAAAAGTACTACGAATCTTTCTGAAGAAAACGAAATATTCAGAGTCTTCATTTGCCATTATCATTTGCAGGTAATTTATAAAACCATGAATTAACAACCCAGTCTTTCCTGCTCCTCCCCCAGAGGCTTTAGAAAGACTGAAGGTCAAGCAATGTCTCAACACCGCACCAGTATTTCACATTTTTGAAGGCAAAGTAGTAAAAGGTTGTTACATCACCCATTCAAAAGCCTAACCACAGCCATGGCTACGTCTGTCACAAGAAGCAGCTACACAAGAAACTCTTAAAGCTAATCTGATTAATCAAAAGAGATTTCCCCCAAAATTCCACATCTGTGGGAAAAATACCAAATGCAGACAAAGCATTAATACTGTTGTACTCTTAGGGACACTAAAGCAACAGAGACTTCACAAATTAAATCAGAAAGTTCAAAAAGTATTAAGGCTGTATTAAAGTATTAAGAGTGTTATTAGAGTGTTATTAAAGTATCTAAGAGTATTAAGTGCCTTTCATCCAACTGGACATCTAATTAAGCGAGGAGGAATAAAGTGCTTCCAGGGACAACTCCACATTACACATCAGGGCGGTTACAGAAATGCCCATTTCTGCAGTTCCCACATTGCCTATCTTTTGGTACCGCCTGTATCTGGAAAACCGAGGATGCTGCCTGATAAAAAGCCTCTTTTGTCTGAGCAAACCCTTTGTAGAGAACCCGAGTACCTTAAGATGGTAAAATGCAATTGTAAACCATAAAAATTGGCAGGGACATTCAAGTGCAGATGCGGCATCTGCATACGGGAAGTGTAAAAGAGTCCCAAATGGTGCCCATAAACCGCGGGCAGGGAGCGGCTCACAGGGACCGAGCCGAGACACCCGCGGGACCCGGCGGGCGGTACCGGGACCTGCGGGGCCGCCCGGGACACCCGCCCGGAGCGCTCGGACCGAGCCCCGGGACACCGCGCCCGGATGGGGAAAAGGCGATTTCTGCCAAAACAAGTGAAAATCGCAGGGAACGAACGCCGCGCTGTCCGGGGACACCCGCTGCGGGTCCCGCCGAGCCCCGGCCCGGGGGCAGCGCCCCTTTGTTGTGCCCCGCGGCCGCGGAAAGTTGCGGGCCCGCA
>VXBI01008950.1:809936-824691 GCA_013397375.1 Toxostoma redivivum
ACGGAGCGGCGGGGCCGCGGCCGGACACGGGCACCGGGCGAGGGTCTCGGGCAGGGCTGGGGCTCGGTGCCGGTGCTCCCATCGCGGCGGGGGTTCGGCGCTGGGAATGACCCGGGCGATGGGCGCGTTCGAGCGGCTGGAAAGTGCCCAAGCCCCGGCGCTGCGGCGATGGGCGCTGCAATGAGCGACTCGGTGCCAGAGAGAACAGCCCAGACAAGCCTTCCCCCGCGGGGATGGGGAGCAGGAGCGGCACCGGGCAGCGCGGGGAGCCAGCCTCCCCCGTGCATCCAGGAGCCCTCGGTTCCAGCTGGAAGACGTCTCCTTTGGGGTCAGTGGCCGTAGCGGGGCCGGAGCAGGGACACCGGGACCTAGCCCAGAGGAACGGTGGTGGGAGCAGCTACTGCTAGGATCACCAAATGTTAAAAAGACGGGATTTTCCAAGACATTTGGTGGAAAACGACGCTAACACAGCTGTTGTCGGCAGCACTTAGCTTGGAACAGATATCCAAAGCCTGGAATGCCCTGCTGCTTAGGTTCCCGGCGGGGTGCCAGGGATGATGCTGGCAGCACTCAGTGATCCACGAGGTGCAGTCGCCTCCTCCATCCCTCCCTCCCTCCCTCCCCGCAGGTGCTGCCTGCTGTGCTCAGAGGTGTTTTCTCGGTTCTTGCCGCTGGATGAGATCCCATCGGTGGGCATGCGTGTGCCACACAGGCGCTTGGCATGGCTGTGTCCCCGTGACCAACACGGGACGCCCAAGCAGCGCCAGCGCCCGGGGCCTGGCCGCCGTCAGCCACGGCCCAGCCCTGCCAGCACCGTTCTGCCTCAGCTGCAGGACGTGTTCGACACCTTGTGCCAAGCCTGGGAGGAGGAGGAAGAGGAGGGTGACATGGTTTCCCTGCCGTGACGGGGACATGCCTCCCGGCAGCTGTGCCAGAGGCGTGCGGTGCGGCAGCTTATCAACACAGCGTGTTTTCCTCCGAGACGAGTCCTCTGGCAGCAGCCGCAGGACAGCTTAAAAGCTGGCCAAGGGTCATTGTCAAAGGTCCCGCTTTCTCCAAATAATGTCACAAACTCTGTACTCACATGGATGCTCTTGCAAGAGGTCCCGGAAACCGGGAAAATTACCCAGCTCATAAAACTTGCAGTGAGGAAACCCTCAGCAAAGTGCAGGGACATTCTCCCACACCAGCCGTGGGTGTGCAGCTCCCGTGGAGCCGGGACCTGCTCGGGAGGAGAGGCAGCAGCCGCCTGCCAGCGCCCTGGGCTGGGGTCTGCAGCAAGTGGGGGGATCCAAGGAAAGAACAGCCCTCCACGCAGGAATTTTGGGGAGCTCACAGATTCTCCCCGGGAGAAAGCAGAGCAGCATGGGCTGCCTCCCGCACCCATGTCCCCAAGCAGCTGTGCGCTGTTGGAGAGGGTCTGTGCGTGCCCTGCTGTGGCTGTCCCCTGCAGAGCCGGGTACAGCCAGGCCGGGCTGACAGAGGGCACCCAGCTGATGTACTGCCCTGGGCAATTCTCACGTAGTGTCCCCACGTGGGAGCCTGTTTTCTAATACTTCCTTGCTTATGGGCTTTTCTGTATAAATAGAACATATAGTTCCTGTTTAGGGAAGCTGGTGACCGGCAGAGCGAGGTTTAGTGTTACAGCCCCACGGGAAGGTGGAGAGATGCACTGGGCACGGTGCAGAGACACCCACAGCGCGTTTGCTGGCAGGAACGGGGGACCCCAGCTTGGAACTGGAGGGAGCCTCCAATGGAGCACAGCAGGATCTCGCACGGGATTCCCACAGGGCTGTGTGCGCACCGGGAGCTCCGGCAGGACACTGCTCGTGGCCAGGACAGCTGCGGCTGCTGCTGGCTGTGTGGAGAGGGGCCAGGCTGTGAATTCTGCCTGTTTGCACAAGTGCCGGCCCGGCCATGGGGGAGGTCAGGGGGCCCGGGGACGTGCGAGCCTGGCGAGGTGGTGTTTGGGGAGGGGTCCCTGCCCCGCACCCTGCTGAGAGCTTGATTAGATTCTGCTCAATTTACAGCTTTGGCTTCCTGGTGTTTCCCTTCAGCCAGCAGGACCTGGTTTCCCTTTGAACGAAAGAGGTTTTTTTGAAATGCAAAATGTGTGAAGTTTTGCAGCCCTTCAGAAAGGGGAGGAAGCCCCTGGCCCATGTGGGGAGCTGGGGGTCCGTGCCCAGCTCAGGGAGAGTCCCTGCCCCAGTGCCACCAGCACCGCAGCCCTGCTGGAAGGAAGGAGGGTCCCTGTGTGGCCATGGGTGCTGCCTGCAGGCAGGACATGGACCCCGGGGCCTCTGCCCTTTCCCACGCCGCTCTGTGCTCCGCTGTGTTCCGCGGAGAACCGAGAGCCAGAGCTCAGCTTGTTTCCCAGCTCTGCCACCGTTCTGTTTCCCAGGATGAGTCAGAGTCCCTATGGGCAGAGCCCTCTTCCCTCCGGGGTCACCGCACTGCCTCTCCCTGCTCTCCCACCCTCCGGGGTGCTCAGAGCAGGCTCATCCCCACACGTGGGACACCCAGAGCAGCCTGGCCATGCCGGGGGTCCCTGCGGGTGCACAGCTGGTGGCAGGGGGTGAGAGGGACTCATCTCCTCAGCACAACGGGAGAAATGAGCTAAACCAGCTGAAAAGCACCCTGGGCTCTGTAGCGTGAGTCAGGGCCATGTGTGGAAACAAGGGAGTCCTTGAGCATGTGCCTCGGGCCATCGCTGCCGACTGAGGGGCCGAGCTCACCCCGAGGTGGCTGCATGTCACCACAAACAAGGAGCCCTGTGTGGGCTTGGAGCCGTGCCGTGGGGGCACGGAGGCGCTGCTGGGTCTTCTTGCCACCATCCCTGCTCTGGGAGGTCCTGCTGGAGGCTGGGAAATGAGACTGAAATACCTGGGCCACAAAAAACTGTAACTGCAGGGATGAGCAGCTCCCTGGGCTTCATCCCTGTCAGCCCGAGTGCAGAGTGATGGAACATGGTGCTCTGGACTAGACAATGCCTCGCACTCTTTGGGGCACAACCATGAGCCCAGGGGCAGTGGGAGATCTCTGGGCAGCAGCAGCGAGGGAGTTGGCTGTGATGGTGTGCTGGGGTTGGCCCTGAGGGACTCCCGGGTGGGACACCAGGCTCATCACATGTCCCACAGGCTCTGGGGGATGTGGACCAGGTCCGGATGACCTCGGAGGGCTCCGACTGCCGCTGCAAGTGCATCCTGCGGCCGCTCAGCAAGGACGCCTGCAGCCGCGTCAGGAACGGCAGCGCGCGCGTGGAGGATTTCTACACCGTGGAGACGGTGAGCTCGGGGGCTGACTGCAAGTGCTCCTGCACCGCGCCCCCCTCCTCACTCAACCCCTGTGAGAACGAGTGGAAGATGGAGAAGCTGAAGAAACAGGCCCCTGAGCTCTTCAAGGTATCTGTGGTGTGGTGTGACTGGGGGCCAGACCCCCTCCCCACGCTGTGCAGCTGTACCCCTGCCTCGTGCTCCCTGCCCCGTGCCCTAGCCCTCACCCCAGCCCCATCCCTGCCACCCCTGCAGCTGCAGTCCATGGTGGACCTGCTGGAGGGAACGCTGTACAGCATGGACCTGATGAAGGTGCATTCCTACATCAGCAAGGTGGTGGCACAGATGAACACGCTGGAGGAGGTGAGTGAGCTCCAGCAGCACCATCCCCACGGTGCTCCCCACTGCACAGCTCAGGAACATCCGTGAGTTTCCTGAAAAGGGCTCCAGCCTCTCCTCTCCTGCAGACCATCAAGACCAACCTGAGCAGGGAGAATGACTTCATGAAGGAGAGCGTCCAGCACCTCACCGAGCAGATGAAACGCTACGAGAACTACTCTGACATCATGATCAGCATCAAGAAGGAGATCTCCAACCTGGGCTACCAGCTGCTGCAGAAGGATGCAGCTGCCATCCCCGAGAGCAAGGCACAGGTACCCCAGGGCCCAGCCCCATGCGGGCACACTGGGGGCTGCCAGGCAGGGCCAAGCTCCCCCAGGCTTGTGTTGGGTGCATTGGGGTAACCCCTGGGCTGCAGCCTGTGCCCACTGCCTGGCACCATGGTGGCAGGGAAGAGGAGGGCATGGAAGGGAAGGGGGTCTGACCAGGCTGTGTCCCCCAGGACACGACAGGCGGCCGAGAGAAGGAGGCAGGACGGTACCCCAGCACCCGCAAGGCACTGGGGGACAGGGCTGGTCCCCGAGCGCCCAAGGAGAAGCTGCTGAAGCCTGAAAAGCCCAAAAAGGAGAACAGCAAAGCCAGGGCAGGGTCCCAGCCCACGGCCAAGCCCAAGCCCCTGGCACACCAGCAGACTGTGGTCCGAGGAATCACGTACTACAAGGTCGGGCAGGTGGGAGCGGCCGAGGGTCCGGCCAGCAGCCGCGGTGAGTCTGGGGACAGGGCAGGGATGGGGGGCCCCTGCAAACACACTGACCCCCAGCTTGTCCCCCCACAGAGGGCCCTGTGAGAGGGGCAGTTGTGTCAGAGCAGCAGGAGGAGAGGGGTCCCCTGCCCCCCTCAGCTGAGGGCACCCCAGCCCAAGCTGTTGTGCAGACGGAGAGCACCGTGCCCAGCACCACAGCCGCGCCCAGCACCACCCTGGGCACCCGCAGCACCGCCCGCAGCCCCCCTGGCCCTGGGCTGGGGCAGGGGGCTGACAGCACCAGGGACCCCGAAACACCAAACAGAGGTGAGTGAGCGGGGAGAGGGCACCCAGCCCTGTTCTCCCAGTGCTCCTGGCCAAGGTAAGCCAGCAGTCATCTGCCACGGAGGAGGAGGAGTCAGTGCTTGAGGCAGGAATAAGCCTTCCTCTTCCTCCCCTTCGGTACCCAGTAAAGGAGGCGGAGTGCGAAGGCACCATCGAGTCCGTGGAGCCCCCCGTGGAGCACCACAGCTACGGGCGCAACGAGGGGGCCTGGATGAAGGATCCGGCAGCCAAGGATGATCGAATCTACGTCACCAACTACTACTACGGGAACAGCCTGGTGGAGTTCAGGAGCCTCGACAGCTTCAAGCAAGGTGAGTGGGCACAGGGGTCCTGACTGCTCCTAGGTGGGTGTCCAGTGCTGTGTGACACCAGCTGGGCTGGGCCCTGGGGCGGTGGGCAGCTGAGGGGAGCTGGGGAGCATCCAGAGGGCAGCAAGTCCCCTGCTGCTGCCAGCATGCTCTGGCCATTGTGCATGGGACCCTGGTGCTGTGGAAGGTCCTAACACCTCTCCCACCCACTCACAGGCCGCTGGAGCAACCTCTATAAGCTGCCCTACAACTGGATTGGCACCGGGCACGTGGTGTACAGGGGAGCCTTTTATTACAACCGTGCCTTCACCAAGAACATCATCAAGTACGACCTGAAGGAGCGGTACGTGGCAGGCTGGGCACAGCTCCATGATGTGGTGTATGAGGACACGACGCCCTGGAAGTGGAGGGGCCACTCAGACATTGACTTTGCTGTGGATGAGAGCGGGCTCTGGGTCATCTACCCCTCGGTGGACTATGACTACTCGCAGCAGGAGGTGATTGTCCTCAGCCGACTTGACCCCGTGGACCTCTCGGTGCGCAAGGAAACCACCTGGAAGACGGGGCTGAAGCGCAACACGTACGGGAACTGCTTCATCATCTGTGGCATCCTCTATGCTGTGGACACCTACAGCCAGAAGGAAGGGCAGATCTCCTACGCCTTCGACACGCACACAGACACAGAGGCAGAGCTCCGGCTGCCCTTCCTCAACCACTACTCCTTCACCACGCAGGTCGACTACAACCCCAAGGAGAAGGTGCTCTATGCCTGGGACAACGGCCATCAGATGACGTACGGGCTCCGCTTCGTGGTCTGAGTGCCCGGGCGGATCCCACTGCACTCCTGCACCCCTCCTGTGCCGTGCCTGGCTGGGGCACCCTGACGCAGCCTGGCCCTGGCACCCCAGCTCCAGCCAGGGCTGTGCCAAGAGCCCGGCTTCCACCCCAAAACCTTCCCCATCTGCTGTGGCCATCACCCGCACCGTGCCCACTGTACTGCAGGGCAGGGGGAGCACTTAAGAGCAGCCCCCAGCAGACACCCCTGTGACAAAGTGGTCCTGGGGCTGTGGCAGCTGGGCCAGCATGGCCTTCCCAGGGGTACAGAGGGGAGCCCAGCCCTGTGTCCCTCTGCCACTGCTGGCAGTGCCCACCCTGCTCCAGCACACTGAGCACCCCCTGCACTGCCCCCAGCCCAGCCACGCTCCCCACGTGCCCACTGCGACTGTGTGTGCCATCAATGCCAGCTGCCAGCAGTGCCAGTGCCGGGACAGCCCCATGCCCTGGCCCCGTGGGACAGGCGGGCCCCCTCACTGCCAGGCGCCAGGAACAGGTGCCAGTCGCTATTTTAGGAAATGTGGTTAAGATGCCTTTGCTTTTGCTGATCATGAGTTTGTTATTTAAATGCATTCACTGGAGCCCTGCAAATCCCCTCCGGCAGCAGGCGTGGAGGAGCCTGCCCGGAGTGTCCTGCCCGCACACCCACCTGCACACTCACCTGCTCACCTGCCCTCACACCTGCCTGCACACAGCACCGGACAGGACAGCCCTCGGGGCTCTCACGCTCCGTGTGGGACAGAGCGAGGGGCTGCGAGCACTTGGCTTGGTTTTGGTCATTTTAGACATGAACAGTATTAAAACATAACAGATGTGAGAGCGGGCTGTGTGTGCTGTCATTTGTGCTGAAGCTGGGCAGGGAGGGGTGGGCAGGGTGGGTGCACACCATCCGCATCCCTCACTGTCCCTGTCCCTCGCCATCCTCGTCCACTGACCCGACAGGAGTGCCCAGGGGTTGCTGTCACAGCTGTCGCACACCTTGCAGGCACACCCTGCGCTCCCCCAGCAGCACCAGCACGGTGCCACGGCACTGCAAAGGCACGAGAGTCCCGGCGCAGCCCCGGCACCGCAGCCCCTGCCACGTTCTGGGAAAAAGCTTTGGCATTGTCCAGCCTGAGCTGCAGCCCCAGAGCCGCCGGGAGAGCGGAGCAGCTGAGCGTGGGCACGGGGAGCAGCTGCCCTGGCGCTGCTGCGGGGCTTGGCAAGCGCGGAGCTGCCGGGGGGGGCCTGGGTGAGAGCGGCCCCCGCTCCCAGCGCCCTCCCGCTCCTGTCCGGGGGTGCGCGGGCAGCCACGGAGCTGGCACCGACCGCGGGTGTCCCTGGATGCGGGAAGGTTTCCTTCTCACTGCGAAGACCTGAAGCCGGTGGCAGGCGCGGGGCAGCCTGGCATCCCCTCTCGTGGCCCCTCGCTGCTCCCAGCAGCACCGGCTGCCCCTGCCCCTGCCCCGAGCCCTCCTGGCCGTGCGCTGTCCCCCTCGCTTGGCCGTGGGTCCTCGCCACCAGAAAGGAGCCGGCCGACTTTTCTCCCCGACTGGGTCCCTGCCAGGCTTTTATCTAGCGATCCCCAGCAAATCCCTGTACAAACAATACGGATTTCTGACATTTTTTTGTGGTAAAGTAAACTCCCAGCACATCTCTAATTCCAGGGCTTTGTTGTTCTTCCGCAGGGGCTGCCGTGGCTCCGTGCTGGGCTGGGCTATGGACACCCCTCTGCTCCCCTCGGTCAAAAAACATGGGAAGGGAGGAATGAAACGCACATGGTCAGAGCACTACGTTGTGTTGGATCCTTTGGGCTGTGGTGGGGAGTTTCAGTCCCAGCGGCTCTTTGTGAGCTGATCTTTGTTCTGGCACGGGTCCCCGATGGCTGGTCCTGGTTTCTGGTCCCACGTTCTGTCCCTGGCCCCAGTTCCAGCCGCAGGACAAGTCGGGCTGGGGAGGACAGGGGTCCCTGAGCAGCACACAGTTGGGACATGTGGGTGGGGGCAGGATGGGCTCCCGCTGCGACAGGCGCTGCTGACTTCCAGACATTCCTCCTGTGCGTGGCCGGCACCACCTCGGCTCATAACGTGATTAAAAGATTAAAATCTCTCAGTTCAGCAGCAAGCAGCAAATGAAGCTTGAGACAGGGATGTTGGGGGGCTGTGGTGCTCGAAGCCCCCGCGACAGCGATGTGGCGCCTGGGGAAGGGCAGCTGAGGCCATCTGGGCAGGTGACTCTGCTGTCACAGCCCTTGCTCCCAAAATCTCCTCCTGTCCTCGGTGCAGCCGGGCAGCGAGCCCTGATCCCCCCTGCCTCCTTCTCAGTTACTGGCCGGGCTGGTTTGTTTGTGGTGGTTTTGCCTCCTTCCTGGCCCCGCTGCCCGGGCTGGCATCCTGCTCTCCCCATGGTGCTGGCTCAGTGCTGAGCTGTCTCGGGGCTGAGGTGAGCCAGGGGTGGCCATTCTTTGGATGGGCAGGATGTACAACGGGCAGGTGACATCCTGGCCAGAGCCTGCCCATGGCTGCAGCCTGTTGGCACCCACTGAGGCTGCACCAAAACTTCAGTCCTTGTTCCACCCCAGGAGCTGCCTCCACCTGGATCCCTTGCAGCTCAGCAGTCGGGGCACAGCCAGGCTCCAGGACCAGGGGCTTGGCAGAGGGCTCTGCTTGGGACATGGTGTCCAGCCATACCAGCAGCCCCCAGGTCAGCCCTGGGGAGCAGAAGGCTCAGTGCCAGCACCACAGCCCTCATGCTGTGCCCCCACCCATTTGCTGCCCACGCAGGGACGTGTTTGGTAGGAGAATGTTGGTGCCACCAGAGCCTCTTGTGAGTCTCCAGGAGCTGCAGGGACGTGGTGTGATGTGGGGACACAGGTGCCAAGGCTGACGACCCCGAGCAGCTGTGGGAAAGGGCTGGGCAGCGGGTGGTGGGCGGTGGCGGTGGCCGGAGGGAAGGGAGGGGAGCCACGGGCCTTGGCGGTGCCGCCGCTGACTCATTCACCAGTGGAAACAGAAATCTTTCCCAGGCTTACACCACCAGCTCCACAGCACCCTGGCCTCGCCATGGCAGCCCCTGGGGTTGGCGGGGTGCACCTGCCAGCACCCCTTGCCTGGCAGCACCCACGGCACACACGGCACGGAGCAGGGGGCTGTCGTGGCCAGGCTCACCTCAGCCTGATGCAGGGGCATTCTCCATCTCCCTACGGAGCACAGCCAGGCTGGCTGGGAGCCAGGAGCCCAGCAGCAGCAGCCCCCAGCCCTGGCAGCCCTGGGCCACCTTTGCCCTGGAGCCCCCAGGAGAGAGGGAGCAGAGCCCTGTGGCGCAGCGCCTGCACCCAGACACTGCCTGTATTCATGGAGCAGCAGGACCAGGGCACTGAGGGGGCAAGTCCTCCCCCAGACTGGACAACAAAACAGGCATTCAGGGCCCTGGGCAGACCGAGGCCGTCCATGAGGCCAGTGGGACACAGAATTTTCCTGCCAGCCCTCACAGCGTGGGGCTTGTGGTCACCAGATGCACCAGACACGCTGCTCGCATGCAGCCATGCAGAGCCAGCCCTTCCAGCGAGCCTGTGCTGGGCATGGCACAGCCAAGGGCACTGGGATGTGCCCAGGTGGTCACTCCCAAGCACTCTGCACCACAAAGCACTTGGGATGTCCCTCCATGTCCTGCTGCCCACATGTCCCACTGTGTGCAGAAACCAGGAGGAGGAGGGTGACAGGAGCATTTCCAGAAGTGTTCAGAGACCTGGGGATTGTGTGCATCACAGCAAACACCAGCCAAGGGAGGTGGGTCCTAGGCTTTCCTCGGCAATATTTGGTTTACAGTTGGGCTCAGTCTTGAGGGTTTTTTCCATCTAGAAGGCTCTGTGATTATATTGGCTCACATCTGCCTCTGCAGCCCCTCCTCCCCCAGCCCCCAGGCCCTGCCCCAGATGCAGAATCGGGTCCAGGGGTTGGTGCTGCCAGCTCCCACAGACACCATCCACTCCAGGCTGGTCCTGCTGTGCTGGGCACAAACATCTGGTCCTGTTGGATGAGTTCCAGGTCACAGGGCCAGGGTTCCCTCTGCAGCAGCACCAGCCCTGGGCTGTGCCCTGCAGCCAGCCAGCAGCTGCTCCTCCGTTCTCATCCCCGCCCGGGAAATTATTTATTTGTTGAGAAACGTCTTTTCCCAGGAAACCTCTCCAGTGCTGAGGGACATCTTCAGTTACAAGGAGCAAATAAACAGTTGGAGCCTCGGAGGTTCTGCAAACACTGGTGCTAAACCCAGGGCTGGCGTCAGGAGCTGTGCAGGGTCAGTGCTGCAGCACAGCAGGGTCCCAGCCACCCACCCCACAGCCAGGCAGCGTCCTGTGGGGACATGTGTGGGGACAGCCAGACGGGGACAGGGCCACACAGCCTGCAGGGCCACAGGGGAACATGCTGTGTGGTCCCCAGAGACACACTGGGATGCTCTGGGGAGTGCATGGCGCTTAGCTGGGGGCTCCTGCCACTGGCCTCCTTCCCTATGGGGACCAGCAAGGCTGGAGTGTTCACACAGCCCTGACAGCAGTGGCTTCTGCCAGGGAGCTGGGGCAGCATGGGCACCCTCTGGGGATGGCTGATAAAGTGGGAACCAGCACAGACCACCACAGCCCCTGGCCAGGACAGGCTCTGCCTTGCTCTCACAGCAGGAATGAGCGTTCTCCACCTGTGCCCTGAAGGAAGCGCATCACTTCACCTCTGTGTCCTCTCAATCAGTTTGTTGTTCCTGGTCACTTAAAGGGCTGCTTGTCTGCAGGATGTCTCCTGTAACAGGACAGGGCAGCTCTGATGGAAGGGCCGGACTGGCTGGTTCTGTCACACAGCTATGGGGGCGGATGGAGTAATTCAGCCCCAGGATTTAGTGCAGTGCCAGAAACATGCTCACCTCCTCAAATGGCTTCTGTGGCCTGAAGCCTGAGCTGCTCTCCAGTACTGCCTCCCACTTCAGCATGGGGATGGTTCCTGGATGTTCAGTGCCTGCTTTGTTGGGGTTTTTCCCCATTTTTGTGTTTCCCACCCTCTTGTTATTGATTGGCACACTAGTGATCTATACTGGTCTGACCCTTGAGACAGCAGATCCTCTCTCGGCAGTGCAGCTGCTCCTTGAGCCTGGGGTGGAAGGTGACACCTGGAGCACACCTTGACACTGCCACCAGTCTCTGCAGTGCAGAGTTCATGCCATGTTTGCTTTGCTGTGTTGTCAGGAGTGCTGGCAGAACCGCCAGGGTCCCCTCAGCCACGCTGCTGGAGCAGCACGGGGCACACACCTCTCCAAAGAAAAGCCCAAATGCAGCCAGGCATGATCTGGCAGCAGCCACCTGCCCCAGCCTGCCCCATTCCCAGCACAGGGGATCAGCCCCTCTCCTGTCTCCTGCTGGCATCAGGCTCCTGGGATGGGTGTGCAGGTCTGGGATCCTCACAGGGGGTGCTCCTGCTCTTGGGGGGCTGCCTGTGCTGGGCAAGCAGCTCATGCTCCTGCTGGAGCAGCTCTGGCAGCACGGCAGGACACTCAGCCAAGGAGACTCAGCCCTCTGTAACCCTGCCTGCCTTCCTGGGAACACGGGGCAAGCCAAGGAGCTGGTTCCCACACGCAGCTCGCTGTCCCACGGCACGCTCTGGCAGCCTGGCCCAGCGCTGTGCCAGCCCCATCCCACTGTGCCAGCCCCAGCCCGGGTCCTCTCGCTGCCAGACATGTCCCATCCACCCCAGGCTCCAAACAAAGCCATGGCACAGCCAGGGTGACATCACAGTGCAGCCACTCCTCACAAGGCCACCATGTAGGGGAAAGTCCTTGCACCACACGTGATTAGGCCTCTCTGGATAAAACTAGCTTGAGGCTTAAAAATCCTTAATTGTGGGAGCAGAATTAACATCTTTTTCCTAAACAGAATCTGGATCTAATCTAGGAACTCCCTAATGGATAGGGAATTTTTTATGTTCGAATGCATTGGCTGCACTAACTCAAACCATGAGTGTTGCAGCCCTCACGCTCCAGCAGCACTGTGGAACTCTTCCTCACAATCAGGACCAAAAAAGGCTTTTGGAATCGCAACTCCATCTCTGAGTGCCACAGAACTCCACGGGGGACAAAGACAAACCATTTAACCCATGCTGTGCTTTGCAGGTAGAAAGAAGTGTGGAATTGAGAGGCCACGGATGCTCTGGGAGTCCAGTGGTACCACCCTTGGAGCTCAGACCCTTTTCACACCTGAGCTCACGTGCCCCCAGCAGCACCCACACCTACACAGAGAACACCTGGTCTGAAACTATCCCCCTTTCCCCAGGGTAGTCTTGGGAGCAATGAGCTGCCCAGGGATCTGAACCAAGTGCTGACAAGTTTCCAACAAGTCCTGTAAAATCCCTCAGCTAATTAATTTATTTCTATTAACATTTAAACTGGCACAAGATTAAACTGTGGTAAGTAGTGATAAATATTGACTGACTACCAACATTTGTGAAAAGCTTCCATTTTACATCAATTTCAGCTTAAATACTTCTTACATGCCTGGTTGAACAAGATCTGTCCCCATTCACTGCTTGTTCCACACAGTAAAATAAACTGCCAGCTCTGTATTTTCATTAGCAGCCACAGTTCAAACACTTTCTGTGAATCCTCCCATTTCCCTCCATTAAGCTGATGACTCCTTTATGGCCTCTTTACCCACCACCACCAAAGAAACCACCAGTGACACTTCCAAACCAAACTCCATTTAATTAGGCACCCCCAGCCCCCCAGCCTGGAGCTGCAGCTTGCTCAGGGCTATGCCTTGATGGCGAATTTCCGGGCTGGGTACAAACGTTCCTTTCGCTGCTGCTTCTTGGTCTTCAGGTTCTCCTCGTGCTTGTTGAGCCTGCGCCGCATGGCCCGAGTCTTCTTGGGCCGCAGATCCAGGGGTTTGTACTTCTTGCCCTGTTTGCAAAGACACACAGCAGCTGAGCTCACTGCTCTGAGCTGAGCTCCTGCCACAGCACCAGCACCACTGAGCCTCTTTTCCTTGGGACTATCATCACAGCCTGGAAGTTTAGGAGACTCCTCTCCACTGGAAAACACGAGTGGATTGCAGCTTTTGCAGCAGCTCTGACTCAGGTTTAAGTAATGCCTAATCTTACAAGCCCCAGTTATCCAGCACCTCTTGAAAAGTTCTTTTTTCTTCACCCGATATGATCTAATAAAAACTCCAGGAAGTGATATTCTAAAAATTACAGAACCTTGTTGAATTAAAGAATTTCTTGGTCACCTGCGAGATGATTAAATTTAAAATAAAATAGTATCTGCATTTCTGCAAACTACATCTTCCAGCAAGTTCACCCCACCCCACAGAAGGGATGCTGCCAGAAGACTCTCCTGCAAAAGCAGACACATACCACGCCTGCAGAATTCTTGCACCAGTATTTAAAAAGCAACCATGACCAGAGAACTTTAAACCGAACATAAATGATACTCTTCCATTTTTAAGAAGCAATTCCTCCCAGGAACTTTACAATTGTGAATAGCAGGAGTGTAAAGGCCACTTACAGAAGATGTTTGTCCTTACCTTGTAGAACTTCCTCAAGTTCTCCTTCTGTGTCTGGTTGATGACAGTCAACACTCTGGCAATGGATTTGCGCACCACACGGCTGCAGGTGGGAGAGAGAGGGAGCTCAGGGCACTGTGCAGGACAGCTCATGGATCAAACCCGGGGTACAGAAACCGAGTGTGCTCCGGGTCCCCTACACTGTGCCACACTACATCAAACAGCGGCAGTGCTCGGCTCATCTCCGCCCGACACCTCTGAACAGACACACGGAGCGGCCCCCAGGCCTGTGGAGGTGTGTTCCCCTGCCACGCCGGTTTTTTGGTTTGTTTTTTTTTGTTCTTTTACAGCACACAACAACCACCGCCTTTGAAAGCAACTCTCGGACACGGTGCACCCCGGGGCTCGGCGGCCCCCGCCCAGCTCCCCTCGCCCCCCGGCCCCACTCACATCTTGGACAGCTTGGAGGCGGCCCCGCCGGTCACTTTGGCCACGCGTAGCTGCGACAGCTCCACCTTCAGATCCTCCAACTGCTTCAGCAGCTCCTCCTTCTTCTTCCCGCGCAGGTCTCGGGCCTTGATCTTGGCCTGCAAGCGGCGGAGAGGCCGTTAGTACCCCCGCCCGACCCCCGGGCCCGCATCCCGCCCACCCTCAGCCCCCACAGCGCCAACATGCGGGCTCAAAGCCCGGTGCAATGCGGGCGGACTGCCGGGATTCCCGGTCGAACAGGGGTGGAATCCCGGGTTGCCGGTCCCGGCTGCCAGCGCATCCCGGGTGCCGTTCCCGCGGGATGCCGGCGGATCGCGAGTGCCGTTCCCGCGGGTGCCGTTCCCGCGAGATGCCGGCGGATTCCCGGCGCCGCTCGCTGCGGCGCTCACTCACCATGGCGGGCGGTGCACGGCGCAGGGCGGAAGGGCGGAAGCGGCGCAGGGACAGGCCGGAACCGCTGCTGGACCGTACCAACGCGCGTTGGGCGGGGGGGAGGAGCCTGCTCGCCGCGCGCCCCCCGCGGGATGCACGATGGTCTCGGCCGGGGCGCTGACAGGGAGGGCGGGAGGCACGGCCGGCCGCGGGCTGTGGGGCTGCATCCCCGCGGGAGCCGCTCGGTGCTGCGGCTGCGGTACCCGCTCTCTCTCGGCTGCCGGAGCCCGGTTAGAGCGCAGTCGGTGTTCCTGCGCTGGCCGAGGTGCGGCACTCTTACACCGGCAGTGATGGGGACGTGATGGCGGGCGGGGCGGGAGCGGCCACCGCGGCACCGCGGGGCAGGGACAGGGACAGGGCCGTGCGCACAGGCGGCCGCGCGGGACGGACGGACGGACAGACAGACAGACAGACAGACGTGCCGGTCTCGCTCCCCGCGGTGCCGCCGCCGTATCCACGCAGCCGCCGCGCCTCA
>VXBI01008950.1:825393-848614 GCA_013397375.1 Toxostoma redivivum
TGCCGGGCGCGCCGGTGACAGGTAGCGGCGTTCGGCAGCGGCCGGCGAGCCCGCTGGGGTGGAATGTGGCAAGATTTTAGGGGAGCAGTCTGTGCATTGCTGGATATCCAAGCTGCCGGCTTGATGGAATCATCACGGGTTTGTTCTGATTTTAAACTTCTATCGCAGCCGTTCCCTTGTCTTCAATTTTTATTTTTTGTACAGAGAGGTGTTTTGGACAATAGGTGACATGAGATGCCCTTGGGGACAGAAGCTGGATGGTTGTTATGTTGTGTCATCACCTCAAATTTCTTGCCCTGTAAAAATATCCATAACCTGTTAAACCATTCAACATCAAAACTGCAGATTTTCAGCTCTAGATCTCATCTCCCACCACAGAATAGAACCCATTTCCATCAATGTCTGAGTTGCATGTCTGTCATTTAATAACCAGACTCCAAGCTTCTGTGCTTTAGCTCTGTCTGGGCCGATCACTTCTAGTCCTCCACCCTGCAAAATGGACCCCTTAATATAAAGAAAAAAAATCTAGACTTTGCACGAGCTCTCCAAATGCAACCTGTAATTCACGGCATCTTGTCCAAGCTAATGCAAAGCAGCGCTGTGGGACCATATGAAGACTAAAATGTGAGTGAGTCTCCCAGCATGCATGTGCTTCCCACTGCTCCTGCGGGCACAGGGACTGCTGTGTTGGTAGCAGTCTTTGCAAATCATAGAAAATAATCCTGATATGGGTCTTGCTGTGGGATTTGCAGGTGCAGTTGCTGCCTGGGGTCTCCTCACCCCGCCTGAACCCGTGGTGTGGTGGTTGTGCTGTCCCTGGAGGAAGCACTTCGGGAGCCTGGTGCCCTGCTGGGGATTGTGTGCGTAGAGAAAAGAGGCTTCATTTTCAAATCAGATTAATACAGTCTCATTCAAGATGTTTGGATAAATTGGACCACGATTTATGTTAAATGAAAGAGTGAGTCACTTCACTAGGAGCAGAAAGCATTATTCTGGGCTGCCAGAGCAATACAGGCAGTCAGTCATGAATGTGATGGCCAGGTCCTTTACTGCAGAAAATAGAAAAACCATTCACAGGACCTATATGGAGAGAGGGAATATTTTGTTGTGCTACAAAGGAGAATGTGATCATTGTTCTGTCTTGAAATGTAGCTGCAATACAATACCAAAATTCAGTTGGCAATCCATGTCCCTTATAAACCAGGGAATATTTTATCACAACTGATGTCTAGTTGGGCTTTGCTGTGTGTAAGAATGATCCTGCGTTGTGTGCTCATTGTGCTCTTTTGAGAAAGTCGATCTACAAGTGATAAAGATGCTCAAAGTGCATTCCAGCGGGAGGAACATGAAGCTCATTGTTAATCATTTCTGTGTCCCTGTTTTATTTTGTGGAGGGAAGTAATAAAAACGGAGCGTAAGGATTCAAAACATCGAGAAGCTTCTAAGCCATGTCAGTTCTTCATTGGAATCAGATGGTGGTGTCTGTGGCCTTGCAGGAGGGCACGGATTTGGGGAGGTGGGAGCCAGGGGCTGCAGCTCTGCTGCTCCTGTCACATGATGCTCTGCACAGTCCCCTGCTCGCACTGCAGCTGCCTCGCTGCCGTGTGCCACTCTCATCTCCCCTCTTCTTGCATCACTTTTATTCTGGTTTAGCTCTGTTGGCGTTAAATGGAATTGTTGATGATCTGCTGCGGCACAGATGGATAATGGGAATTCATTGGATTATCTGGACACGTTACTTTGTTGGCTTATCTTTTATTCTGCTTGGTGTGCTTTGGGTAAGGGAGGCAGATCTCTGGTGTGAAAGTCTCTTCTGAGGTGGTGTCAGTGCCTAAAGAGCTGAAATGGAACATGTATTAAACAAAAACCCCAACACTCCCACTAGCCCCCTAAAGCACAGTACAAATATTGGATTCTGACCATAAAAACCTGGATATTGATGTCTTTTTACGCAGTTCTCATTTTTTCCTAAAAATGATTGCTTTTCTGGAGTAATCTTGGGAGAAGGACAACCAGGACCTGTAAATGCAGATTTTATAATAATTTGTTTGGTGTTCTTGTGTAAGAACGTTCTGCAGGTTTGGATTTTATAGCTAAGGTGCACTGTTGAAGCTCAAAAGCTCTGTTCAAGATGTGTATAAACAGGCTGGAGACAGAGGTATGGTATGGAGCATGTGTTGCAGCAGGAGACAGTTCAAAGGAGTGGACCAAGTTGTGTGTGGGAGCTGCTCTGAGGGTCAAATGGAGGTCTGGTTCTGTAAAGTATGTAAGGAAGTTGCCAACACAAATATTACCTTGCAGCTTCCATGTGCTGAGAGAACGCAGCACAGCCCTGCAGCAGGGAGGGAAAAGAGTAACCATCAATCTGGTTCCCTGAGGATGTCAGTCAGGAAAGGAAGTGTGCAGTGCCAGAAAGCCTGGATGGAACTGCAGGTTTAGAGGACTTGTTGTTTGAAGTATTTTTAATTATAGCTATTAATATAATGAAACACAGACTAGAAGCTGAGTTTTTAAAATATAATTAAAGCAGAAGTCAGCAGAGGGATTTCTGTGCTGTGAGGCAGACACGGCTCAGGAGCAGTACCTGCTCAGGAAGGCGAATTCCCAGGGTAGTGGTGCTCTCCATGCAATTCCCAGACATGCTGGCAGCTCCCACCAAGCACTGGTTTGGAGGGAAGAAGTGAAGCAAAGGGATCAGAAAGCTTTCCCAAGCTTGTCCTGCATTCCCTTTTGTCAGAATACAGTTCCAGTTGGACGGCAGCCATTGGCACCTTGGCTGAGGATGGGAACAGGCTGCAGAGTGTGACGATAGCTGCCCTCCAGATCGGGCACTGGCCTCAGCTGCCATTTGGGCCAGCCAGAAAATCATTTGGCTCGCTGGAAGGAAGCCTCTCCATCCCATTGCTGTACAATGCAGCTTCACGTTAGCTGCTCCATTTCAAATTAATGAGTGCACATGAGAGAGTTAAAGCATCAGTTGTTGTCAGAGGAAAGAAAGAAAAATCTTTCTTGTAACTGGGATGCTTTTCAGGAACTTGGCTGCTGGGAAGGCGAGAGGCATGTGCTTTCCCGCCCCGCTTTAGGTGATGGCTTAGTTCAAGGGGGCCCAGATTTGGCTCAGTCAACAGTTGTGTTGGCGTCTTGCCATCAAATGTGCATAAAATGGAGCTGACTGCAATTCCCTCCTCACTCTAACATGGAGGGGCAGCCGCAGGGACCCGAGGCCGCCGTGCCGTGCCGTGCCGTGGGTTGGCTCTGGGGGTTACCCTGGGGTGTGCAATCCCTGCAGCACGAGCTCTTGCACTGTGACTGGGTCGTTGCTTTCGAATCCCTGGGTTGTATTTTGGTGTCTTGTCATAACTAATGCATTTCAGCCCTTGTTGTGCCTGTGTTCCCAAAATCTCCTTCCTTTCTCACAGTGGCTTATGTGCTTTTCCAGATGTAGGGGGTTCATCTCTCATTTGCAGACTCTTCCTATGATTCTGTGGCTTATGCTCATTGCCACAAAATCGAGATAAAACACAACTGGCATTTTAGCTGCTCCAAGAACATTGTGTGTAAATAAACCACTAAATAGTTCAGCCTGTGAAATGTAAATACATGCAGCTCCCTGCCACAGCTGATGGTGTTTTTCTGTCTCCTTTCTACCCTCCCACCCCTGCCAAGAGTGGGCCAGCCTGGTGGGTTTTTTCCTCTTGCTCTTTCATACAAAGCAAATGACTGCTAAGTATCATGTAGGTGGTATGCAGGCATCACGACAGATTGATGATTTGAATTCGGATGAAAAGAAACACTTGTGTTCTCTTCCACATTGCTTCTGCACCATCTTCTGGAGATTCTTAGACTCTGATGACCCAGAAATTCTTCTTTGGTTTGACTTTGAGCTTGAGCCTATTTTTAATAGCAAACCAGTGAAGTCAGTAGAAGAGCAGAGGCCCAACTGTGATGACATTTTTAGCCTGTGCCCTTTGTTCATCCTATACACACAAGGTCGTGAACTGCAGTGAAAGAGGGATCACAGAGGGCGCAGAACAGACAAAAGTGGAACAAATTGTCAGTGGCAGAAACATAAAGAAGAGAAGCAAAAGTTTTGTGTTCTGGAGGTGATTGAAGGCCATGTGCATCCCATGGTGAGATCATGTCTCTTGTGTTCAAAGTGAGTCTGCCCAGAGTGAATTCAGAGGAGTCTGCTGCTGAGGTGTGGCTTCCATGATCTCAGTGTAGGAGGCAGGAAGGGACTACACGGTTTCCATGGCATGATGTTAATGAGCACCTCCGCATTTTTCTGAGAGAAATAAGCCAAAGCTGCAGTTCTGGATACAGACAGGTGTGCTTCTAAGCAGTGAAAGGATTTTTAAAGACGTCTGAAACATATGAAAAGCCTGATTCTACAGATGAAGCACTTACTTGAAGTTAAAATAATGGGATTGACACTGCATGTTGTATTTTCCTACTCATTTGACTCAGAATGGAGTTGCATTTTTGGTGTAGCCTATTTTCCTACAGGAAGTGATGAGGCTGTTCCTGCTGAGATGTCACAGGTAATGCAGAGGTGGCAGCTCCCTTTAACTCTGAGGTCTGATTGTGAGGCTGTTTGCAGATCTTCTAATTTCTGATGTGCTGAGGAAGGAATTATGCATTCATGTGCGAGTAGTAAACTTTCAGTTTGCAGTAATAGAATGTGTGTGACTTGTATAACAGTTCTTGTGTAACTGTGAGTGCCTGCTCTCTGCCACTTCCCGTGGCCACAGCAGTGTGCAGCAGGGAAATGTGTGTGTGTGGGTTTACCTTGTTTTCTTATTTATCCCCTGCCCATTCCTTTCCCTTTTTTAGGAATGCAATTGCACGATCAGTCTTCCTCGTTTTTCTTCTACTCCAAGCAGCTTTTAAATCCTTTGTCTATTGCTCTAGGAAGAAAGGTCCTAAAGATTATCTAGTGAGTAATTTTCACAAAATTCAAAAGAAGTTTGAGTAGAGTGATGTGTTTAGTGCATCTGTTAAAGGGAAGGACAGACAGAAGAAAGTTGTTGTGTTGTAGGAAGCATCTGCCAGCCCCTCAGAACGTTTGGAGCCCCAGGGCAGTGGAAGCTTTCCCTGTGTCGGGTTTGTTGGGATGCAGAGGGAAGGATCAATCCAGGTCGATGTGGGACCAGGCTCCCTGGCCCTGCAGGAGCGATGCTCGCCTGGCTGCTCATGCCCAGGAGTGTGGGTGTGTTCATACACAGACTCACTGGGCTTTGGGTGTTTTCATCATTTTTTTAAAGTGACTTCCCTCTTGCCTAGTCTTTAGAAGTAGCATTTTTGCTGTAAAAATTAGCTGTAAAAATGTGTACTCTAGTGGGAAAACCAGTTTCTTGGAGAATTCTCGATAAGAGGTAGTTGCTAGACCTAGTTGCATTTGCAAGTGATTTTGTCAGCCACGCTGTAATTTGTATATGAAATCAGGCTTTCACCCTTGTAATTAATTTCTCTTTAGTGCCCTTTGAAGTAACCAAACATCCAGGCAGAGAGAACATGATTTGACCCGCATTATCAGTTAAATGCAACAGCTACTTTTTTCTGTTTCTTAAGTTAAAGTTGCTGATCATTGTGGCATTCAGACAGAAGTGTCCCCAAAGCCCAGGCTGTGTCCTTTTCCTTGTGCAGTCCCTGTGCATGTCCACAGAGCACTGAGCAGAGCTGGGACACAAACACTGTGGTTGTTCTCTGAGCTGGCCCTGGGCGTTGCTGTCCCCTGGGACTGAGCCTTGCCAGGAGCTCAGGTGTGGGCTCAGCCTGCTCCCAGATGCCTCCTGCAGCATCCAACGAGCTGCTGGAAAAGGAGCTGGATATGTCTGCAAGAGCTGCAGCCACTGCAGTGCAGACGTGCCCTGAGGTGAACAGTGGTTGGGGTGAGGAATGTCTGTGATTGGTTCCAAATTTTACTAAAAAACCTTGGAGTAATAAAGAAATCGTCCCCCCTACATTTTATAAGGAAAAGGTTTGATGTATAACTGCTCATTGCCATTCCCTCTGAATTCCTGACTCTAGCAGGCTGTGAGGTTTTCAGTGCCTGTCTGGGGGAATTACTAATTATTTATTTCAGTGTTTCTTGGGCAGAACCAAGTGCTGTCTTGGAAACTTCAGGGCAGTGGCTCTTGATGGAGAGTTAGGTATTCTGGTAAGAGGAATGAATTTGGTTTCTAATGCATTTTGTGTTGTCTGAGGCTCTGTCAGGACTAGCACTCTGAGCAGATCACATGGAAACACACAGATGGTTTTCCCAAATCGTGCAGTATAGCGTTGAAAGAAAACATGAGACATGAGTGTGCCAGTCTGCAGAAGAAAAGGACAGGCAAATAGGGAGCCAAGGTAGGCATCCTGCTGGGTGAAGGTAAGATCAGCTGGTTTTTGATAGAATTTTGTGGCACGATGGTTCCAGGCTTTGTGTTTGAATGATCAGGAGCTTAGTTTTATCTGCTGTTAATTTGCAGATAAGAAATAGATACCAGCTGGGCTTTGTATCACATCCCCTTTTGGCAGTGATGCTGTGGGAGATGTGTCAGGATGAAAAGTGGAAAGAGAGCTGGTCTCTGACTCAAGGTTTGACAGCTTTAAAATCCTGATAGACTGGGATATGTTTTCCACCTCTGGTTTCTGTAGAGAGCAGTTCTAGGAACATCTTAGTTTGGGGGAAATCCTGTATCAACAAGAGAGATGAACAAAGTGTTTGCTTTTGGTTTTTGGTTACCACTTGTGCCTCTAAGTGGGGAGTGGGAAGCATTTTAAAGCGAGTCAAGATTACATAACTGAGAAGTAGTGATGGCTTAAAAAAAGGCATTTGGGTTGCACAAGTGCCCTGTCAGGAGGTCGAGGTGCCACATCCAGCCAACTGCTGTGCAGCTTCAGCAAACTGCTCCTGACTCTACCTGTCCTCACTGATAAATGAGCTTGCAGTCCCCTGCCATCCTCCTGTCCACTGTGACCTCTGGTTTCACCACGGCTGCACCTTCAGTGTGTGAGATTTTATTTGCTCATACACATTGGGTGGGAAGGTCTGACCCTCCCCTTCCAGCAGGCAGCTGAATGGCAGCTTACAGTGATCCTGGCTATGTAGCAAATCTAAGAGGATGTAATGCACTTATTGAACATTTCCATGCTGGACTTGCATTGTCAGCTTGATTTCCCTGACCCAGAGCGTTCCCTCACAGCTCACAAAGCTCGCCTTGCTCTGAATCCCAGGGCAGGGCCAGTGGGGAGTGCATGCCATTAACTTCAGCACTCTTTTTCCCTTCCAGCTAAGCCTGGAAAACCGTAGCCAAAAGGCAGCAAACCACAGGGAAGTGGAGACGTGTGTGATGTAAGTGACATCTGACTTTAAAAATACTGTCCAGCACCATGAAACCTCTGTCCCTGTCCTGTATCCCTCCTCCTGCTGCCCTTCAGCTTTACCTGCCATCCTCTGGGATGTCTGAAGCTCTGCTACCCTGGGTCCTGCAATGGGATAAATTTGTAAAACCCAATAATGTATTGCATTAAGCAAACCTGGAATTGTGTGTTCTGAGAGCTTGTAGGGAAGAACCTGGCACACCAAGTGTGGGGCTTGGCTAACACAGGTTTTCTGCCTTGTATGGCCTGAGGAGTTGGCAAAAATCTTTGAGAGAATAATAAGTTCTGCTGGAAGCCACCATTTTCTGACTTATTCTAACAGTCTTTTGAACCAGTGTTTCAGTGTCTCCTTCTGCAGACTCTGGAGATCTTTTTTTTTATGTGTTACTTAAGAAAAATTGTCATGCAAAACAGCCCCAACAGTTTCTTTTGTATGAAAGAAAGCAAAAAGCATCAAACAGAGAATAAGAAATTAAGTAGGTGATATTAGTTGGGCTGTCAAAACTGGGAGAACTGTCTGTCTGCAGATGAGTGCAGATCCATGTGATAACTTCTAGTATCAAAGGGAAGGAGAGGTCCCCGTTGTGGATGTGCTCTTGATTGCTTTTTATTTATGTTGTTCATTTGGAGCTGAGCAGTCCCTTAGGAAAGGGCGATGTCAGGAGCTGTATTCCTCCCTTTACTGTGCCCACTTGCTGTTCTAATAATAATTCTCCCTCCTGTCTGTGCTGCTGCTGCATTACAACACAGTCCTTAGTGCAGGAGCACCTCCTCCTCTCCTGAGCTGCTCCTGATAGTGGCTCTTCCTTTGTACAGCACCAAATACCACCCCCTCCAGAGCATGATAAGCCAAAACCAGTGCATGAGATAACTAATTTTATTTTCCTTCTCTGTCTGCTGGACAATCCAGCCTCACATATTTTTCCTGCCTTCCAATACCTTTCACATTGGCAAGCTATGGATTTTCTTGTGTATCTTTTATTGATTGCATAAATGGCCTCTTCACAGTGGGTCTGGTGAAGTCCTTGCATGTGACAACTACTTGGTTTTTGAAAAACAACCCAAAACCTAGTTGGTGTTACTTGCCTGTGCCAGGGCTAACACAGTTTCTGTTGGCAGTGATTGGGGTTGTTGAATAGTATAACTTAAGGATAGTGTAAAATAAAATTCACTGCTGTTAAATTAAAAGACTGATATCTAGACTGTATGAAACATACTTTGCAACTTAAGCAAGCTCCTCAATTTCTGTAAATGTGTCTGAAGCTGCTCTGGAGTGCCTGGACTGCCACGGTGGAGCGCAGAACCTACGGGCTCGCTGCAGGATTTAGGTCACCCCTGCTGCACAGGACCTGGGGTATTGTCCCTCTTCCTGAAATTCCTGAATCACCTCCTGGCTACTTCTGACATCTGTTTTTGAGGTCTCACTGTTCACTTTGATCTCATATGTTGGTGCTTTAAGTACTTGGTGTTGTTTGTTCTGTGCTGTGTAAATGTGAATGTTCAGAGGTTTCAGACACAGGCTGGGGCTTGCCAGGCTCATGCCGAGGCTTGTGGCGTCTGGGTGGTATGTTTTGCACTCTGGCACCCATATTGCAGTTACCTGACAATACAGAGACACTTTTTACCTTTTTCTGGAGCTCTTCAACAAGTGGTTTGTGCCATGCCCCCATGGCCTTGCACTGGAGCTCTGGTGCTGGGTGTGTAGAAGAAGTCTGTGTGGGCTGCATCTTGTCTAAACTGGGAAATCATGAGACTGCTCGGTTGGCAGGATGGCCCTCCAACTTACCCCAAAAGCTGGGTGGAAACTGCCAGTTTCTCCTGCATTTATTAGGCATGAAGTATTTGTTCAGGGAAGCATTTCTGAAACCTCTTTAGTTATTGTGAAGGATTTTTTGGTGACAGTTGCTGAGAGATGCTTCTGGGTGCTTCCCGATGGCTGGAAAGAGTGAGCTTTGCCATTTCCTGGCTTGGACTGGGACATGTAGGTAATTATTTGTGCAAATAGCATCCAAACAGAGCTGCTGCACAAATGGAAACTTGTTGCTTAACAGAAACACTTACCAGAACTGGTAGAGAAGCTGCTGGAAGTAAAAGCTCTGCATGTGCCCACTCAGAGGTGTATTTATCTTGCACAAAAATCCTGAGCATGGCAGAGCTGAAACCCTAGCAGCCATTTCCAGAGATGTTTGGTTGTTGTTTCTGCTGCAAAATCTGTAGCTCATCTTTGCATGCTCAGAAGGATAATTTGATATCTATGTATGTTTGGAGTAAGATTTTTAAAAGCCACTCTGCCTCTATAAGCTTTCGTATTCCATTACTTACTCAATACTACAATTATCTACACTATATCTTAGTTTTTTGTTCAGGTGATTATTGTACAATATAAAATTTTACTCACATGAGGATTAAAAATGGATCTAGAGGTATGATTGTGAGCAATGCAAGGCATGGAATTAAACAATCATAAGGATGCAGAGAGGAAGGATGGTAGAGTATTTTTTAGGATTCTGGCTAAATTTGTCTTCCTTTAGCAATAGGAGCTATTGAACTGCAGTTTTCAGCAGTTGCAGAAGAAAATGAAATGTAAAGAGAAGTGAGGCTGGTCTCTAAATACAGCTGCAGGATAAATACCTCTGCAGAAGGCAAATTTGGAGAGGATTTCTTTGTCCAAGTGTGAAATCCAAGTGCTGTTTGTGCTACAGTCCTTTCATTGTCAGTTTTGTGTTTGTGAGGACAGTCCTCAGAGTTATTTTATTTTGTGACTATTTTACCACTGTTACTTTTAATTTTGCTCTGTTAACTAGTGCATCGTGCAGTAATTAGTCCCATGCCTTGATTCTCAGCTGTTTTTTTTAATGAGTCTTGAGAAGAGTAACCTGTGGAGAACTGCATGCTCTGTGTTACATCCCCATGGAACTGAACGTGCATCTCAGTCTGGATGAGTTCATAGCAGCCCTTGATTTTTGAATAATGTGGCTATTTTTCTCTTCATAGGACTGAGCTTGCCCTAAAAGAAATCATGTCATCAGGGGGAGCTGAAGATGATATTCCTCAAGCAGAGAGAAAAACGGTGACAGACTTTTGCTACTTATTGGATAAATCTAAGCAGCTCTTCAATGGCTTAAGGTTAGTGGATTTTTGACAGTATTCCTTCAGAAAAGCCTTGGATCACACACTGCAGTGTGTGATGCTGAAGTCAGTGAACATTTTAAACCCAAACCCAGTAAGTTTGTTTAGGAGAGAACAAATGCACCTCTGTATGGGTACTTTTGGACGATATATGTAGGAAAGTTTGTAGGAGCAGAGGTTCCAGTTGATAGTAAAATAGGAGTTGGAAATCTATGAAATTGATGTGATTATTGCTGAAATGGTGTGTTTGAAGGCCAAAATTAAAGATTAGGTGTGACTGTGTGCAGTCCACAGCATGCATATCCAAAGCACTACTGTCTCTGTGGAAAAAGAAGGAATGAAGAGGATTGTTCTGGGTGGGAGGAAAGGAGGAGAGGGAATATCTTTGGGGAAGAAATTTAGGAAGTGATAAACAGAAACATTGAAACCATACCCTGTGCGTGTGTGGTGAAATAAGTGCTTAATCTGAACTGTGGAGAAAGGTAAAATCTACATTTATCTACTAAGCAGCTGCAACAACAGCTGGAAAGTCCAACTGGTTTGTCTGCAGGGGGAATACACGTTTGGACAGTAATATGGGTATCCTGTTTATGTCAATATATGCTGAGTTAAACAGCATGTATCCAAAGCTGCTTTATTTCTAAGCTTTGCTGTAGAGTCTCTTAAGTAACAGGGGTTTGAGCTCATATCTGGTTGGCAGTTCAGCCTCTTACTGGTCTCTGAGTAATGCTGTATGTTTGGGCCCTTATAGCTTGCTGTTAGTCAAACACAGATGGTTAGCAAAGATGCTTTTAATTCCTCCACCCCCCGCTATTGGTAATCCTTTCATGTGCTTTAGAAGTTGATTACCAAATCCAAAACAAACATTTTTTGCTCCAAAATGTGAATGGCAAGTGGGCAGTAGAGACAAGGAGTTCTTGGTGATTGAGTTTGACCCACCCCCATGAAAGACAGCCTAAAGCCAAAGGTCTGAGATCTTGAGACCAGGATTTCCAGGATTGTAAATAACATTACATTGGCTTTCTAATGGATTGTGCTTGAAATTTTGGCCTGAGTCACTGAAAAGTACAAATGAACACAGTTCATGGATGGCTGTGTGCTGCTCCAGTTCAGATCAGAGAGGTGGCAGAGAACCTCCAGCCATTCTGTCCCTCCTTTGGCCATGGAGGGAGGTAGTGCTATTATCAGATTTCAGGATGAGAGATGGAGTTTCTCAGTATATCCATGGTGCTTTTCTAGAAAGAAACCTTCTTGCCCAGCTAAATGAAAAGAAAATGGAAAATACCTCTGGATGAAATATGGCAAGTAAAAATGGAGATGGGATTAAGCAGCCAGTTCTGCTGTGTGCAAACAGGAATACTGCAGAACAGGAACCTGCCTCTGTCCTTACTGTAACCTGATATAGTTGCTTCTTACACTTGACCACCATTTCACCTCTAAGACCTGTGATTCCCATGGGCATAATGACAGGATAAAGCAACATTATAATTCTCAGGTATCTGCCCTGTTAGTGCTTGTTCTCTGGGGAGTTCACCTGGAAATGTCTTGGCAGGCATCCCAATTCTTAGTCCAGTTGCTTGCTTTTCCCTCCAGCATAATAAATGCATTTGATTCATGCCTGACACCTTCTGTTTTGAAGATGATGATGGCGTTTGCTGCTGTGTTTCATGCTATTCTCTTGTCCCTACCCACGTTTCATAGAAAAGAAGTGATGGGGGAGGGAGAGGAGAATAATGATTTTCTTCCCAAAACCTCCTCTGGGCACTTCAGCTACAGGGAGCTGAGCCTATAGCTGTGTTGGCAGCTGCTTAGCTGTTGCTGCTGCCAAAAATTGCAAGGGCTCAGCCTGCCACGTCTTTGTTTCAGTAGCATTTCCTTCCTCTCTTCCCAATACAGATGCCAAATACAGCATTTGAGGAAAACATATGATGGTCTGCCAAGGTTGCTGCTCGAAAGTGTACTTTGTGCTCGTGCTCCCAGTGATAGCATCTCCTGTGGCCATGCCTGCTGGGATAACCCAGGGGGGGTTGTCTTCATAGTGTCTCTATCCTGGGCTATAAGTTAGAATAAACTGTTAATGAAATATGCTGCAATGGCTGTCTTCTCCCCTTTCCCCACTCCCACTTGCTTTGTTCTTGAAAAAGGCTGGAAGGAGGGAGGGTGTAAGGAAGCATTTTGTCATGGTGTATTGTCACTGGTATTTTCTTTTAAATGTTGAAAAGTATTTAAATGTGTTCAGTATCACAAAGAAGGAAACTTCAAGGAATTAAAAGTCTTTCCACAACTGTGTTTTAGGGAATTGATTGTCCCTTTGTACCTGGGCACTGGTGAGGCAACTTGTCCTGTTCTGGGCCCCTCATGGCAAGAGAGACACTGAGGGGCTGGAGCGTGTCTGGGGGTGGGAACAAAGCTGGGGAAAGGTCTGGAACACCAGGAGCAGCAGAGGGAGCTGGGGAGGTTCAGCATGGAGAAAAAGAGACTCAGGGGGTACCTCATGGCTCTGTGCCACAGCACTTTTTTCCCACTGCTGCTCAGGTTCTGGGAACAGGAGCCTGTAACTACTACAAGCCCGTGAGCATAAAAGGAAATTGTCTCTTTTTATCACCTGTCAAAACTGTGAATTTATTTAAAGCTTTGAATGTTAAACTTACAGTTATTGTAGGCTTCCTCTTTGAAGCGTACTGATGAGTCTCTAGGATGTTCTCAACATCTTTAATGTCCCTGTGTGACAACTTCCATGTGGCACTGGCCAAGCACACCTCAGCACCTTTAATTGGGTTTCAGCCAGTATTATCTGGCAGCGTGGCTGAAATGAACTGACAGAGAATTAATTATGAGCATATAAATAGTGCTGGTCTTTGTGGAGACAAAGAGTACAGCAAGAATTGGATAAAATTCTGGTCTGTCTGTGAAATTTATCCACCAGGCACAGTAGTGCAGCAAGAGAACCTGTCTTCTGTGCCCAGTGTGAGAAGCCCATCATTCCAGAACATCAGAGTTTGTGTCTTCATGTCCCATTTGGAATGTTTTAAAAACCAAGAAATTGGAAATGGTTTTCACTTGTTGTTGCAGGCTATTGTAGTGTCCTAAATCAAAAGTCTCCAGTCCCTCCTGCACTGGGATTTGTTTGGTTGTCCCTTTATCCCTCCTGTAGTGGTGTTCTGCCAGAGCAGGTGCCCTCCTGCTGCCAGCAGCCTGGGCTGGGCACACCCCACAGGAAAACCTGCTGCCTTTGTCTCTCCTCACTGCTCTGATATCCTTCTGTAGATCTGGAAGTAGCAAAAAGTCTTGCTGTAACATAGGTCTTGAGCTCTCAAGTTGGGTGTATAATTGCTTCTGGGTCATGCATTCCCTGTCTCCTTGGTGGGAGGAGCTGTGTTAAAAGCCCACTCTGCACTCAGCTTTGGGATTCTTTTGGGCTATTTCTCACCGAATAATGCACGTCCCCGTGTTCTATTAAAAAAACTGCACTAAATGTCCTCTTCTGCTTATGCATCCGTTTTCTCATGGCAAAATTTCTCTGTACGTGGGAACAGCATGTGTGATGTTCAGCACAGAGCAGTAGAGGGATGGCAGGAAGGGCAGCTCTTGTCTGCAAAAAGCTGTAGTGAAACCACAGTAATGCATTGTCATAAATGAAGTTTTATTACAGCCATGTCAGAATACTATCAAAAGAACAAGTGCTACTGTCTGTTTCCATGGAGATCCTTGCCATTCCCCCGGGAGCTGAGGAATCCATGGTATTGTGCAGCTATGCCAGCTGCAATTAGGCGAGCAGGCTGCTGAGGAATATCCGTGTGGACACACAGCAGTGGCCAAACACCCGGGCACGGCACTCACAGGGGCTTCTGAGAACATCCTCATTTCCAGATACTCACATCTAGTGCAGCACAGGGACTGGAGCTGGCTTTATGTTTAGGTTGTGTTAGAGTGTTTAGGTTTGTGCAGAGGAAGGTGTGGAGGTGACAGGTGAGGTTTAGAGAGTGTGTTAATTAATTAGCTCACTGATGAGGGATGGATGCATGAGCATCATCAGCCCATAGGTACCTCTGCTTATTTCTTAGTTTGTGCAGATACCAGTGTTTGAGAGAGGGTTTTTTTTTGGGTTAAGGTTCTTCAAGTCAACTTGTTAATTCAGTCATTCTGTAACCTAGTGCCACAGATCTTTGATTTGTATAATTTTTTAAAAAATTATCCATTTTAGTGTTGTTTTGTATTTACATATTTTGAATACACTTTAACATTGAATCTTGTGGATGGGCTAATTAAATTATAGCTACTTCTTGCTGTGTTGAAGTCTGTGCTGTATCTTGGATGTGTGTGTTTGGACAGTGCCTTGGCTTCTTTTGTTTAGCTAAAATATTTACATCTATTACAAGAGAAGGTGGTGAGTTGTTCCTTGCAGAAAATGCTTTAAATTTGCATGTGTTTGTATTATGCTGTACTTGAATGAAGATGTTGGTACCCTGAAGCACATATTTATATTCCTGTTTACCCCTTGCTATACCAACATACATCGCAAGATTTTAAGCATCCAGTTGCAAGTTTGAAGGGATTTTTTTTTTTTAAATTTGGTAAAATCCTGCCCAGATTCCTTGGTATCTTCAAGGAATATCAGCACCAAGTACTGGAATGCTTTTCCAGGCTGGTAAGAGCTGTAGCTGGTAAGGTTTTCATTTTACTTGTAGTAGCTGAGCTAGGTCCCTTCAAGCTGTGTGGGAAGTACAGTTGGCTGATGAGCAGAGGAATATTAATTTCCTTTTCTACCTCGGGTGCTGTTAAAAGCAATTACAGTGAGCAGAAACAGACCAGAATGCTGCTCTGAAATGCTGTGTACTGCTCTGCTTCTCTGACTCCTTCAGAGAACATGGCAAGCCTTCTAAAGGAGATGCTTCCCTTGGTCTCTACCCTCCAGCCCTGGAAGTGGAATGTGCTGCTTTTCTGTCTGCTGAAGGTGGTACATGAGCCTGCACAGTGATTTGAGAAAGAATTCCCTGTAGAAATCAATCTTGAATCAAATCAAAGAGGATTCTGTCTTGGAAAAGCTGTTCTACTCCCTCTTGTAGAGTTGTGCACCTCCTTTGAATGAGCTTTGGTGTAGATGTGCAGGGAATGTGTGTTCAGTGGCACTCAGGGATTTGGTCTCCTCTGTTGCATTTGTCTCAAGATCCAGGTTTCTCCTGGGAGATGGGAGGAGTGAGGGTTGAGAGCACAAACCATTAAAGCTAAAATCCTTAGGAATATGTCATAGTTGTGGGGTGGAAATACACCACAGCATGGAAATTGAGGGGAGGTGAGAGAGCAGAACTGAACTGGGTTGGCTGACTCACCTTGTAGCACTGGAGAGAGACAGGAAAAAAAGCCAGAAGTGCTCAGGTTGTGTCATGTGTAACTGTGAGTTAGAGGGTGACAAATGTGGTGATGGTGTAACAGAACCCAGTGAGTGTGAACTGTGAGCATCCATATGCTGCCTGACCTGATATTGGGGCAGTGATTTTGTGTGTGATGTCATAGGCTTTGTTTCTGAAACACAGCCGTACCAGTTTGGAAAAGATTATTTCCTTAATGAGTAACACTAAATATTATCAGCCTAAATTAACTAATTTCTATTGGGTTATTCTGCTTGCTCTTGGGTAGGATTTTTCTGCATTATGATATTTCAAGAATCCAAGCTGTCTTTCTGTGAACATAACCATAAAATTATTTCTCTTTTAGCAAAATTGTAAGATGTTTTCAAACACCTGTTGCATGTAGCAACATTTTGATCATTTCCTATTTGGAGAGATCCAGGAACAACAGGTTTTGAGAAACTTTGGCAATCATGGTTCTTGTAGTTTTGGGTGCAGGCAGAATTCTTAAGTATGTCAAGTGAATCCTGAACAAAGCAGTTCTGACTTTGACACAAACATGCTCCTGTCGTGTTGGGCTGACTGGATTCTGCTTCCTAATTCTGCTTTTGTCACTGTCTCTTGCAGGGATTTACCTCAGTATGGGCAGAAGCAGTGGCAATCCTATTTTGGGCGAACATTTGATGTTTACACCAAACTCTGGAAGTTCCAACAGCAGCACCGGTAAGGAAGTGTTGGAGACAGAGGAGTTGTGTGGGTTTAATCTCTGGAATGCCCAGGGCCCCAGCTAAAATTGAGATTTCACTGTGCAGTTCAAGCATGAAGGGAGGGAACAGCCACTTCCTGCAGTGCTCACAGTCTATTGAATTAAAATGTTGCAGTGTTCAGTGTGACTTTTTCAACAAACTCTTTTGCTCTACCTGAGTGTGTGGTGCTTTAATTTCTTACTGGGGAGGTGATGGATTCTGCAGAGCACAATCTGGAATGGTGTGAAGTCTCTTGCTGCAGTGTGGGCTCTGATCCTTCACACCTTCCTCTGGCTGCACAGTCTGAGTGTTCTCCTGGGAAGTTGTGACCTTTTGTTTTGTGTATTTTGTGCAACACACTTAAGTCTGGTTCTGGCAAGTTTATGCAAGATAAATGGCCCTTGTTGTGGGGTGTGTGTGCTGTTGGCTCTGTGAGGGGCTGCTGCTGGCAATGCTGTACCAGTAATGAAGGCTGAATTTGCTCCTGCGTTGGCTCTTTGTCTTGTCTGGTGGGATGTTCTGGGAAATTTGGGAATCCTTTTAATCTTTCTTTTCTCTCTTGCGACATAGACAAGTATTGGACAATCGGTATGGGTTGAAGAGGTGGCAAATTGGGGAAATTGCTTCCAAGATTGGGCAGCTCTATTACCATTATTAGTAAGTAAGCACAGAAGAGGATTCAGTGGGCAATGCAGGGTTAGTGGCAGCTGCATGGCAAGTGTCTGGATGCTCAGTCAGGAGGAATCAGTGATTGGGCTGAGGGACTGCATGGGGTGCTGCAGGGAAGGGCCCCTGTGAGCCTGGTGCCACATTGCTGGTCACACTGGTACTGCCCAGGGACTTCCTCCTGCCTCCAGAGTGTCCTCCCTGCGTGCTGCATTGGAATGTCGTGCAAAAGTGTGATTTACAAGTTTGGGAGCTTAATGTTCCTTTAAACTGTTCAGTGACCCCATCACCTGTATGCGTGGGTGCAAAATGGGCAGCTTTGCTATCTAAAACGAGATCCAAGCTCTGCCTTCCCAGAGCGAGAGTCTGGCTCTCACAGGATGGCACTAGAGGAGGGAGCTGTGTCATGGATGCCCAGGATGGTGAGGGGCAGGAAGGGAGGGTTTGGCATGGCTTTCCCTCTGGGCAGTGAGCTGATGGCCTTTTCCCTGCAGCCTGCGCACCTCCGAGACCAGCTATCTCAACGAGGCTTTCTCCTTCTACTCTGCCATTAGGCAGAGGTCCTACTACTCCCAGGTCAACAAAGAAGACAGGTATGTCTGAATGGAAGCCTTTATTTCTTCAAGATAGAAAGGTGTGTAGAAGCAGCAAGGAGCTATAAACTGTAGGAGCATAACTAGGATAAAATCCATGTTGCTGAAGGAAGTTTCTTTTAATCCTTCTGCCACAGTTGAAAAAATCAAGATAAATCAGAGCTTTATGACTGGAAGAACATTATGTTACCTGGTCCTGATAGAAGGCTATTAGTCCCAAAGTTTTGTCATGTAAAATCCTGAGCAGTATCAGTGCTGGGAGCTGGAATACTGTGGGTGGAAGATGGGTCAGCTGGGCTGAAGCAGAGGAATCTCTTTGATTCTCATCAGGCCTTTCAGGGAGCAGCAGCTCATACTGCAGTACAGCAAGGTTTGAAGAGCCAGCTATGATGTCTGACTCTCATGCCCCTCATGTAAGGAGGCTGTGGCTTTCTTAAATTACTTTTCTGTCCCTGTACTCAATTTTAACTAAACCTCCAAGCAGCCAGGTGGCTCTTCATCACCACACGAGTTCAGTCAGAACTCTTCATCTGCAAGAGTTCAGCCCTGCTCTGGTGTTAAATTCCTCCCCTCCCTTACCCCTGCTACCTGCCTCTGTTCTATTTTAATCTCAGATTTGGCTGTGGTGTTTTTGTTGTTGTGTCTAGGCCTGAATTAGTGGTTAAGAAGCTGCGTTACTATGCAAGGTTTATAGTGGTTTGTCTCCTGCTCAACAAGATGGATGTTGTAAAGGACCTTGTAAAGGTATGCTAAAATCAGGATAAAGGTGCTGAGGGGTTGCTGATCCTCACTTTTCTAATCCGACATCCAACACAGGGAATACCTTCTGTGATTCAGACATTTAATAATGACACTTTAGGATCACATGGTTTGATAGCATTGTTTGAGCAGCAAGTAAAAAATATTCCAATAGCTGCAGCCCAGACAGGGAGGTGCCCTGGAAGTGCAGAAAAGGAACAGCAAGCTGCTCCCCACAGCATATGCTTCCCAGCCCCTCTGACAACCTCTCTTCAAGCAGTTCCTGGGCTTGACAGCTTTGTGTAGGTTGCATTGCTGTCTGTGTCACAGCTCCCTTGAACTGCAGGCTTAGCTTAGCACAGCTAAACCAGCCACACCATCCCTTTTCTCAAGGTATTTAAAGTTACTTGCAAGCTGAAATTTGAGTCCTTGGTATCCATAGCTTATGGTAATAACCAGTGACATAGCTGTGAGTGGGATAATTATACTTGACTTGATATTCTTTGCATTTGGACCTACGTAAGACAATTTGCACTGCCAGAACTCAGTGTAGCATTGGCATTCTGTCTGCTGAAAGAGCGCGTTTTGGCTGGCATGTTAGGAGTGTGCTGCATATGTTCTCAAGGAATTTATTTATTTATTATTCCTAAAGGCCAGCACAGCTAACCAAATAGAAGGTTACTGACTGCCTGTTAGTTTCTAGGACTGACTATGTGTTTCTGAACTGCTTACATCAGGAGCTGTCAGATGAGATTGAAGACTACACTCATCGTTTCAATACTGAAGATCAGGTGGAGTGGAACCTGGTCCTTCAGGAAGTGGCAGCATTTATTGAGGTGAGAATGCCATCCCCTGTAGCTGTGTCTTGTTGATGGAAGTGTTCCTGAATCACCACATCTGTGAGGGAAGCAGGTGTGCCAGTGCAGGGACAATATTCCTGTCCCATGAGTCAGTGACACATGGTCACAGGAATATTTAAATATTGCCAGGATGGGTGGCAGCATTATCATTCACTCTCCTCCTTTGCTATTCATTTCTACAAAGGGAAGGCAAGCTAAAATAGGCAAACTGAAATTATTATTAATGTAGGAATATTTAGTTTATTCTGCATGAGATTGTAAGGCTGTTGACATCTGACTCTTCAGGTATAGCAAAGCTGAAGCAGAGTCCATGTCATTGGAGGCAGTGTGCTTTTCTCTCTGCTGTACCTTCATATGCTTGTCCCATGTATTTCTTGCAGTCCCTAAGAACTTGGCTTTTCCAAGTGGGAAGGCTTTACCCTGTAGCCTGCATACAAATATATAAATACATGTATGGCAAAGTAATTTAAAAAGCTGCCTTGTTTGTGAAATGTTTATTGTAAGTGCCAAGACCTGTGGACTTCTGACTGCAAATGTGTAAGCATTCCTGAATTCTTGATTTATTCTGGTTGCTTTTTTTAGGCAGACCCTGTCATGGTTTTAAATGATGACAACACCATTGTAATCACCTCTAACAGGCTTTCTGAGACGGGAGCTCCGTTGCTGGAGCAGGGCATGATAGTGGGACAGCTTGCTCTTGCAGATGCGCTCATTATTGGGAACTGCAACAACCAGGTAAAGGAAATTCTGGGCACCTGGGTTTGCATCTTTGGAGTTCCCCCCATGACATCCCTTCTGATCACACAACAGAGATTCCAACAGAGGAGAACATGGAAATAGTGTTATTGTGATGGTTGTAGTGGTAACAAGAGGAGGAGAGTTCTCAGAAGTAAGAGCTGAAAATGAAATATTAGATATTAGACCTGTGGTATTGACCTCTTATTGTTTATATTCCACATGTCAGTTAAGAAGATAAAACTGATTTTCATATACTAGATTATTTGTAACAACATTCAAGCGTGGGAGACTTCTAAAATACATCTAGAAAAAGCTTGACTTAAGCTTTCATTTGACTCACTCCAGCTTGTTGCAACTTCAGTGGTGACAGGAAGAGGTTTTCAAAACACATTCTAGGTCCTGTTTTTAGATGATGATGATAGTGAACTTGTACAAATTTCATGACTTCTCTCTGAACTCTTTTCAGGTAATCAAGGGAGTTGTTTTTAAACTACACTTCATCTGTCTTTGTCAGATTTTGTCTGAATCCATAGTACACAGCCATTCCAGCACCTGATTTGTACACATCCCAGAGAAGCCTGTAATGTGGAAGCAGGGGTCTGCAGTGCAGTGACTTGGCCTGGTAGATCAGTAACAAATAGACTTTGTCTTCTGTGAGCTCTTCTAGAAGTCATTCACAGCTCTTTAGGGATTCAAAGACGACACTGACAGAGAATGACTCTGAAGGAGAATGGTCTTTCTGGTGTGCAGTGGAGTCTCTTAGCTGGATAATTCCAGAGAAATTCTGTTTAATGTGTATCTGGCAGAATAAGCTGTGTGACTCTCTTGCAGGTCAAGTTCAGTGAATTAACAATCGACATGTTCCGAATGCTGCAAGCCCTGGAGAGGGAACCCATGAACTTGGCATCACAAATGAACAAACCTGGAATGCAGGTGAGTTCCACTTCAGTGAAAAACCTTGCAACACATCTTAACTGGGTTTTTTGTTTGATTGATTGGTTTTAAGTAGTGTACTCCTTCAGTATTGTCACTGTGCAGAGCAGATTAGTAAAGGTGGTGTAACTTTCAGTAGAAATTAGGGAAGGGTAGCTCAAACCCATGGACTCAGGTTATTAAGTCATCTGAAAGTCAATGTCCCCTTCAGAGAAAGCATCAAGTGTTTTGTCTGGGGCCAAAAGAAAATATGAAGATTTTAAATTTTTTAATTGAGATGAAGTGTGAATTTTGTCACTCATTTCTTGGGTGATACTTGAGAGAATAAGAAAGATTTAGTTCACAAGTTTCAGTGAGGGATAATAAAAAGTTCTGGTTTGAATACTGTGCATATTGCTTTACTGTGTAGTAGGAAATGCAGACCATTTGTGTGGGTAGTGTGTTGGAGATGAGCATTCTAATAAACAGAAGTTTAGAGGGTTATGCAACTGCTTTGATAATGTCTGGTTGTTGGGGTTTTTTTAGTAGTATTTTGTTTTTCTTTTAACAGGAGTCTACAGAGAAACCAGCCAGGCGGGAAAACCCCCATAAATACCTACTTTATAAACCAACTTTTAGCCAACTATATACATTTTTAGCAGCATCATTTAAGGTTTGTGAAATCAGTGAATTTATTTGTAATAAAAACATATCCAGGACTGTTTGTGAGACTGAGTGAAATGTGGATTTCCACTGATGTGGAGAATAGAAAAATCTTAAGAGTGCTCTTTTATTTCATAGCATGCCAAGCACAAACCAAAATCAGGGAAATGCATCAGGAGATTGTTGCTCTCAAGCACTGTATAGCTATTGAATCTCCAGTCCTGTATCCCATTGGAACTGTAAACAAAGCTTCCTTTGTGATGGTTTGGGAGTTGGGGTCTGTGTGGATCTTGGCAGTTTTGGGTTCCATATCTCGGAGAGCTTCAGATCTGGATATATAGTAAAAGATATGTGTGGAAGGTGATGCTTTCTCAGTGCTGCTTGGAGCTCTGATACCAGCCTAGAGGTTTGTGTGGAGAAAATCTCAGAAAATTACAGGCATTTCATCAGGTGACACTTTTGGTCTGTTGGAAGGGGTGTATGTGGTTGGGCAGGGCAAATCCATGTACCGAGAGCAGAGTGGAGCCAGAAGCAGGAGTAGCACAGTTATAATGACAGTGTGTTTATGAAGGTGACGATTCAGTATTGAAATAAACTTGTACCTCTCTCCCCTTGGCACTGGTGCCTTGTTTGCCTTGCAGGAGCTGCCTGCCAACAGCGTGCTGCTGATTTACCTGTCTGCCACGGGCGTGTTCCCATCAGGTCGTTCGGATAGTGAAGGTACAATAAAGGAATGCTCCCTGTCATGAACAGGGCTTGAATTCTCTTTATGTTCCAGGACAAGTGACCAAGAAAGATGTCACAAAGCTCCTTTTAAAAGACAAGTCAATTTGATTCTCCTGTCTGCTTAGTAAGATAGCCTTTGTTTTCCACAAACAATAATTCAATCTTTGTGTTTTAATTAGTGTGCATTAACCTGAGAACTTTTCAAAGGACACATCCAGTTTTTGATGCATCTGAAGTATTAAAAGCCTCCCAATTTTGAAGACCACATGGCTCAGCTGATGCATCAGCACAAAGTTCATAAAATGGCTCAGTGGCACTCTGTGATTCTTTCCAATGCCCAGCACCAGGAGATCGTGTGGCCAGGACATGGGTGGTGAAAGGACTCAAGCAGCTGCAGGGACTGGTTTATTTGCACGCTCATTAACCTGACAATTCAAGCCCTTCTCATGATTTTTGACAATTCCCCTCACCTCACCCTCCTGTTCTTTTCAATCTAGCAGAATATTTGGATGCAGCTGCAATGTAAAAGCTGAAAACTGGCTGGCTGAAGTAAACATGGTCCAAAGATCTGTTTATATAATTCAAGAAAAAAAAAATCAAAATAACTTTTTAACATCCTAAATATTGTAAAAACCTCATCTTTTTGAGACTTGCATTCCTTTATAAGATGCATGCTTTGTCCTCCCCAGTGCATGATTTATAGAGCTCTCAAAATGTTAAAAGAAAAAAAAAAA
>VXBI01008950.1:862398-881824 GCA_013397375.1 Toxostoma redivivum
CGGGCCGGGCTGAGGGGACCCGCCCGCTCCCCGGGCCCGGGCCCGGGCCCGCCGCCGTTTGGGGCCGTTGGTTTGGGACTTTAACGGATTCTGCTCCGCGAGACCCGATTTTAACGTGTTGTAACAGATGTGATGTTAAAAGGTTTTCTATTACCTTTAAATGATTCATGCCGGTGGAATTTTTTTAATGTGGAACGTATTTCTGTTTGATTTGCAGGTACTGCCAGGCCTTGAGGGCTTTAATGACACTACAAATGCAGTAAAGCAGTGGATGAGGCTCAGAATTAAGTCTCACCATTTGGAAGCTTTAGACAAGAGCGTCAGTGTATTAAACGTCGTGGCTTTCCAAAGAACCTGGGTATTCCAGGGCTGTAGAGCAGTAAAATGTTTGCCAAATTGAAGAAGAAGATCGCAGAGGAGGCAGCGGTTGCTCCCAGGCCCGGAGGAGCCGCCCGCATCCCCAGGTCTGTCAGTAAGGAATCGATCACGTCTGTGGGAGCAGACTCCGGAGACGACTTTGTGAGTTACACCTGGCTTTGAAATCTGAGTTCTCTGGCAGTATTTTTATTACGGTTTTGCGGTCAACCATTTTAAGTCTAGTGTGTGATTTGAATGCCTGCTGTGGTGTCTTTGGAAGTGTATCTCTTAATGCATAAATGTATCATTAGTTTGAGTAAACTTAAATACTGACTGTTTAAATACAAAATTTTGATAAATAGATATAAAATATTGAATAAAGCTGTAATTATGTGTAAGATACGTGTTAGTAAAATTAATTACTGAAGTATAGAATCCTAGAATGCTTTGGGTTGGAGGTGACCTTTAAGCTCATCCACCCCCTCCATGGACAGGGACACCTTCCACTAGGCCAGGTTGCTGCAAGTCCAGCCCCACCTGGCCTGGAGCACTTCCAGGGACAGCACAGCTTCAGCTTTTCTGTCATTAGAAAAGCCAGCTAGATGCTGGCCAATTTTCATTTTACTTCTTGGCTTCCTGGTACTCTTCCTACCTGAAACATTATATGTCTCTGGTGAAAACGTGTGCAGTATTGCACTAAAACTATTGTAATTCCTCTCTTTCCTTATAAAACATCGTTTAAACAAGTGGTAAAATTGCAGGAGCGTATGGGTTAAATGAAACCCTGGAATGCTCTGGCATCTCTGCCCTGGATGGCTGGCTGTCACATTTTTGAAAGCCGGGATTAAGGCAGTGTCACCCCACTGCTGGAGCCAGCAGGACCCACTGCAGAGCCAGCAGCAAGTCTGTTTGCTGTCTGCAGAGTGAAGAAGTTATTTATACAGTTGAGCTTTGAATAATTTTTTTTGAAGCTCAGCTGAAATTTCAGTTTTGTTAAGCAAGAAGTTGGAACTTCTAATGTTTAAATACATTTTATAATGGAAATATATTAGTCTTGTGTTTTTCTGAGTTTTTTTTCTCTAGCACTTAGGAAGTTCTCACGTAGAAATTCTGTTTACCATCTTGTAAGTTTGTAGAATGAAAACAAATAGTGGTACTGGCTGAAGTCTTGAGTGGTTTTCAGAAAACCTCCAAGAATTAGTTGTTTTATCAATATTCATTTAACTGCTCTTGCTATTGATTTTTATGGAGCAAAAACCACCAGAGGACTCATAAGTCAGTTATGCAGCAGATTTTGTGTGGACAAATTGCTGCATCAGGGCTTCAGTGAGTTTATCCCACCTGAAAAGCTTCTTTTCTAATTACTTTGATTTTTGTGACTCTCTCTTTGACCTTTCCTGGTGCCTGTGCTGTAGAGCCTGATTTCCTCCCCCTCAGTCATTCCATTCCTCCACCTCCCCAGTGACAGTGTGGACAAACAGTTCCCAGCCCCAGCTCCTTCCCAAGCCTTGTGCTCTGAGGAACAGGCAGCCTGGCACTATTAAGCCCTTACTGGTTTTCTCCTTCAGTGCTTTTTACACATTCTGCTGTGCCAGTACAATTTTCCCCTCTATGTGGAAAACAAGTGCTATTCCTGGTTATTATCCCAGACTTAATGTATGGCAGAAGCATTTTTTCTAAATTTGTAGGTTACAGAGTGTTGCTTTTATCCCTAGGCTTCTGATGGAAGCAGCTCCAGAGAGGATCTTTCATCCCAGTTGTTCAGAAGAAATGAACAAATAAGAAAACTGGAGGTGAAGTTGTCTGGTATGTGCCCTGATACATATAAAACTTTTTACTTTAGGAAAAGTTTTTCTTCGAGTTTACATGGTTTAATTTATTAAAAATACATGGGGTTAGGGTCTTTTGAAAATTGATTTGTAGCAGCCCTGTTGATTGACAACAAGGGAGCATCCAGTATCATTAATTTTTTATGAATGCAACTGGGTCTTTGCTGATTTCAACAATTCGTTTATGTGATTCCTTAGAACAGCTGGGATAGCTTTCTGTCCCATGTTTCAAACAGCATCTGACTGGAACAATGAGCAAATGGATGCAATGGCCATGAATTAACCCTTCCTTGCACCCTCCAGTGCCAGACATCTTTTCTGAACAGAGTTAAATATGTCACTGTTCTGGATGCATTAAAAAGGGAGGGACAGTTGTTCATTCTCTGGTTCTGCTCTTGTCTGTGTGACTGACACCCCTGGGACAGCTCCTTCTGTTTGTGCCAACCCTGTGGACAGTACAGAACTATTTGCTTGTGTTCATTGTTGTGGTCACCCAAATTTTCCTCAGCAGGAATGATTTTCTGATTGAGAAAATCATTGTCATTTGCCACTCATCCTTTTTTCTTTTTTTTTTTTTTCTTTTTTTTTTTTATTTTTTCTTTTTGTGTTACCCTAAAAATGTCCTTCCCCAATGTCTGTCCATTCCTGGTCTGTTCTTCTCCCTCCTCACACAAGATTATGCTGATCAGATCCGAAATCTGCAGAAGATGAAAGAGAAGCTTGAAAATGCATTAGAAAAGCATCAGGATTGTACGTATTTTTCTTTTTCCCCTTTTTGTTCAGCTAAGTTAAAAATTGCTGTGGTTGGAAGGAAAAAGGTTTGGTGTACAGGTGTGCTAATGATTTCCTTTCAAACTGTTCACCTCTGTACTGTGAGCAATTAGAACACAAGTTGTTACCTTATTTACAGCATAAAAAGCAGCAGCAGTGTGTTGAACAAAGTTGCTATTATACTCCTTCTGCCAAATTTGTGGCTAACATGCAGGAGAGACCTTTTGGAAACCCTCAGCTTTGTTGTAATCCAGCAAGGAGCAGTATTCCTGTCTGCTGTTAGCTTTGGCTCTTGGCCAGTGTGCAAGCAGCGTGAGGAACAAGTAGCACAGCACTGGTGCTACAGTCAAGATGGGGCTAATTGCTTGCAGAAGAAGCTCTTTAAAGTTATAAATAACTTAGAGAAAAGTGAAAAGCAATTTTAAAAGAGGAGTTTTTAATATAGCTGGTGGTTCTCTGTTGATAGCATCCATGAAGAAGTTTCAGGAGCAGAATGAAGCTCATCAGGCCAGTCGAGCCAAGATGGCTGAAGGAATGGCTTTGGCCTTAGGAAAAAAAGACAAGGTAAGAGAGCCTGAGCAGGACTTTTGACTCTCATGACCCTGATGTTTTAAGCAGGTGTTGCCATTAATTAAAATAATTGTTCAGCATTGTGTGTGAGCGTGCCAGCACTGAGGGAAGGAGGGAGCTGAGCTCGGTGCCAGGAATGGCACAGGACTTGTCACTGCTCAGACTGTTCCAACTGGTTTTAACAAGAGCCCACAAAAACTCCTAATGAAAGGTTAAGTTTGTGCTTGGATAAGATCCAGTGGCAGTAGGCCTGTTGTCACATTTATTTTACTTGCACAAAACTTAGGTATTCAGGTAGTATAAATGACAGCCTTTATCTATTCAAGCACTGGCTGTTACTGTACTGCTGCTGATTTTTTTTTAATCATTACCAAAGCTTTGTATCTGCTAACAATACAAATTATTTTTTTTTAACAATAGTTGCTGTCCTTGAAAGTCTACAAATGCATTTTGATATCTTTTTTCTCTTTCCTTTCTTTCTTGTTCAGGAGTGGATGGAAATAGTTGCTCAAGTTGAAAAGGTAATTAACCTTGGATGTTTTTCTCAGGGGGTGTAGTGTGTCTCTGTTTGTATTTGCAAACAACATCCTGCACATTTCCAATTCTGTCAGAACTCAACTCTGTTCAGCCCTTTTTAGTGTTTGGTCTTTGTTCAGTGGGAGAGGCCAATCATTTGCTTTTTGTTACCAGCCCAAATGCTTGGGGAAGTCCTTCTGGTTTTATTTTTCAGCAGGGAAGTAAAGAACAATGGGTTGTGATGGGAAAGTTGTCCTGTAAGATGGAACATTGTCTGTTTTTAAGAGTTCAGTTTAGATGGTCATTGGTTTCATTGTAATGAATTCAGATTTCTTTTTATGTTTTTTTGAAGTTTGGTAATTTGCACAATGACCTGAATCTGAAAGAATTTCTAGTTCTATGTGAAGCACCATCAGGAGCTGTATGGCAGCAAGACAAGATTTCTTTCTCAGAGAGTTAACCTAAACTTCCATTAACTTGACATAAGCATGCAGTTATGCTTTGATTTCCTTTGGTTCTGTTCATTTATCAGGAAAAAAAAATGCTTCAAACACAGTTACAAGAGATGAGGGAGCAGAGTTTGAATCTTTTCCAAAAACGAGATGAAATCGATGAACTGGAGGGCTTTCAGCAGCAGGAAATTGCCAAAGTTAAACACATGGTAAGAATATTTTAAACTTTTTATTTCCTAAAATTTTTACTTGGATATTAAGTTAGTGGTAGCCCAGCATTCATTTTTTCAGCCTTTATGCTTGTACACAGATTTGGTTAGTGTCAAAATCCTAGCAGTAGGTACAGGACACAATATTGCATAGTTTATTTTCTCAGTTCAGCCCACAGATTAGTAAAACAGACAAGTTTCAATGGAAAGGTTTATCAGTGTTACTGGTCATCTGTAATGCCAAAGACAATCTTCTAATACTCAGCTTTTGAAAAAGGAAGAGTGTCTGAGCAGAGCAGAGCAGGAGCTGGAGGCGCGGGCTCAGGAGCTGACGCAGGCCAAAGCCGAGCTGCAGGAGGCGAGGAGCGAGGCCTCGGGCCTCAGCAGGGATCTCCAGGACTTGCAGCAGCAGCTCCTGCAGCTGGAGGCAAGGAGGTATGGAGCTGGGGACTTCAGAGGAGCAGTGGATGTGTTTCCCCTGTATTTTTACTTCATGCTCACTTCTGTCTCTTTGGAAGAGTTTGTATATATAGAGAGTTGACTGAATTTTTGCCTCTGTGGACATGGGGATGTAAATGCCAAGCTAATTATAGTAATACTTTTTTTGTAAATTACTATCTCTTTTCATAGTTTGAATGCTTAACTGTCACTTTTTTAGAAAATGTATAATCAAGCAGTGATTGATTATGGTGGCTGGTGTTAGGACAAAATTTTGTTGATGCTTAGTCCGTTTTCATAAGCAGCAGAATTATCTGCTAAAGATTATTTTTCTGGAACGGTATGTCACTTGTTTTTATTCTCTTTCTGTGAAGAGATGAACTAATGACAGCTGAGACAAATGCAGAAAATAAGATCACTGCTCTGGAGTTAAGAGAACAGGAGCTACAAACTGTCATTCAGCAGCTTTCTGTAGACTTGCAAAATGTAAGTTTGAGCCAAGTGAGATTTGATTCAAAGAGCTCCATGTCTGCAGAAGTTAGATTAGATATCAGTTATGTGGTGTTGGAAATTTAAGTTTCAAAGTAAATAATTTCTCAAAATGTTTAGGCTCGAGTGGCTGGTTCTGGTTGTGAGAAGAGGCTGGAAATGTTACAAGTGGAGCATGAATCTCTGAAGGTGGAATATGAGCAACAGAAGCAAAAGGTGAGGTGCTTTCAGATGCATGTGCTGTTGCTGGTGTAAAGGTGCACTTTTGGGTAATGTGCACCTTTGTGCACTTGGAAATTTGGTGTCTAGAAAGTGTTCCAGGATCATCTTGTCTTTTCAAATAGGACTTCCCTTTCTACTGGCATTTCCAAAAGTCAAACCACAACAGATAAGCCGAAAGCTTCATTACAAAAAAGATTCTGTGATTTCTCATTCTCACAGATGACTTTTGAATTTGCTGAGAGAGATAAACTTACTGAAGAGCTGCAGGAAAAGGTGTCTTCCTTGGAAAAAAAGCTAGAAAGAAACCTCTCAGGAGATGAACATGTACAGGAGCTGCTCAAAGAGGTAATTACACAATTAAAGGCTGCTTAGAAGTACAGTATTAGTGAGTTGTTTGTTTTGGGTTTTTTTAAATCATACATTACTTCTCACCCATGGAAAGAAAGCTGCTGATGTCATACAGCCACATTTGTCCTGTCAGTGTGTTTTGGCACACTGTCTGTGCTGGGCAGAACGTGTGGGTGGCTACACTGAGCCTGTTTGTGTAGATCCTGCACAGATGTCTGTGTTGGCCTTTCTGCATTGTCTGTTTGGGCACGGCATCTGACTGCTTAGAAGGAGGAGAGCAGCTTTTTGGCATCCCCAAAGGAGGTGGAACAATTTGGGAGTTTTTCTAATTCATCCTTACAAGAACAGTGAATGCTTTTCCTTGTTCTTTGGCAAGGCAGTGGGGCAGGGAGGGGAACTGTTTGCACATAGGTGTGCAAACAGAATGTTGTATGCTGAAAACCTCAGCCTCAGAAATGCAAAACAGCAGCTGAAAACAGAAACTTTGCTGTGGTTAATCCCCTTTCTGTCATTGCTTCTTGATCTCTTTCTCAAGTACTGATGCTCCTGTTCAGAATTAGCCTGGAGCAATGTTTCCCCTGCTGGGTCTTGGGGAGACAAGGGGATGTTTGCTCTTTGCTGGTCAAAGTGCCTACAGTCACATCACCTCGGTGTTGCTGTGACAAAAGGACTTGGCTTAGTTAACTCAAGGCTGTGTAAAGTTCATCTAGAGATATTAAAGAATTCTGTCCCATTTTATTTTGAATTTATTAATGAAATAAAAAGGAAAATGTTAATTACCCCTCCCATCTTATGTCTTTGTCCATCTTTCCTCGTGTTCTTCACCTCAATGTAATCTTCAGAAAGCTGCTCTTGAGCAGAGGCTGGAGGAGAGCAGGCAGCAGGTCCTGACAGACAGGACACGGCACAGCGAGGCTGTGACCCGCTTGGAAACACAGGTGAGCAGTTTTTAATTTCACCTCAGATTCCCACTCTTCTCATCCTCTATGCCCTATTCCTCCTCCCCTCACTGCACTCCCAGCCAAAGGTGAGAATGCACATTTAGTCACATTTAGTCTTGAAAGGAGAATAATTGATCAGTGTCTCTGGGCATCTCCCCACTTCATGGGTGGAGGAGGGCCAGAGGTGAAGGTAGAGGTTTTGTGCAGATCCTCCCTGTACTAAGAAACAAATAACTCAAGTGCAAGCATTGTTGGGGCAGTGCTGTGGTAAAGAATTTCTAAAACCAGCATGTGTCAAATAGGCAGTCTCTTTGATGTCTGTGGTTTCAGGGATTTAACATTTACCTTCCTCTCCTGTATTATGCAAACATTTTAGTAACATAGATGCCAGTGGATAAGGAATTTAATTCATGGTGTAATTTTAGAATAAAGAACTGGAAGAGAAACTACAGATTGCAACAGAAACATTGAAAAAGAGCAAAGAAGCAGCTGCTGACCAGGATCTGAAGATCCAGAAGTTGGTGAGTATCCTGCATTTTTTACTGACCAGCAACAGATCAGTCTTCAGCATCCCCAGAGACAATCACTTCTCTGTTTTGTTATTCAAGTGTTTGTTTTCTTGCTGTTGGTCTCCTGGGCTTGGGTCTGTGAGTACATGATGCTGCTACTAAAGGAATAATGTTCCTCAGTTTGAAAGTGTCTCACGAAATGATGTCTGATCTTGCCAGAATGATGTCAAAATACCATTTTATTAATGTGGTTTTCTTTATTTCTCTTAAGCAAACTGATCTAGAGGACGAAAGAAATCAACTGCAGCAGCAGATTTTAAGTGAGAAACATCAGTATGATCAGAAAGTTACTGGGCTGGAGTCTCAGATTGCTGCTCTTGAAAAAGCTTGGGAATTGGATAAAACAACAACTCAGCACAGGATTGTAAGTACAGAAACTGTCTGGTGGGTTGTGAGAGTCTTCACATGATTTAACACAGCTTGTAGAGCTTGCTTGTTGTCTGAAGGCTCTTATTCAGTGCTCCTGGCATTGTAACAGAAGATATACTTAGAGGAACTAAATATGAGCAAAGCATTAGATGTGTTTAATTGTTAAAACGTTAGAATGATTGTACTACGTATTTAAACACTATTTTACAGAGCCAACTGGAAAAGGAAAATGAAAACCTCAAGGGAAGCAAAGAAGGGTATGAGAGTTCTTTAAAACAACAAGAGTCTGAACTGAACAGGCTAAAGGTGAGGGCTGAGCTGGTCCTGGCATTGTCTTGGGACAGAGCTGAGGCTGGGGAACAGTGAACAGCACTGTGGGTGACATTCAGTGCTTGGAGACCTGTTATGTTCAGGGTGCAGGTACTTGGAGCTGTAAATCATCTCTGGTACTCAGCAGAAATGTGTTTGAGAAGCATTACAAAGGGCTGATCCTTTTCTGAACCAGAATGCTTGGGTCTGCCTGAATCAGACAGAAATAATACATCCCCATATATTCAGGGATGTGAAGAGCTTGGAAATTCTGTTAGCAGTGGTGAATACAGAAAGGTTCAACACAAGATTCCACTAACACTCACTGTATTCAAACCATAATGTTAAAAACTTAAATTATTGAGTGTTTACAGTTTATCCAATTTTGACTGTAATTTTAGATGATTGAAATTTTTTCCATAGCTACTCCTGGATGCACAGTTGGAATAAAGATCTGTTGTAGCAAGGAGCTACTTCTTTGTAATAGAGACTTCAAGCTGAAAGATCTTGTAAGCATTGGGTTTGTTTGGGTTCTTAGATCAGTTCCGTGTTGCTCTTGCATATGCAGAGAGCAGCAGTCAGTCAAACAAACCTAACTCATTTGGAAATTGCAGTGTGTCACAACACTCATAAATGTGGTCCTAATAGATTTGGGGTTAAAGATGAGAGACTGGCTTGATTTAGTTGTCTCACATAACCTCTCAATTACTTGTGGTTTGCAGAATGAGATGAGCAGCAGAGAAACTGTCAGTGTGGAAATTGCCAAAGCATTGGAAGAAACACGGAAACAGAGAGAGGAATTACAACAGCAGGTTGGTTAATAATAACTGTTTTAAAATGTATTTGAGATGTCCCAACCTTTCAAAGAGCAGACTAGGTTTGGATTTCATATCCACAGCATGTGAGACAGCAGTGGTTGCCTCAGTAAACCTGAGACTGTTTCAGAGCCCTGTAATCTGTGAGGTGTTGCTGTCTCAGTGCACCAGCCAAGGGGAGCCTCTGACATCTGGCAGCTTCTTTTAAAGAACTCTGTTTGTTCTGGTGAGTTCCTTTCAGTGCCTGTGTCACATTCAGGCTCCTCCAGAGCACAGCAGTTGTAAAATTGTACATTTCCTCATAGGGAGGAGTTTGTATCCAGCCCCAAATGTCAGTTCTAGGTAGTCTTGTTTTGTTCTTCCTGTATAAAAAAATAGTGGATAATGTGAGCTTGTGTTTACTTAAAGTAGGAATGGTTTCTTTATTCTTCTGGGACTGCTGTAGATCTGTGCTTGCTGGGCCAGATCTGTGTAGAAGGGGTTGAAGGCCATCTCCTGTTCTACTCAGGGGCTTTTGCAGCTGGCACATGCTGGCTGTGACAATCTGATGGTGGCACAGAAGCCAAGTGGGGTTTAGCTCTTCCAGTGTTAACTTCAGGGCAGCAATGTGGAGGTGATGCCTGCTGAGCCTCTGAAGGATGTTGGATCTTTCAACACCCTCTTCCTGTTATATATCTTTAATGACTTCAGTTCATTGTTTTTCTGCTTCGAAGGTTTCACATCTGAATGCCCTAATAAAGGAGAAAGACCAGGTGATTGATGAAAAATGTGATCTGCTGCTAAAACAGAAGGAAGAACTGAACCAACTTAGTCAAGGTTAGACCAAATGAGTCTACTGTATCCCAGACAACTTTACGTAAAGTCTCTAGTTCTGGCCTTGCCTGGTAGATTGTAATTTTTCTCAATTTCTCTTCCATATTTAATCTCTTGGAATTTTCAAAATGGTTTCTTTTTCACTAACAATTGGACAGTCTCTTCAGTCTTTCAGTTTCTCCCCTGGCTTTCTGTCATGACAGAGAAAATGGATTAGAAATTCCCACCTGATGTGCAACACTGTTACTAAGCAGGTCTCTCCTTCCCCAGACCATGAAGCTGCCTTGCTGCAGGTGCATCAGTTACAGTTGGACATAGAAGCAAGTCAGAGCCAAGCAGTGGAGAAAGAGGAAACAGCAAGAAAAGAAATTGATGAGCTGAAGCTGCAGGTACAGGGGTGCCTGTTGGCCAGAGAGCAAGAGAAAAATGTGAGTGCAGTTGCAAATCCATCCTGTCAGACTTCCTGGGAAAAGAGGGAGGTGTGCAGGAGCCCCCCAGTTCTGTCCTGCCTGGACAACCAAAAATAAGTCTGGCTTTCTCCCTAGGAGTGCTCTTGGGCTGCAAATGTCATGATATCTCTCCACTGTTTATTTTTATAGGTTTTAGAACTGGAGGAGTCAACGAGGGTCTTGAACAATGAGCATTTCCCTTCTCCAGAAAACTCTGTGGTGGAACAGAACGGAGAGGTGGCAGCTGCAGATGTCATTCAACTTCAGAAGGATAACAGAGAGCTGGAACAGCAAATTGCTGAGAAAAACAAGGTGAACAGAAACAACTGGTAGTCTTTCCCCTTTTAGTTAGGAAGCCAAGTAACTGGTGCTGCCCATGCTGCAGCCTTAAAAGGACAGACCTGTCCAATTTTAATCCAGTCCTCTGTGAGTAAATGCTTTTCTCTGGATTGCACAGGTATTTACCAGCCATGAATAAAAACTGCAGCAAGAGCTGCACGAATCCTGATCTATTTTGGCAGAAAAGATGCACCAAATGATCCTATTTACAGCTTTCTTGCAGAGCCCTTTTGTTCAGTTCAGATCAGTTCCACGGTGCTGTCCCATGAAAGCCCAAGTGTCCTGTCACATGCTGCTGCTGTGTGCAGCTGCCAAGGCTTTCAGGTTGCTTCTTCATAGCTGTCAGTGTTGGTTAATTATTATTTCATTCAGTACTGGATACATCCAGTATCATGGGTTTTTCCAGATACCTGGGAGTCCTGACAAGGAATACTGTGTTAAACTCTCCTTTGCTGTGCTTACAGATGATAAAGCAGCTTCAGCAAAGAATGGCAGAACTCAAGAAAACTCTCCAGAAAGAGCTGGTAAGGGTTGTGTGTTTTCAGTCTCTTCAGATGGTGTTTGCTGGCAGGTACTTGCACTGTCACACCAAAAGCTTGACTGCTAACTCCCCTTTCATCCCTCTGCCATGGTTTATCTCTCCAAGAAAAAAAAATCTATTTAAAAAAAATTAACAGAGGTTTTAGAATTATTATTTTAGCTCTGATGTTGAAAATTATTCTGAAGAAAGCTCATGTTTGAAAGGCTCAGAGCAGATTAGTGATAGGACAAAATGACCAAGGAATAGTTTCCAGCCACTTCCATGCTGGTTTGGGTGATGTACACAGAACACTGACATCAACCAGCTCCTGTCCTGGAGTGTAGGGAGGGCTGGAGGCACTTCCCTGCTGTGACCACATGAAGGATGAGGAGCTGTTGAATCCCAGTGTGTACCCACCTGTGGGTACAACCCTCTGTAGATATCCTAAACCCAGACCCCTCCCAGCGTCAAGCTAACAGCATCTGCAATGTACTTCTCCTTTTCTTCTGTGTTGGTTTTTTTTTGTTTTGGTTTTTTTTTTTTAGAAAATAAGGCCTGACAGTGAGGTACCTGAGCTACGTGCAAATTCTGAAGTGCCTAATGCTTCTGTGACTGTCACCAACAACTCTGACTTGAACGACTCGAGGGAGATAAACTTCGAGTACCTTAAACATGTTGTACTAAAGTTCATGTCCTGCAGGGAATCTGAGGTAAAGGTGCCACTTAGCTTCTCTTTCTCTAGAAATTGCCACCTGTCACTTCCTAAGGACACTTTATGCCAATTCCATAATTTTATAATTAAAAAGTGTACAGTGTGGGTAATAAAACGAAATAGCTGACAGCAACGTGTTTGGAAGTACAGACTACTATAAACTACATGAAAGGGAAATGTGTTTTTAGGAGGTAGTTACACCTGAGTGTTAGAGATCTGCATCTCAAGAGATTCCCACTGCACTGCTCTGAAGAGCATATGGAGTATGAAATTAGAATTGAAGAAAGAGGAAAAAACCAAGCAAACTACTAAATCACTAGCTATTGGTCTGTAAGAGGTAATTCCTTGTGCATTTGGAGCTCCTTCCTGTTCTCCACATGTTGTGTTAATCATGCCAACAAAGCACTTAATTGCAAGTCAGTGGATAAGGTAAAAAAGTAACTGTACAATTTCATGGTATCGTGCTGGTTTAAACCACTTTTCAAAGCAGGGCCAGGCTGCTTCTCTACTCTGAATAACCAGGCTCCCACTTGTCTTCTTTCTTCAAAACAATTGTTGAAGAACAGAAAGCCAGGAAACACCAGAAGTAAGATACAGGCCATCCTAGTCCACTGAAACTGGGAATAATGGGAGGCTGCTGGTCTGCTGAAGTCTGTGACAGACCTACAGACCTCGATGCTGCACCATAGTCCTGAGTGTAGAGCCCAGGAGCATCCTGAGCAACACAACTCTGTGGTTTCTTTCAGGCATTCCATCTCATTAAAGCTGTGTCTGTGTTACTGAATTTTTCACAAGAGGAAGAAAACATGCTCAAAGAAACTCTGGAGTACAAGGTAAGGGTTCTATGCCATGTGTAGTCTCTAATGGGATTCCCAGGAGACAATGAAAATTCCTAAATGCTGAGAGATTAGGAAAAGTGCCTTTTTTCCAAATGTTAGTACAATAATAAATGTAATCTATTATTAAAATGTTGATCACATGCATGCATGCCAGGAATTGCCCGTTTCAGTGAGGGAAATAGCAGCTTTCTGGTGCTCAGAGGAGTTAGAGCACAGCTTTGCCCAGTGGACTTGATCTGTGGGGAGAAGCTGGAAGCTCCTTGCCCAGAGTCAGTTTAACAGCAGGAGCCTTCTTCTGGGTTTGTCCTTTTGACACTGGGCTCAGACACCAAGATCTGTATCTCCTTTCCACGGGCTGAGATCTGCCTGGCCCTGGCTGTGTGGTGGTTAGGGAACGTTCAGCAGTGAGTGCTGCCTCAGCTCCAGTCCTGCATCATCCCTGCCCACCCAGGGAATCGGGATGTTCAGTCTGCAGATGAAGAGATTTCCTCACCATCTGCTTCAGGGAACACTACAATGTAATGCTACACTGACTAAAGGCACCGTGTTTAAATGACTGTAGAGTTCTAATTTGAAATTATTTTAAAGGAATATATGTAAGTATAATCCTCAGTCATTTTCACCTGTGGGAAGTGGGTGCTGTTCCTTCCAGATTTGATTTGTGTGAAGCTGCCTCCTCTTCCCCAGTCCTGAGTCTGCAGCATTCTGATGTATAAATAGGCCTTTCCATCAAATGATGAGAACACGGCTGTGTACCATATTCTTTCTTTTTCACATCTTAAGAGTGCAAACCCTGAGTGATGTGTGTTGTGCTGTTGTGTCCTAGATGTCCTGGTTTGGCTCAAAGCCATCTCCCAAAGGCAGCATCCGGCCATCCATCTCGAGCCCAAGGACTCTGTGGCCTTAAGGGAACCTGAAGGTGGCAGGCAGTATCCAGGCACTTCTTTCTGTGAAAAGAATGCTGAACACACTGCTCCAGGTGTGTCTTAATCACTGTCATTGCAGTATTTTGTACAAGAACTTCTGGCTCTGTTTACAAAACTAATACTGTGCAAGGAGACGTTTTCACTACAGACTGGAACAGCTCTGGGCTGGAGTCAGGGACCACCTCGGTGTCTGTGATGGGAGCAGCTCCTTGTGCTCACCCCTCCTGGGTTCCTGGCACCAGAGGGTTCTGAGGACCTCGCTGACAGCAGGGCTGCCAGTTCAGTCTCTTGGGATGGTGGTTCCAGCTGCTGTTCTAGGGTGCTGGAGTCCAGTGACTCTGGGCACAGAAAAGCTGCTTGTATGGCTGTGGGAAGCCAGCAATGAAAAATGTGTTGGCAGAACAGTGTTGAGAGTGGGATGGTTTGCAAAGCCTTTCACAGGACAGGAGCAGGAGCTTTAACCAAAAAAGAACTCTGCCTTGCCTTCTAATACTGACATAACTAATGGTTGGCATTTTTTCATATCACTGTGTAATTTAAGGTGCGTTTATCCTGGCCTGCAGTCCTCAAGGCTGCATGTTGACGATTATTTAATTTGAGAGCACAACTTTAGAGTTGTCTGATTTTACTTTTCTTAAAGAAAAATAATATTTAAAGTGGTCTTAATTATAGTACCTAATCCTCAGTCGCCTTTAAAACTAATCCATTAGCCTGTTCCATAGGTTGTTAGTAGTGGGAAAAGGGGTAGGAAACCATTTTAAATTTTTAAAGCTGAGTTCCAGATATTGTAAATCCACATTGAAAAATACCTTTTATTTTAAAAAAATGAAAAATAAAAATCTAGTGACAAAGGGTGAAGAATGCTGGTACTAAACACTGATTCATTTTTTTTCTTCCAAGTCTGCTAGCAGCAAATCCCTATAACCAGGATCTCCCTCTTTGGTTGTGGTTTTCTGTACTTCAAATACCGATGCTTAAAAATTGTTATATGTTATCCCTGAGTATTATGGTAAAGAAATGCTGCTCATGAGGGGTTTGAGGGCAAAATTCAACTCTTAGTAAACAAACTGTGGTTCCAGCAGCTTGTTTTCCTAATACAATAAGGAGGGGGCACCAAGGTGGCACTTCCTCCGTGGAAGCACAATTTTGCCCAGTTATTAACACCACTGCAAAATCTGGGTCCAAATGGAAAGCAGCATTAAGTCTGACTTCTGAAAACTCAGACTTATTTCCAAAAATCTTCACGTGTATGGAATTCAGTGAGCACGCTGCAGTTCTGGGAATTCTCTTACAAGGAAGTTCATACTTCTGTTAAATACATCCAGGATAATTCAAACTTTCTCCAGTGGAGATCCAGAAGCTCCAGACCCTGCTGGTCTCCCAGACAGCCCCACCCCAGACACAGGTACTCCCAAGAGCTGGCACTGGGTACAGGTGATGCTGCTCAGCTTAGAGCCAGGTTAGATTTTTCTGAAGTTAAGAAAACCAACAGATTTTTTTGATACACTAAATCTTGTCCAAACAGTCTTTAGTAACCAGATTCATGGCACTTCCAGACAGGATAGAGCATGGATAGTTCAGCCTTGCTCTACTGTGAAGATAGACAATCAAAAAGTACATTTATTTCAATTGTTTCTATTGAAATATAGCAGGGTGGAATAACCCTGTTGGCTCTGGGAAGATTTTATTCTCTGAGATTTTTTCCTTTCTAACACCCCTTTGCCCTGCCCTGTTTCTGTGGGACCAGGGGTCAGGACTCCCTCACTCCCACTCCTCTCTGCTGAATGACTGTTGGGTTTATGCTGATCCTAGCTTCAAAGGTTACTGCTGAACAGTAAGGAAAGCAGGACAGGCAGCCTGGAATGGAGTGACAAGGTAAAATCTTAGGTTATAGATTCACTAACAACTTCAGTTTCAGATCCCAAAGCTCATACAGGATCAACTTACCATAAACTAGTTCTTAAGTGTTGAATTTTCATTAGGTATCAGAGCAAGACTGGTGTGTATACATGTATTAAAAAGCTAATGCACTTTCCCTTGTCTCAGAGCAGTGGTTATACATAATCCTTTCTATCGCCATTGCATTTCTTTCCTTCTGTGCTGTAAATATGGATTGTATGATGAAACACTATGAAATTTGTGGTGCAATACATTTTGGATCAAACCCCTAATCTTGATTTCTTTCTTTTTATAGTTCTGGTTATCTCCCCTGGGATGCTATAGCTATTTAAAATTGACTTTTAAAGCATGACCCAAACCCCACCTTTGCCCAGGGTAAGGATGGGTGTGCCACCAAGGCCACTCGCAGGAAGTTGTGTCACAATGAGGTGGCAGTGCTGCTTCCAAAATCACCTCTCACCAGGAACAGCTGCTGCTGCACTTTGAGCAGCTGATGGAAGTGAGGACTGGGTGGAGCTGGGGCTCCCCAAGCAGCTGCTCCTTGGTGCCAAAGGGCAGCGAGCCCTGCCCGAGCCAGAGGGCCGTGGGGACAGCCATGGATCCAGGAGTCGTGTCCTGCCTGGGCAAAGCACGTGTCTGTCTGGTGCAGAGGACACACTAATACATAAATCACAAGTTCTGAACTATCTTTTCAACTTTCTAGCGTGGACAAGAATATAAAAATCAAATCTGGGGTGATTATCTGTTCTGTTCACTGCATCTTGGAAATCTTGACTGGAACAGCTGAGCTTGGTCTCACTCCCTCCATCCACATCAGCACTGCAATTGAGGACAAATTGTCTAAGTAGCTGGAGTTAGGTGCAGTCCTACAAAGGTGGACACTGGGTTGGACTGGGTTATTGCAGGCCTGCTTTGGAGTAAGTATCAGACTTTAAATTTAACTCACGTGATCCAAGAGCTTTATTGATGCAGCAGGCACTTCACTTTACATTAACCCAAGCCCAGAGTCCAAGAGTCCTTCACCACACGTTCAAAGCCACCGTTCTAACAGCCCTTCTCCCACCCTCAGCTGCAGCATCTCGGCCTGGACACAGCTACCTTGGGACTAAGCAGGACACACAGGAGCTTGTATCACCACACCTGGCTAAAGCAGCATCTGAAATACCTGTTCACTTACAGTAATAGGGGGCAGGAGTGTGCCTTCTCTCTGCCTGTTAAAGAAGGGAGCAGGAGAATGTCTTGGCTCCTGTATGTGATAGTCGGAATATGCAGGAATACCTTTACTCTTCCCCCACCTTTAAGGATAAAAGCATTCCAAGAGGAGGTTACTGTAGGATTTCAGTAGATTGCAATCTCTAATAAAGATGGACCAGTGTACTTTCAGCTCATTCCTTCTTCTGAGTCCAAACCTGACCGTCACCTCTGTCCAAGTTAACAGTCTTTACACAGTCTTTCTTGCTGTGAGAACTCTTATTATGGAGCCCAGGCCTCCTACTGCCAGTGCCTGTGGGAAAGGAGAGAGGTTACAGAGTCACCACATCCCACACAGAACAAACACTGAAGAGTTTAGCCACAGAAGGGACTATGGCTCTTCTCCAAAACTAGAAACTGTCATTCTCCACAATCTTTTGGATCTTGAGGGCTCCAGTGTTGCACTGCACTGACAGAGCGGACTGTCTCACCTCCTGTATCCCTGAGGAGAAGAGGAGGAAGGGCTCACTCCAGTTTCATTTGTGTCCCTCAATGTGAACAGTGTTTCCTTCTGAAGTTTAGAAGATGGAGGTGATTATGAAAAAATAAGTATTTAAGCTGACTGCTGAAAATGGGGCATTTACTTGGAGCCACAGTCCAACAGAGCACGGGCATGAGAGCAGTACAAGACATGGCACTGGGGAACACGACTGGACAAATCAAACACCCACCTGGAGCAGGACTTGAAGGTGCTTCAGGCAGGTAAATGTTCATGAGCTACCAGACCTGCCACAGCCTTTTCCAGAGATCAGACTGGTACTACCACTGAGCTGACTCCGCTCTGAGCAAGCCACAGAAGTACTGCAGCAAAGCAGAACACCAGGCTTTACACCCTGCCCAGCCTACTCAGACCTGCCTTGTTCGTTTCACAACAGAGAGGATGAGATGCCTTTCATGTCCCTACATGCTCTGAGTACCAGTCAGGGTGGTGGTGTGTCACCACCCACGCTTACCTGAAAGCACCTCAGTGGAAACAACAGGAAAAAAAGACAAAAAAACCAAGCAGAAACATGTTCTTTGCTGTCCTGAGAAATTCCCTTCTCCCTTGTCAAGGCTTGGCAAAGCTGGTGACAGCAGCCAATAGCTGGAGTGACGCTACATCAGCTTTATGTATCACAGGAAAAAACTCAGCACCTTGGGAAAAGGACACCAGTACTCACAGCTGCTGCCCTGCACAGGGAGCTGCAGCATTCCCAGGGATCAGTTTTCCTAGGAGCACTGACAGCCAGGGCTTCAGCTAAAACCCCTGCAGTGGGGGAAGATCTTGGATTCCTGCCCGGGGGCAGCTGCTTCAGGGATGTGCCTCAACCCAGAACGTGCCTCATCCCGTCACAGACAGGAAAGGAGGTTCCACCGTCAGCTGCTGAACACATCCCACATTCCCTGTTTCACAACTGACATTCCACAGAAACACAAGAGGCCCCTGCTGGTCCCTAGTGGAATCTTTGGAGACCTCAAAATCCTCTCCTGGGCAAACCAAACCGGTTTGCTAAACCCTGTGACTCAGCTGATGCAAAGTGCCAGACCTGAAGCAGCCTGAGCCCCCTCAGCTTGGCCAGAGGAGCTGCAGCTGCCCCTCCCTCTGCTCACATCTCCACTCCCAGCCCTTCTCCTCCTGCACACTTTGGATGCCAAAGGCAGCACGAGACTTCCTCCAGCAGGGAGAACTCCCTGCCATAAGTTTCCTCTCCCCATGGCAGAGGCTAAGGTTTGAAATACAGGCAAAGGCTCTGTGAATGCAGGCTCAGGGAGACCAAAGATAAAAGGAAACACTGAGCTCCTCAGGGATGAGGCCCTGCCATCAGCTGCTTCTTTCAGGGGCTCTCCTAAAACCACTGACCAGGACCCTGCTGAGCCAAGAGTGCCCCCAACACGTACCTTTTCATGCCACTGAAGTAATATTGCACTGCTGTTTTCTGTTGGCTTTTCAAATCCTTTATAAATGTACTTCATTAACAAATCAACACCGTTTCTGTCTAAGGAATTCACCGCTTGTTCTATTTCACTGCTTTTAAAAGATGTGAGGACTTTAAGCATCGTTCCCTGGGCCTGCTCCTGGCAAGACAAGGCAAAGAGAGAAATGTGAGAACCACAACAGTTGGGAACGATCCCAAGACTCGTGTTTGGCAGGAGACGGCCACGCTGCAGGCTGGGTTATTTCTGTAAGCGAGGTGCAGTTTTGGGGTTAAAGGAGGAAGGGGTAAACACACGGGGATCACCGTGCCAGCCAAGCTCATTGACCGCAGCGGTGCCGCTCGGATCTATGCGGTGCCACCGTCACTTTGAGCGCCCCAGCACCGCCGTGCCCGGCCCCCGGCGCGGTACCTTCATGGCCTGGCTCCTGCTGCTGCCCGGGGAGCTGCGGATGGCGGTGTGGAAGGCCCGGAGCGCCTCGCCTGTGCGGCGGCGGGTCAAGGACTCAAACCGCGACCTGCGCTGCGTGGAACCGCCCCGCGCTCAGGGGCGGCCGCGGG
>VXBI01008950.1:892216-984716 GCA_013397375.1 Toxostoma redivivum
GACGGCGGAGCCCAGCTCCGAGAGCGGCCCCGGCTCCGCCCGGTCCCGGCCCTCGCCCCGCTCCGCCTCGCCCCGGCCCCGCTGCCGGTGCCGGCCCCGGGACTACAAGTCCCAGGAGCGCCGTGGCCGCCTGCGCAGTGCCGCGCCCGCCCGGGCCGCAGCGGGAGCCGCCGGGGCGCTGGCCGGGTAGGGACACGCTCGTATCCCGCGACAGCGCTCGGCTTCCTCCCCCCCGGAGGAGGAGGAGGAGGGGGGGGGAGCGGTGGGAGGAGGAGGAAGGCCCGGGGCCTGACAAAACCTTTTGGTTTTTGCAGGGAAGCGAGAGGGAAGGCGGGCAGCCGAGGAGAGACGGAGCCGAGCAGGGTATGTCGGGTGGGTTTATCGCGATAGAGCGCCCGGGAGGCGGGGGGAGCGGCGGCAGAAGTTGTTGGTGCGGTTTGCTCGGGGGTTCGGCTGTGCCCTTCACCCCAGCCCAGCCCGCCCGGTGGCTCTGGGCACCGGCGCTCTCTTTGCGGGGACATTCGGGAATTCGGAGCCTTTGGCAGCGGGGCCCTCGCGGCGCCGGGAGCCGCTGCTGCCGCGTCTCCTTCATGGCTTTTGTGTCGTGCAGGTTTAAAACTTGAAACTTGACGAGTGTGGTGACTTCCCTTTTCGGTTACTCACGGACCCCTAACGCTGGAGAACTCGATCTAGGCAGTACCAGGCTTTTTTTTTTCTTGCAAAGTCATGATACCGCGCTCCTGAGAGCTGTTGGGATGGAGCTCTCGGAGCGAGCATGTGACACTACACTTACTGATAGGTAAAGTGCTATTTTGGTGGACGATGCAGTTGACTCACGAGTAGAAGCTGCAGTTCGAAGAGGATGGAGGGGAAGTGGCACGGGCAGTATGTGAAATGTGAAATCCTCTGTAAAAGCGGCAGGATGGTGGCTTCAGGAAATGCTTTTCAACTGCTGCTGCCAAGGAGGGTTCCGAAATATTTAAGATGCTCCACACACGGGTTTTGATGTGAGGTTTGTAAGATCATGGAGAATATGCTCTCCTCAGTATCAGCTGCCCTTGCTGGTGTATGAGAAGGGAGCTGCTCTCAGGAGAACAGGCTGGGAACAGGTTGGTTTTGTCAGTTTGAGCAGCTTCGAGTTCTGCACTTGTTCTGACTAAAAGTTTGTGAGCGTGACCCTCACCTAAATGGAGCTCCTCCTTCTAGCATCACAAGCAGCTGGAGTAGAATTTAGCCTGATTATGTGCTTTTGTTGATTTTATGCAACATGGCAGTGCCATAATAGATAATTTGGTAGCCAGTTGATGTTGTGCTTTGCTGATGAGTTCTGTTATGGGGCACGAGAAACGAGGTGCAGGTGGATGGACATGCTGAGAGCAGCCTCTGGGCAGAGGCATGAGTTTCTTATTAATGTCAATTAGGCAGTGGACCTGCATTTTGTGTGTCACACCAATGACAGCGTGTTTGAACTGGTGGGTGTTGTAACATGAGGGTTCAGCGGTGATCCCTAGGTCATGGTGAGCCATCCTGCTGAAAAAAGAGCTCTTTTAGCTCAACTCTGGGAGACAGGCAGTTAGCTTGTGTGAAGAAATAAGGCTTGAATAAGGCTTGTGTAAAGAAATAAGGCTTATGAGAGGCTACTATAAATACTAACGAGGAGAGTGGTACTTCATCAGGGCTGAATTAGCTTGGAAGCCATTCAGGCTTGCTTGGGAGTTATTTTTTCAGCAGGATGGAGTGATTTTGCCTTGCCCTGCCCTGCCTACATTAGATGTGCCCAAACTTGCTCTGGAAGTTGAGTCTTGCGTAGTGAGACTCAGGAGGAGCAAGTAACCCTGAGCACGAAACACAGGAGGAAGGAGCTGGTGTAGCAGCAGTATTTACCACTTTACTTAATCTCTTTTCTGTCAACTGAATCACAGAAATATGCAACAGAGATGTGGCTCGTTCCTGTATGTCACTGAACAAACCCACAGTCTTAGGTGGAGTTCAGCACCTGAAAATTCAGGACTTTTAAGAGTGGGAAGCAGTCTGTGTCCTGTGTTCATCAAAGAATAGACTGCCTTGGGTTCTGAACAAATGTATGCTGCCAGCAGGGCAAGGCATCTTGGATGCTGTCAGGTCATGCAGTCTTTGTTGTTGATATGTGGAGCATCATGAAGGGAAATTGTTTGAGTTGTTGTGCTGAGCTGCTCTTACTGTGTCACAGTTACTTGCAGGTTCCTGATTAGTCTTGAAATAACTGACAGAAAATGAAAATGTTTTCATATCAACATGAAATTCCAAGACTGAAAATTCTGCACACAGCACAATCTTAAATATCTGTTGTTCCTTCAGCCACAGCAGGCTGTTGGATATCTAAATATCCTAAAGTGACTGCTTTATACAGCTTTGTACAGATATCTGCTATTCCAGGCATGTGCATGGTAGTCATAAACCAGGCTACTGGATAATTACTGGCACCTTTTTATTTATGAGCAGCTGATAAGGTAATCAGACAAACAAGGTTCTGGAACAGCAGAGGCTCTGCTCTGGAGCTGTTCTGTGGGGTGTCACTGAATGTTGGCTGTGGCCAAGTGCTCCAGAGTGAGCCTTGTGGAGCCTGGTCAGAGGATGCAGCCACTGTCTTTTTGTGCTTTTGCAAAGGGAAGAGGTTTTGGGGAGCAGCAGTGAGTGTCAGGTAGGTGTGTTAGTGGTACAATAGTTTCTTCTTTCAGGACAAGCTGTGTTGGTCATACCACTGTCTGAAGGGAGGAATAGCGTGTGCATCTTGCCCAACTGGGTTTTTTGGGTTTTCTTCACTGAGCCTTGCTGAAGTGCATTGTGTGTTAACCTGCTGCTTTACAGCTCTGGTGTCTGCCAGAGGTGAAGACAGAGTTGTTTGTGCTCTTGCTTGCTGTGCGTGTGTGGCTTCAGAATAATTCATTTAAAAGCTGGTGGAAGGCAGTGATGAGGTGTTCCTCTTCACACAGCTGGATCTCAGCAACAATCCCTGTTGGATTTTTATGGAGGTTACCAAGCTGGGGAAGCTGCTGATCCCATTTCTTTGTACATAGGGTGAAAGCTGCTGTCATGCAGCTGTCTTCCTGTGGATTGACAGGAAAATCCTGTGGATTTTCACAGTTCTTGACAAAGCAGTGGTGCACAGTAACCTGCTGTGGCTCAGTTCTGAATCAATTCTCCTCTTGCTTTCGTTATTTTGGGTGCTCTGCAGCAGAGGCAGATAAGGCACACACGTGGGTAGTGGCCAACTGAAGGGATGTTATCAGGTAGTCACAGGACCAGTATATTTAGCAGCACAGATGCAGCTAAGGATGCTCTTTGGGGCTTTGTTTTGGGTCTGGAGTTCAGAGGGGCAATTAGTTTAAAAGGAAAAATCAGAATACACAGCAGTTGGCAACTTCCCACAGCTTCTCAGGGCTTCAGTGTCTGTGCAAGGGCTGAGATGCTCTTCATGAGGAGTGCACAAGTTATTCCTCTGTTGAGTGGTCACCTCACATTCCAAATAGGGGTGAGGTTTCTGCTGTCAGTTTTTTTTCAGGTGACATCACAAATGGTACAATGCAGGAGGAGTCTGACCTCTTTTTGCTGGATTAATGCATGTCTTGTTTGTATGTGTTCTTATGGATTCAATTTCTTTTTCCTGACTGATAGCAGTAGCTCACAGCCTAAAAACTGGTTACTACTATGTTTGCAGGCAGTAGCAAGTTTACTGTTAGGGTTTTTTTTTGTTTTTTTTTTTTGCAAGCTCTTAAATTCTGAGACTAAAAATAAATTTGTTGCAAGAAGTTGTTATTTGTTTCACAAAGAACTTTGGCAGTAACAGCAATGTTTCTACTTCTAATCATTTCTCTGAGACTGTCCTAGTTAAAAACATCTGAATTAGCACATCCTTCAAGTTCCTGTCATAATCTCATTTTTGGATGCATAGCTGTAGCCTCTAGTTAGGGTTGCTGAATTTGGCTTGGGGTCTTTTTGAGTTTGGGGTTTCTTTTAAGGAGCTTTATACCCAGTTTCCTGTGTTTATTAGGAATGGCCTTTAAACCTTCAGGTATAACGAAATTGCAATTTTTTAATGCATTGTAACAGCTTCTCTATTCCTATCTGCTTGGCTTCTGGTTGAGAGGTTAAAACTGTAGATGAAAGGACTTAATTACACAAGGAGCAGTGATGGTTGTCAGTGCACCTGGTTGTCAGGCTGCAAAAACCCAACAAATGGGAAACCTGTGCCTAATTAGGGAGCTAATCTGTATTCTTCAGTAAGGATCACCTCCTGCTCTGCTGAACAGTGAAATACAGGTCTTTAAAACACTAGCAGGGGAGAGCACTGGGCCAGCACGTGGTATTCTAGCACATTATTTGTGGTTTCTCAAGCATGGTCTAAATGGGATTGTGAAGCAGGGCTTGTCCAGAGTCACTGCAGGTTGTGGGAAGTAAGTTTTTATTATGACTGTGGTATTGCTCTGAAGGGCTCCTCAGTAGAGCCCTCTGACATCTCCATTACTGATACACATGACAGGGATTTTATGACCTGTTACAGATCATATCTGCATCAAGCCCTTGTCCTTCCCAAATTAGCTGGTGTGGCTGTTAGTTCTGGTGGGGAAGGCATAAAGCAGTTAACCATCAATTCCATGATCTGCATGACTGTACCCCTTCCTTTGTCAGTATTAATGCACTTGATGGGGTTTTTTCCTCCCAAAAAGTAAATTTGTAGATGGATTTGCTCCTGGAATGTGTCTTGTCTGGTGCAGTACTCTGCTGAGATGTTTTGTAGTTGTGAAATTAAAGCAGATATACATTCATACAGAATAGTAGTTTGTGTAGATTTTAGCCCCTGATGTGCTGTGAAAGTCTATGGTTGTTTCAGTTTTCCTCTCTATAAAAGAACATTTTTGAATCACGGCCCAAAGAAATATTCTTGTGAATTGAAATATTTATGGAATTTTTTCTGAATGAATTCTACTGTTGAGCAGTCTCTAAACTTATTTCCAACTACTGCCTTATCTGGGTATTGATACTCCTTGGTTTGTGGTTTGGTGGGTTTTTTTCTTAATTAGTAATATTGGGTTTTTTCCCTTTTTAGCAGAAAAGAGCAGCATTGGGAGCTTGGTGCTTCTGGTGCATAGGTGAGAGAGGTCACAGGGCAGAGATTCCAGCAGCTGGGTAGTGCTGGGTTATGTGGCTGGGCTTTGGGTGGAAGGAGTTCCTCAGACAGGGAGTGGGGGCTGGTCTTCATCTCCCTGAACTTGTGTCACCTGAGCTTAGCAAGGGCCACATGTCCCCAGGTAGAGGCCAGGCTCCCACCTCGTGTACCTGAGTGTGGCCAGGAGCTGTGGCAGGGCTGTGCTCCTGTTCCTTCTCACCAGGGCGAGCTGAGAATGCCACCTGCTCCTGTGCCAGTGTCCCTGGGGTGTGACACAGAGTGGAGCTGGCACCTGGGAAGCCTGGCATTAGGGGAGAGTGACTCGGTGGAGATGGGGATTTGAGGAGGGGCACAGCAGCGTTCCCTGCCCTGCTGGCTGCCTATGGGGCTGGCAGGACTCGTTCCCTCTGTGCTGGGGCTGCTCCCAGCTGTGCTGTGTGTGCCAGGGGTGCTTTGTGTTCCAGGAGTGCTGTGCTGTGCTGACCCCTGTGCTGTTCTGTGTGCCAGAGGTGTTGTGCTGGGGCTGATCCCAGCTGTGCTGTGTGTGCCAGGGGTGCTGTGCTGTGCTGTTCCCTGTGCTGTTCTGTGTGTGCCAGGGGTGCTGTGCTGTGCTGATCCCAGCTGTGCTGTGTGTGCCAGGGGTGCTGTGCTGTGCTGACCCCAGATGTTCTGTGTGTGCCAGGGGTGCTGTGCTGTGCCCTGCGCTGTTCTGTGCGGTGCAGGGCTGCTGTGCTGTGCTGATCCCAGCTGTGCTGTGTGTGCCAGGGGTGCTGTGCTGTGCTGACCCCAGATGTTCTGTGTGTGCCAGGGCTGCTGTGCTGTGCTGACCCCTGTTCTGTGCTGTTCTCTGTGCCAGGGCTGCTGTGCTGCCCGCTCTCTGCCCACCATGGTGAAGCTGGACATCCACACGCTGGCTCACCACCTGAAGCAGGAGCGGCTGTACGTGACCTCGGAGAAGCAGCTGATCCAGCGGCTCAACGCCGACGTGCTGAAGACGGCGGAGCGGCTCTACCGCACAGCCTGGATCTCCAAACAGCAGCGCATCAACCTCGACAGGCTCATCATCACCAGGTACAGCCAGCACTGCTGCCACTCACACACGGGCTGCAGGCCTTTGCTCTACTCATCACAAAAATAGTGAGGTTGTAAACCAAACCTCAGCTAGGGAATCTTACACCAAAAGTTACTTGTTGGACATTTAAGCAATTAAAAAAAAAAAAGCAGCAAACTCTCTGTTTGTTTTGCTTGTGTTCATGAGACCAAACTCTCCAGAATTTGCAAATAATTTCTAGTAACTCTCTCTGGGAAGACTTTTTTCCTCTGTGGCAGCCTGGTCATGTGGCATCTCTTAGCAAGTTTGTTTACTTAAGAGTTACTTAAACTGTTTCAATGTTTTTCTTTAAAGTGCTGAAGCTTCTCCTGCTGAATGTTGCCAGCACGCAAAAATCTTGGAGGACACACAGTTTGTGGATGGATACAAGCAGCTGGGGTTCCAGGAGACTGCTTATGGAGAATTCCTGAACAGACTGAGAGAGAACCCCAGGCTTATTGCATCCTGCCTGGTGGCTGGAGAGAAGCTCAACCAGGACAACACCCAGGGTGTCATTCACACAGTCTTCACCTCCATTTATGGCAACTGCATCATGCAGGAGGATGAGAGTTACCTGCTGCAGGTGCTCCGGTACCTGATTGAGTTTGAGCTGAAGGAAAGTGACAACCCCAGGAGGCTGCTGAGACGAGGCACCTGTGCCTTCAGCATCTTGTTCAAGCTTTTCTCTGAAGGACTCTTCTCTGCAAAACTTTTCCTTACTGCAACCTTACACGAGCCAATCATGCAGCTTCTGGTTGAAGATGAAGACCACCTGGAAACGGATGCAAACAAGTTAATTGAGAGATTCTCCCCAGTACAGCAGGAAAAGTTGTTTGGAGAGAAAGGCACAGAGAAGTTCAAGCAGAGAGTCCAAGAGATGGTTGACTCCAACGAGGCCAAGCTGGTGACCTTGGTCAACAAATTCATTGGCTATCTCAAACAAAACACGTACTGTTTTCCTCACAGCTTGAGGTGGATTGTGTCTCAGATGTACAAAACGCTGTCGTGTGTGGACAGGCTGGAGGTTGGCGAGGTCAGAGCCATGTGCACAGATCTGCTCCTGGCCTGCTTCATCTGCCCTGCCATCGTCAACCCCGAGCAGTACGGCATCATTTCTGATGCTCCTATCAATGAGGTGGCAAGATTTAATCTGATGCAGGTATGATTCACAGTAAGGCAGTCTTAAAAATATATAAATGACCTTTTTCTTCCCTCTAGAACTGATGCTACTACAGTAAAAGTGAAGGTACTGTCTCTCCTACTTATAAAATGAGCACTAACAAAATACTTGTGTTAATTGTTGCTGAAAAGGTAGGCTCCAAAGTTTATCTGTTTGCTTAAAATACCAACTTGACAAAATTGACAGCATGTATTCTTGTATCCCTTAGAACATTTGCAAATATCCTTTATAAAAGCTGTTTTAAGGGATGGAAGCTAAGGCATAAAAATGACTATAAGATGAATTCTGGAATGTGTGAAAAAGGATGTTGTGCTGTTCTTGCTAATGTGAAATATTATACCAGGTATTGCACAAAAATAATTAAATACTTTGCTGAAAGCCCCTTGTTTTGTGGCAATAATACCCAATGCTCTACTTGGAGCATTCCCCAGCCCTCATGACCAGTTTTTGTCATTATGCAAACACTTGGACAATTTAATGATATTACATAGAGTAGTCATCTGAAGGTGTTGAGCAACACTTGTCTGACTGAGGATGTTCCTCCACATGAGGAACGAAACCTGCTTTTTACTGTTGTCACCAAAGTGGGCAGGGAGTGATTCTCACAGTGCAATCACACTGAACAGTTTTGCTGAGTGTTTCTCTGAAATCCAGCAGCAATCCTCTCCTGTGTCACTGCTCACGTGCTGTAGAAGAGCAGTTGGCAACTCTTTAAATTGAGGCTTGTTTTGCAGTTGGAGATGAATAAGGGATATGTGCTCTGAAATAAGGGCTAGCCCTCCTGCTTTTTTTCCTTAGTGAAATATATGCAGCCTTTGAAAATGTCTAGGTTTAGATGACCTAGATTCAACTCTCAATTCTGACGTGTTGCAAAAACAAAACATGCTTTGTTCCTGGGAGGGGGAAGTATGGATGCTCACAGCCTACTGTGTGTGCACATTTTCTTGTTAAAGGCAATGACTGCTTTTTTTTCCTAAAGCTTCTTGCATTTTTTTTCTCCCCTGAAAGCAAGCACAAATCTCTGTCCACTCAATCAGAAGTATTCCTTGGAGTATTAAATGAAAAAGGATTTAGAATGGAGGAGGTTTTTTGGATATTTTTTATAATCAGGTCCATCATGGTTTGAAAGGCTTATTCTGTGTACTTCTTTTTAATTTCAGGTTGGGAGACTTCTGCAGCAGCTGGCAATGACAGGCTCTGAGGAGGGAGATCCACGTACAAAGAGCAACCTCGCTAAATTTGACAAAGTAAGAACCCAGGCTGAAAAATCCAAGACTGGGTGAATACGTCATCACCCTTCTGCAGCCTCCTTTCTCAGACTTTGCAAAGGACTTAATAAGTGTTTCATTTCCAAGTTACATGTAGGGAAAAGCAGATTAAATCCTGCACAAAGCTGGGAAAAAAAAAATCTTGAGTACTAGAATTAAAGGTTGGGAATTCTTGCTTCTACTCTGGCTGAATACTTCTTAAAAGAAAATGTTTTTAAAAATTAAATGAAATGGTATTTTCAAGTGAGCATGGTAAGTGTTCAAGGCCAGGTTGGACAGGGCTTGGGATAACCTGGTCTAGTGGAAAGTGTCCCTGCCCATGACAGGAGGTTGGCACTGGATGGTCTTTAAGGTTCTTCTGACCCAAACTAGTGGATTCTGTGATTCTGTAAAATACTGAATTACTGCCTGTGGTTTTTCAACTGCACCTAACAAAACCCTTTGATCTGAAGACAACCTTAGTATAATGTCTGTTTTAACATCAAGTATTTTGTTAGTGCATGTAACTTATCTTTCTTTTCTGCATAGTTTTGCTTTTTTAATTCAGCTTCTCCTGTTAGTATGAATCATCCATAGCCATAGAGCAGTTACCTTCATCATAGCTGATGATCTTTGATAGATTGTCAAGTGTTTAAAAACCTGTTGGCATCTTGGTAAACTTGTATCCTTCCAGCTTTTGGTAATTCTAGTTGTTACACAGTCACCATGCAAAGCTATACATTTATTGTACAAGTAACATTTTCACTCAGATTAGAAGTGATATTGTTGTTGCTTCCTTGTTTCATTTTCCATCTGTGCTCAGCAGCTTCTTCAGGAAGGGCCAGTTTATTTCTGTTATTTTTTTCCCTTACATTGTAAGAGGACACTTAAGTAAGTAACACTGTGGAATGCAGGAAGGGAACGAAGGAAATGCTAAAACTAACTGCAGTTTCCTAACTTGCTCTTCATGAGAATATCTGCCATTTTATCTTGAGTAGGAAGCAAAACTTAAATTATTCTGTTAACTACATAACTCCTGCCATAAGTTTCTCCCCAAGCTGTAGGGAATGGAGCCTCATTGCCCTGTGTGCTGTCCCTCTCTCAGAGCTGTGTTGCTGCTTTCCTGGACGTGGTGATCGACGGGCGTGCGGTGGAGACGCCGCCGATGTCGGCCGTGAACCTGCTGGAGGGGCTGAGCCGCACCGTGGTGTACATGACCTACAGCCAGCTCACTGCCCTGGTAATGCCTGCTGCTCCTGCAAAGGGACAGTGCCATGCCAGCCTGTCGGTGCCAGCCCGTGGCCCTGTGCTCCCACCTCGGCCGGCGTGCTCTGCGGGTCTCACCACAGCCATTGTCCGTGTTTAGGTTGGCTTCATGCGGAACGTGATGTCGAGCGATCAGCTCAAGGAAGATCGGATGGCTTTGGAGAACTTGCTGGCAAATTTACCCCAGAACAAGCCAGGGAAGAGCAGCAGCCTGGAAATGACTCCATATAACACCCCCCAGCTTTCTCCTGCAACGACTCCAGCCAACAAAAAAAATCGCCTGCCCATAGGTAAGGAGAGCGAGCGGAGTTCCTGCAGGATTTCTGACTCCTTGGGCACTTCTGTGCCATTTTCTGTCATTTGGGATTACTCTTCACCTACACCTTCAGTTCCTACTTCTGGGTAGATGATGAAGAATTTTCTTTAGCATAGAAAGCCAGGTAACTTCCTTAGTGTCTAATGCAAGTGTGGTGGATGACCTTCATCACTCCAGACTGAAGTGGAGAAAATTGCTGGAGTGGTTGGAAGTCATAATGGAGGTGGTTGGCAGTGAAAATAAAGGAAAGGTTTGAAGGTGGGAAGCAGATCTAGGGAGAAAATTGCTTAGGAGAGTAGTAAGATGGAAGCTGAGGCATTTAATTAGTGGGATAGAATAATTTTAACATTTTTGTTAGAGAACAAATGGGCAGGAGGTTGAACAAGCAGGAGCAGCACTTTTTAGATTATGTGTTGAGAACAGAAGGTTTGTCCTTTCTCCATTCCTTGCCTGCTCTAATTCAAGCTGTCACTATTCTGGAATGCAATTTTAACTTGGTTGGGTTTTGGTTTTTTAGTAGTATTTCTGGGTCTAGATTTTTTCCATATTAATAGTACTTTCTTTTAAAATAGGAAGTGTGGTACTGTTCTTCAGTGCATATTTATGTGAATATAATCACGTGGGATATTTTTGTTTGAGAGATTTTGTGTTGGTGTGTAAAAGGATGAAAATATACAGAGGCCAATAAGTGGCAAAAAAACCCCAAAAAACCACAACCAAAACAAACCTGTCTCATGTTGGTTTAACTCTGCTTCTGAATGGTCTTGCACCTCTAAAGTAGTGGCACTTTACAGCATTTATTTTATGGTATAAAATAGTTTTTGCTCAAAGTTTTTGTTTCTTTTGTTTCGTTTCAATGCTTTCGAACTCCAGGACAGCAGTTGGCAGCGATTACTGCCTGGGATCCCTCTGCTTCCAATCTGTCAGCTCACATAACTCTAGTAACCCCTTTTGGTGGGTAATGCCCTCTTTCCATTCTTCTGTGAAACTTTGACTCATGTTCCAGAGCTCAGCATGCCTTTGGGCCACCCTGGCAATCAGTTCCCTTTGCAGATTCCTGCAGTATGTCATCTCACTTTGTGCACATGTGGGTTTTAAAAACCCCTCTGCGTGATAATCAGAATTTGGCTGTGACTTCTGCACACTTGCCTTGTTTTCCTTGGGTCAGATAAAGAAGTAATTGGTGTCATGCTGCCATTCTTAGAAACCTTAATTTCATGTGGGTGTTTTTACTTCCGTGGAGCCAAATGTGGGAATCTGAGGCCAGTTGAAAAGAGGACTTAAGAGTGGCCAAGTAATCAAAATAAACCACCTGATGTTGTGTTGTGTGTCTGGGCTTGAGACACCTGTTAGAATAAGATTTCCTACTTCTTAGGAGAAAAAGCCTTTTAAACAAATTAATTAGTTTTAAACCACAGAAACCTAGACCTTTTGTTAGCAACAAACTTAATTTTCTCATATAATGTATAAAAGGTCTTTCTGTAATTGGAAGAGGCTGAATTGCTGTAGGCAAACAGGCCAAAGTCTACCTCGTTTTTCTGCTTCTCAACTTTTATGTTAAAATTTTCCTTCTTCACAGGGCAGTACTCAAGTTTAAACATCAGTTCCACCTCTCAAAAGTTTGATTTTAAAAATTTATTTAGTGTGTATTGCTAATTAAAACACTGAAGTTTTGTATTTCCATTGTATTGTCTTTTTTGTTCCTCCTTAAACTGGGAAGAAAAGCTTTCTAATGTGGATATTTTAAAATGTTTTCTTAGCCACTCGAAGCAGAAGTAGAACAAACATGCTAATGGACCAGCATGGAGATCATGAAGGATCCTCCCAGGAGACTATTCCAGAAGTTCAGCCAGAAGAAGTGCTGGTGATTTCTTTGGGGACAGGTCCACAGATTACTCCAGGAATGATGTCAGAAAACGAGGTATCCAGAATTAATGACATCTCAGATGTTTTGAGCTGTGCAGCCTCTCTCTTCTCTAGTAGCACAGCAGTGAGGCTGCGAAGCTAAGTGTTGGTAATAAATCTGGAATGGGAATTAAAATCCTTACTCTGTGTTACTGAGTTGGGGGTTGTAGCTTTCAAGCTGGTCTTTGTTAGGTGGGTTTTTCCATCACTTTAAAAGATAAAGGGTGAAGCTGGGCTCTTGTTTCTGAGCATTAAGGAGATGCTGTGTCTCTGCATGGCCTGTCCTTTGGAGTCAGGGACACAGGTGAGTGGCAGAACTGGAGCACTGATCCTGATGCTTTTGGCAGCACAGCCCAGGTTCTGTGAGGGCAGAGCTGAGCTCCCAGTGCCATCAGTGCCTGCAGACTGTTCCTAGGGCAGGGCTGGTGTTCCAGCCTTTTCTTTCTCCAGCTGTAGCACAGCTGCTGCTCCCAGCTTTGCTCCCTGCTGGTGTTTGGGACTATCTCCTCTGTACTGCACTGCTCTGGGGGTGATGAGGGAGCTGTGGCTCTGTTGTTATCAGAATATTCCTGATGTCCATGGGGTGGTTCCTTGCATTCCCCCAGGCTCTGACTCGGGAGGTTGCTGTCTTTTTTCAAACAGAATGTTACAAGTTTGATTGTTCCGTTAACAATGCAGAAACACTTCTCCGATGTTTTACTTGCTGTTTAATTATCTGAAAAAAAAAAAAAAATTAACGAGGTGTTGTTTCTTCCTCCCACCCTGCAGGTGTTAAACATGCAGCTTGCAGATGGCGGGCAGGGAGATGTCCCCATCGACGAGAACAAACTCCATGGTAAACCTGATAAAACCTTGCGCTTTTCCCTCTGCAGTGATAATCTGGAAGGAATATCTGAAGGTGAAGGGCTGCTTAAGTCTTGAAGAAGTTTTGTTGCTCTGTTGTTTTTTTTCCCCCTTAACTGTAAAAGGAAGGTGTGTTAAATCCAGCATCCTGCCTTTGCTGTTTTGAAGGCTGTGCTATTTCACTCTGAGAGCCTGTCTTCTTTCTTAGTTGTTCAGGGAATACAGCCTGGAGCAAAATTTTGACCTACAAAGGCATAACTGAGCCTGAGAATTAGGAAGAAAAAGTGTGTTTAGAAACAGAAAATAGAGGGATTTTTTTGGTTTTTTTTGAAACTTAAGTGCAGTACTAGTTATTAAGATAATCTAACTTAGCTCTAAACTTGGACTTCTCAGACTTATTTTTCATCATGTTCTAATCAGCTGTTATGTATCTCAGAACAGTTTCTGCACAACTCCTTTATATGAACCTCAGACATAACAAAGCACAGATGTCTGTGGGATGGAAGAAGTTTGGACACATCACTTTTGCATTATTTTGTATAACTTCCATAACTTCATTTTTACTCTCTGTCTCCTCAAAATAAGAAAACAAATTCATGAACAAGTAAATAAATCAAAGACAAACTTTATTGGCTTTTAATTTACAGCTAAGTACAGTAGTGGTGAGATTCAATATTTTGTGTTGGAACTGCTACTTCATTTCTTGTAATTTTTCTAGCGAGTTTTTGTATCCTGAATTATTAATGCTGTTACTCGAATTAGTTTTAAAGTGAAATCTGTTTTTTCAGGCCCTTCCAATCGCTCCAACTCTGTGTCCTCTCTGGATCTGGAGGGGGAGTCGGTGTCGGAGCTGGGCGCGGGGCCCTCGGGCAGCAACGGCGTCGAGGCTCTGCAGCTGCTGGAGCACGAGCAAGGCAGGTGCCAGTTCTCTCTTACAAGTGCCTGAGCTGCTGTAGATGCTAAAGCCAAAGTCTTTGTGGAAACAGGTTGCAAAATTGACTAATTCAAGGGAAAAAAATTGGAAGTGTTCCTTGTGCGATCGCTCTCGTATTTATTTGTGGGTTTGGGTTGGGTTTTTTTCCTCCCAAGAATTATCCTTTGTTGTTAGGAAAAGGAAATCACCTGGAATTTGGAGACTTAAGTTGTTTATAGGAAACTGCTTGTAAAGTTTTGGTTGATGTAAAGCTCTTCCCTTCAGGAACAGACTGATCTGGATTGGAGTAGTCTGGAAGTATCTGGGTGATTTTCTGTTTAATGTCCATTTGTCAAACACTGGACAGGTTGCCTGGGGGTTGTGATGTCTCCAGCCTGGAGATACTCAAAATACAACTGGACATGATCATGAGCAGCCTGGTGTCCTTGACCAGGGCAGGGGCTTTGGGCTGGAGTGATCCCTGGGGACCTCAGCTTTTCTGTGATTACAGGGATTGTATAAGTATCTATGTAGCACTACATTTCATTTATTTTATCTATCAATTTAGTTGATAGATTACCATGTGTACTTTCAGATTTTTTTTCTTATGTCTCAAATGTGTTTTCAGGCAGCATTTCCTGAATGGTGTAATAGTGCTTTACAGGCCATCCTTTAACCCCCTGGCCTACCTGACAGAATTAGGGCATTGTTTGTTTGGGATTTTTTCCCTACTGTACTTTTACAGGTTTTCAGTAATTGGAGAAGCCTTTCAGAAAACCAAGAGCTGTTTATTTTTCCACAGCCACAACTCAGGATAACCTGGATGACAAGCTCCGTAAGTTTGAAATCCGTGACATGATGGGTCTGACTGATGACAGAGACATTTCAGAAACTGTGAGTGAGACCTGGAGCACAGATGTCCTGGGGAGTGACTTCGACCCCAACATCGACGAGGACCGGCTGCAGGAGATCGCAGGTAACGGGTGTGCTCTGGGCAGGTCCTGTGCTGCTCTGGAGCCTGAGGCTGCAGAGCCTTCCTCCTCCTCCTCCTCCCTTCCTCAACAGGGGCATTTCCACAGATTCAACTGGAGATTTGCTCTAGGAGGATTTTTGTGTGCATGACCTGGACTGTACTCAGTTACTCATTTCTTTTCAACGTTGTGTTTCCTGATTGCTGTATTAAGGACACTTAAGATGTGTTCTTACTTTTCTCTCTAGAGCTGACTCCCCAAGCCCAGCTCTAGCCATATGCTCCGGCTTTACTTTTGCAGGTGCAGCTGCAGAGAACATGCTAGGCAGCTTGCTGTGTTTGCCAGGTTCAGGATCCGTGTTGCTTGATCCCTGCACAGGTTCAACCATATCAGAAACCACAAGTGAGGCGTGGAGTGTGGAAGTATTACCAAGTGATTCAGGTCAGAATCGGGCAGTTTTTGCTTATTTCTTTAGCATGATTCTAAGACTCTTCCAGAGGCATAGAGTTCAAAACAATGGCCTCTTCTTTCTTCAAGAAATTACTGTCCTAGGGTTAAGTCGGTTTTTGTGAATACTTCCAGGATTAAAAGGACAAAATGCTCCTAAAGCAGAAAGAAGATGGAAAGCCTTGGGAGAGACTTCTGTTACTTAAGAAATTCTTGAGGTCTGAAAGGGAAGAGAAGGGTTTGCAAAGCAAACTTGTGCTTTCTTTCCTTCCCTGTGGTAGGAGCTGTCCAGGACCATGGTTTACTTTGGTTAGTGAAGATGTGACTGTATCCTGCTGTCTAAGAAATACAACTAAAACACTAAACACTCCTTAGCATGGCTGTGCAGACAGAGCATTGCTGTCTGTGCAGAGTCCTGCCTTCTCTACCAAAGGATATAAGAGAACTCTTGCTGAAGTGGTTGAGTTGCCTGAAAACTTGACACACTAAATCACCCCCCACCCCTTCCTTCTGCTTGTGAATGTTTAGAGAGCATGGCACTGAGTAATGATACTTTCTCTCTCTACTCTCCATTGTCTCCCTTTTGTAGAGGCTCCAGATTTAAAGCAGGAGGAGAGGCTCCAAGAGCTGGAGAGCTGCTCTGGGCTGGGGAGCACATCTGATGACACAGATGTGAGGGAGGTCAGCTCCCGGCCCAGCACCCCTGGCCTGAGCGTGGTGTCAGGTGTGTGTCTGTCACAGCATGGTCAGCACTCACTTTGCTGCATGTGCTTTGTTTATACATCACTTCACTCATAAAATAACTTCCTGCACTCATTCTGGAGTTTTCAAAGTAGTGGTTCTTGGTTCACCTCACAGAAGAAATGAAAAAGGCAGCAGAGAGGTGAATGCCCTGTGCTGCAGTAGCAGAGGAGTGTTGCTTTGGAAGAAGTTCCAAACTTGCTTGCATTTAGTTTTATTATCACAACTTGTTTTATTTAAATAAATCATAGCTCTAGTTCTTCATTTTCTGAAAAGTATATAAGAGTGGAGTGTCCTTGTCAGAGCGTATTCATATATGATAACGCTTTTGAAGATGTAGAGCAGAAATAAACTGGTTTTTTTATGAATGTAGATATTCATAGTGTCTGTAGGTGCTTCTGTGAGTTGGAACTTGATTACTCACTGTCCACCAAGCATTTTAGCAGCCTCAGGATTTTGCTTCCTTGCTCTTTGAAAGACTATTACAGATTCTTCTTTTGTTATGTGTAAGGTATTAGTGCAACATCTGAAGATATTCCTAACAAGATTGAGGATCTCAGGTCTGAATGTAGCTCTGACTTTGGGGGAAAGGATTCTGTAACAAGTCCTGACATGGATGAAACAGCCCATGGTAAGTTACTTATCTGGAATAACTGATAAAATCAAGTGACATTTATGGAATCCTTAAATTTTACAATTTCTCCCCAATTTCAAAGTGCTGGTGACTAAGCTTAGTATTTTCCTTATTTGCCAGTACTGTATTTATTTGACAAAGAGGCTCCCGTGTTTTGCAGTACTAGATCTAAGATCTCTAATTAGATTTGATTACATTGACTGTCCTCTTGCATTTTGGAACTGGGCTGCTCCTCAAGAATTCCCTATTTTTTGTGTTGTAATTCTTTGATCATTTCAATGTACTACAGAGATCTTTCCATACAGGAATATCTTTGCAAATACTTTCCAGTACAAGTTTTGTAAACTTTTGTTGCTGCAGTCTGTTTTTCCAGTGTCTCTCATGTTGGAGGCAGTTTTGGTACAGCACTAACTTTGTTCTCTCTGTATTTCAGCAGCCAGTCAGTTGACATCTCCTCCTTCTCAGCCAGATTCTTTGCTTGCATTATTTGACCCTCTGTCCTCAAGTGAGGGTGAGTCATGAAGATTAACTTTGTTTTACAAATAGGCATTTTCATTGCTTCTATGTTAGTACCAGGTAATCAGGTAATTTGGAATAATATTAAAAGAAATGCGTGTGGCTTCTTTTCTGCTTGTGACCACAGGTGTGTCAGCTGTAGTAAGGCCTAAAGTGCACTATGCAAGACCCTCCCATCCACCTCCAGACCCACCCATCCTGGAAGGAGCCGTGGGAGGTAACGAGGCCCGACTGCCAAACTTTGGGTCCCACGCTTTGATTCCAGCTGACCTGGAAGCCTTCAAGCAGAGACACTCATACCCAGAGAGGCTGGTGCGCAGCAGGAGCTCAGACATTGTGTCCTCAGTCAGGAGGCCCATGAGTGACCCTGGCTGGAACAGACGTGCTGCCAACGAGGACAGGGAGCTGCCCATGGCCTCCAGCAGCCCCGGGGCGGCGGCGCTGGCGGCCGCATCTCAGTCCTCATCTTCATCTCCCAGCAAGGACTCCTCCAGGGGAGAGGTGAGGCTTCTCTTTATCGCTTCATTTTTGTCTCTCATGTCCACTTTAACTGCACATCTAATGCCAGAAAGTTGGAATTAAATGTCTTTAGCCAGGGAATTACAACACACTTCTGTTACCCTTTAAACGCTGGCCAATAATGTTTTATAAGATAAAGCTGCAGATGTTCAGAGTGGCATAAACGGATCTGGCTTTTTTTTTAATTTACTGGATGAGGTTTACTGGATTTGGTAGTACTTCAGGAGCAGATTCATTGTAGTGTTAAATTGCTGCAGCAGCCTGAAAATTAATTTTCTTTAAAAAAGAAAGAAGTGAAATTTAAGTTCTTTGTGGCTATGGGTTTGCATTTGTAGTCTTCTTTGGGAGAGATATTTCTGACTGAATCTGCTCTTTGTGCTGTGTAGTTCTGTTTCTACAGTCAGTGTAGCAAAAGCTGATGTGAAGGAGAAATTTTCTCTTTACACTTGATTTGGTAAATGCTCAAATGTAGACTCTGCCCTTCTGCAGATTGAGGAACGGAAAGACAGCGATGATGAGAAGTCTGACAGGAACAAGCCCTGGTGGAGGAAACGTTTTGTGTCTGCCATGCCCAAAGGTAGGATCATGTCTCTCTGGCTTTGGTCCTTCAGTCAGAGTTCACACTGCCTTTATTATAGCTTTAGCCACTTTTATGGTTAAAATATAAATAAATATGTAAATAAAAATGGGAAGCTACCTCACTCCCTTGGCCAGTAGTTCCCTAGAGTGTGCTGCACCTGGAAGGCAAAACTCTTCTGCCTGACCTCATGTCTGCTAAAGGTGGAGCTGGCTATAGATGATGACAGTAGAGTTCTGCTCTACCCCATGGATAAGCTTATGCTTTTATGGAAGTTGATTTGATGAAAATTTTCTGCATTAGCCCCTTCCTTACAGTTTCTGCTATTTGGCCATTATCTCAGTGTAGTCTTTGATGAGGTACCTTGCATTTTCAGCTCCTATTCCATTTAGGAAGAGAGAAAAACAAGAAAAAGACAAAGATGACATGGTGCCTGACAGATATGCAACGCTTCAAGGTATGTGAATAAAACCATCATGGTAATTTTCTCTCAATGTGCCTCCTGGAGCTCCAGAGTGCCCACCAGGTAGCTGTTGACAGACAGGTATGTGCTGCTGTAGTTTGTGTTCAGAGCTGGCATTTTGAATAAGAAAATGGATAAAGATTTCCTGACTCAAAGGCTGTTTTTAAGTTGTCACATGTCTGTCTGTTCATGTAGTGGATTCTCAACTCAAGCCCTCACTTTTCCCCTGCCCTCATTATAGAGCTCCTGTCCTTGTCACAGCTGAGCTGTGAGGATAGCTGTACACACAGTCCTGTAATAGTTACTTAAGTGTTAAATTAAACATGGTTTGGACCTGGGTGTTTCATTTTCTGTTTGCCTGATCCTTTCTAGAAGTCTTCAAATATCCAAAGCCATTTGTGTGTGCAGTATAAACGTGCTGAGGATCTGCTCAGGATCTGACTTCATTTGTTCACTTTGATTGTATTGTTTGTTTTCTGGTTTGCTTCAGACTTTATTAATACATTTGAATTTGGGCTGCTTAGGACACAAGCAGCTCTTTGTTTGATATGGCTAAAAACAGAGTCCAAATGTGTAGGCTTAAGTTTTAATGTTTGCTTTCAGTTGGCCCAACACCAGGGTAACTCCTGTTGTTTTTTATGGTCCTTTCAGATGATCCCAGCCCAAGGCTCAGTGCACAGGCACAAGCTGCTGAGGACATTCTGGACAAATACAGGAATGCAATCAAGAGAACAAGTCCCAGTGAAGGAGCCATAGTGAACTATGACAGTACAGGTGAGAACCTGGCTTTTGTAATCACCACCAACATGGTTTCTACTTCTTAAAGAGAAATCACTTCAGTATTCTAGACCAATGTTAGTATTAGCAGCTGAACAGTGTGAGCTCTGAACAAGGAATGTTTTGTCAAATGATCTGTGGGATAGTCCCTCAGAGGCTGGGAATTAAATCAGTATTCCCAAGGACAGCTCTTTCATACTGCCCTTGAGGGAGCTGGTTGTTGATAGCACATCTCCTACCAGTTTTTCTGTTTTGTTTTAAGTGGCACTGAAGAAGTGCCTTCCAAAACTTTTGCAGTTTCTTGTTTTTAATGTGCCTTTCTTCATATATCCAGAACAAGCTGGTTTATTTGCTGTCTCCATTCTCTCCCTGACCTTAGAACAACAAGCAGAAAACTAGTCTGGTTTCTTCTGCTGACTCCTCTCTTGAGGTGTAATGTGTTTTTCATTTCCACAGAGGCAATTGGGGATGGTGAGAGCATGCATGACTCCCCACGGGATGAGGCTTTGCAGAACATGTCTGCAGACGACCTCCCAGACTCTGCAAGTCAAGTAGCACAGCCACAAGGTTCTGCTTTCTCCTATAGGTAAATAGACTTGCTGGTTTCATCCTACCCACAAAGTAGAATTAAAAGCTGAAGCTGTGTGACTGCTTCCCACCAGAATCTTAATACAGATTCATTGTAAACTTTTATGTGCTTTTAGTTTTGAACATCTCAAACTGTCATATTTCCTCTGATGAAGGAGGGATGTTGTAACCAGACAAGACAGAGCAATTCAGTGTTTAAGAAAATCCCTTTGAACATAGTGCTGTATCAAAAGAACTGATATTCGAAAGTCTTGACAATGTTGTATATTAAAATGATGTTAAATAACTTCTAAGCAGTATTAAATAAAAAAGAAAGTAGAGACTTCTTACTGAAGAAGCAGACCTCTCATCAACTGTGTTAAGAAAATATTTTTCCTCTTTAAGGGATGCAAAGAAGAAATTGAGATTGGCTCTTTGTTCAGCAGATTCTGTTGCCCTCCCGATGCTGACCCATTCAACAAGGAATGGTCTCCCAGACCACACAGACCCTGAAGGTAAAGGCTCTTTGCACTGTGTGTGTCCCTCCTTGTCCCGTGTAATGGCACTTGTACTGCACCATTTAAGGTCCCTTCTCTTTGCCATAAATATTGAGGGCACAGGCTGCCTTTTGCCCCTGGAATGTTTTCATTCTTGCTCCACAGACAAACTGCCATCTCAGCCTGGTCTAAGATTTTTTTTTTTTGTAATGAAGTATCACAGATACAGTGCAGGTAGAGCCTGAAGCTATAGAACAGAATCTCAAAATACATGTGCTGCTGGGAGTTGTGCTACCTGAATGATTTACTGGGTCTTTATATTGACTTAGTGTAAATGTGTTGTGCTGTATCCTTTCCTTCACTCTAGGTTTATTTGCAGACAGGTGAATATGTCACCTTATCTGCTTCTCTTCACATTTCAGAATGGTTCTAAATGCTAGATGAGATAGTGATAGCTGGAAAATTCAAAAAGGCTTATTGAATTGTTCTAAAATAACATTTATTGCCTAACATAAGGAAGTTTTGTTTTAAACCACCCGTGTGTTTCCCATACTCAATTATAGTTTATTTTCATCATGCCTACGTTTCTTTTCCTTAATATTTTTCCTTTACTCTTTATTAGATAATGAAATTGTGTGCTTCTTGAAAGTTCAGCTGGCTGAAGCCATCAACCTGCAGGACAAGAACCTGATGGCTCAGCTGCAGGAGACGATGCGCTGCGTGAGCCGCTTCGACAACCGCACCTGCCGCAAGCTGCTGGCCTCCATCGCAGAGGACTACAGGTACCCTGCCCATGTCCCCTCGCCAGGGGGCTCCCAGCCTCGTGTGTTTGTTCACCAGCACGCTGGGAGGATCCCTTTTGTTTTAAACTGTACCAAACCAGGTTACTGCATCTCTGCTTCCCCACGAAAGGATGGGGTTGTCTCACCCGTGCCAGGCAAACTTCTGAATTCAGGCATTGTTTTGGTTTAAAAGCAACAGGTGGAAGAATCCTTTGCACTAGGAGTCAGCAGTTTGTAAAGCTGTTAGCCTGTGTGTTTGTTGTGAATCTGATGCATTTGATGTGACTCTTTGCTTTAGGAAAAGAGCTCCATACATTGCTTATTTAACTCGCTGTCGCCAAGGCCTGCAGACGACGCAGGCACACCTGGAGAGGCTCTTACAGAGAGTCCTGAGAGATAAGGAAGTGGCCAACAGATACTTCACTACAGTCTGTGTGAGGTTACTGCTGGAGAGCAAGGAAAAGAAAATAAGGGAGTTCATTCAAGGTAAGATTAATGCAGACCAAAGTTTTTATATTCCTTTACTCCATATTTAGATGCTGACTTGGGTTAATGTTTTAAAATATGTCCTTTGATCTGAGGAGTAGATTCCTAAAATGATTTCAATTTCAGATGGTGAATTAATGGCTAAACAGGCAGATTACTGTGACTTTACAGTATGTTGTGGCAGCTAAGCTATGGTAATTGTCTGCATTTTTCATGGGCTGAGAGAATGAAGGTAATTTGATCTTACTTGGCCAAAATGTTACGCTAAATCACATTATCTGCCCTATGACAGAAGCATGAATACTATTAATTATTTTATATCGACTGATACATGATAAATTAAGTTGTTGCATTCAATTCTTAGTCATGAACCTATGGCTGCACCTTAGAAGATATGGGGATAATAATAGTGTGAATCAAGTGAATCAAAGTTTCAAAAATATCACAGCATAAGAGGCAGTGGCACCAGGAAACTCAAAACAGCCACTTATACCAAGCTGGTTCTATGTTCTCTGTGCATATATCTGACTAAATGAAGCACATAAGGAATTTGGAGTCAGTTCTTGCTCCTGGAACATATAGTGCTGCACATTAAATGTGCCTGAAAAACCTATCAGAAAAAATATTTTTTTTTGCTTTAGCGAATGTTCTTTCTCCTTTTTATCAGATTTCCAGAAACTCACGGCAGCAGATGATAAAACAGCCCAAGTGGAGGATTTTCTGCAGTTCCTGTACGGGGCCATGGCTCAGGATGCCATATGGCAGAATGCCAGCGAGGAGCAGCTCCAGGATGCACAATTAGCCATAGAGCGCAGTGTGATGAATCGCATTTTCAAACTCGCCTTCTACCCCAATCAGGACGGAGATATTTTGCGTGACCAGTAAGTTAATGGAATTCAAAGGACTTGTTTTCTCTTTTGCAGTTGGTACAGTGGAATCTGTGCAGCCCTCCTGTGACAGACTTGTCTGAGTCAGCCACACAAATTCATGTTTTTGTTCAGAACATTTTGTAAAAGAACAAGGAAGGGCTTTAGCATCCATGTGCAAAGTGGTTGCAACAAACTGCTGGAACAGAGAAAATAGTTCTAAGTGTAATGATTTGGGATACAGACTGTCAGGTCTGCAAATGTGTGTGCTGAGAGAATGATCAAAACCTGGTTCAGGACTGGACCGGTCTGTCTTCTAGTTTCAGTCAGTATTTTCCATGGATTTGGGGTTTCTGTGGTTTAGAACAGGTGCTGTTGGGATGCTCTAGAGGATGTGGGGTTATTCTTGGCTGTACAGAACAATCCTCTGCATCTTCACTGACCTGGTGTCCATCATTTGTAGGGTCACGTTCCTGAAGGTCTTGTCCTATCAAACATGAAACAAGTTTCCTCAGCTGGCTGGCTGCTGCTTGTTTTTCACACTTGTTTTTTGTGTTTTCAGGGTCCTTCACGAGCACATACAGAGGTTATCCAAAGTAGTGACTGCAAACCACAAGGCACTTCAGATACCTGAGGTAACAACTCTTTTCCTTTGCTTCTGTATATGCGCTGGGGTTTGGACTGGGATTGGGATGGGGAGGAGATTGTTCTGTTTTGCACTTAGAAGGGCTGCTTTGCTGTCTGACAGCTGAAATATCCTGCAGGAAAAACACACTGTTGCCATGCTGTGGCTGTACCCAGCTGCAGCTTCTCTGGGCAACCTGTGCCAGGGCCTCACCATCCTCACTGCAAAGTGATATATATATATATAACTTTGACTTAAATCTCCCTTCTTTCAGTTTGAACTCATCTTGCCTTAAAGCTTCGCATTTCTCTGAATGGGAAGGACCTTTCTGGTCCTTCAGCTGCTCCGTGGTGCCCAGCAGTGGCTTGGCCAAGTGATTTTGGGTTGTTTTTTCCCCAGGTGTATCTGCGGGAGGCGCCGTGGCCGTCGGCGCAGTCCGAGATCCGCACGATCAGCGCCTACAAAACGCCCCGGGACAAGGTGCAGTGCATCCTGAGGATGTGCTCCACCATCATGAACCTGCTCAGCCTGGCCAACGAGGATTCTGTGCCTGGGGCAGATGATTTTGTTCCTGTTCTGGTCTTTGTCCTCATAAAGGTGAGTTCTTTTGCAGAGATCACAAACCCCAGTTAATTCTTGTAATAAACAAGCAAATTTAGGAGGAGATCGTGCCTGTGGGTCATGGGGAGCTGGCCAGGCTCAAACCCAGATCTGATTCAGCAGGGTTTGAATAGGAGTGTCAGAAATGTGGTCAGAGTTACAGTTTTTGAATCCAAGCAAACTTTGCATTTGGAACCAAGAAAATTGGGCTGCAGATGTGTGTGGAGTGAGTTTGAGATTTGTCCACCAGCATCTGTCATCTGTGCCTGCTTCATGTCCTCAGGACCAAGATCCAGACCAGGACTGCCTTGGGTTGTGTTGCTGGTCTTTTTTGACACGAGTGGAGAATGGTCTGATGTGTAAGATGCTGAAACAACAGGCTTTACATGTGTTGAGGTCCTGATGAGTTTCACAGGTTGTGCCAGTGTTCCCCTTCTTTCTTTTGGCCTGCTAGTCGTTTTTCCTTGTTGGAAAAATGTTCCTTTCCTCAAACCTGATGCCTTCTGAGCATGTGAAGTGGGGCTGGTGATGACAAATAGTCCCCACCCTGCAGGCAGGTTCCATCCTCTGTGGGATGAGGATCACTGCACAAAGGGAGCTGTGTTTCTGTTCTGTGGCTTGCGGTGTTTGTTGATGTCAAGCTTTGCAAACAAGCTGTGAGTGTCTCTCTTCTCCCACCCCAGGCAAACCCCCCTTGCCTGCTGTCCACTGTGCAGTACATCAGCAGTTTCTATGCCAACTGTTTGTCTGGGGAGGAGTCCTACTGGTGGATGCAGTTCACAGCAGCCGTGGAGTTCATCAAAACCATCGACGATCGCAAGTAGCTGGCACAGCACAGGCAGCCTGGGAGCAGGAGAGGAGTTTCTAAGAATGTACAACAGCTGCAAAAGCTGAAAAAAAGACTTTCCTTGTAAAATACTGTACAGAACTGAGGCATTTTAAAACACACCTTTACTAATCTAATTAATTTAACAGATTTTCCTCTTCTCTTTGGGTTGCGTTTTTCTCCCCTCTAGATACTGGCACTGCAAAAGGGACCACAGTTTTCAGGTATTTTGGAATCTCAAAACATTCAGAAAATTCTTCATGCTTTCTCCACCACCCTTCTTCCTGAATTCTTATTCACATGAGTAATTCACTTCATTTAATTTCTAACAGAAAACTGAAACAAGAGGAATCCAGGGCAGCCACGTAGTAAACTTCCTGGTTGAATACACCTTTTATTAAGAAAACACCAGCCACACTGAAAGTTTGTAGTAGCTGACATCAGTTATCAGTTATATTTCACCTAAATTTAAAATCTGAGAGGACAGTGTAAATATTATATAACTATATTTAATGCATTGCAAGTATCTTTGGACTTACTATCCTTTGAATAAACAAGCAAAAGCCTCTCTGACCTCTAACAGGTTGTGACCTACCATGTTTTGGTGACAAAAGGACTTCCTCAAAAAGCTAAGATTTAAAAAGGGCAAACTGAACTATTTATTAAGATGTAATTAAGATGACTGAAATTTCTAAAACTGGAATTTATAATAGGGCTTATTAGCTAGCTGAACACTTCTTGGCTAGGGCATTAGGGTGTTACAGAGGTTTGGATATATAGAGGAGAGGGACTGTAAGTTACAATAGAGAAGTCTAATATAAAAAGGAGAAATAAAATACCTTACTGTAATATTTTTTCTGAGCTATTGTGTATACTGTACAAACCCCAAACAGAGATCCTTAACAGAACCTTGGGCTGTAATATATATTTTGATTAGTGACATTAAATACATATGCCAGGGGGTTCAGTGAATGTTTTTACTAAATGTTCTTCGTGTTGTCTGCTATGCAGCAGTGCAAGTTTTACTGTTCATAAAAAATATTTTAAAATAATATAACACTGTTCTTTATGAAACATATCATGACATCAGTTCAGGGTGTTTTATAGATTTCTCACCCCGCCTTCCCCTTAAACTGACAGTTACCAATTTAAAGAGGTTTTTATGCACAACACCACATGGGTTTTTCATGAGTGAAGTGGTCTGGGGCATGGCCAGTGGGTGTTGGCTGTATGTAAGCACTTGCTGCTCTTTTTCAGGTTCAATACAGTGAAAAAGAACAGCAAGCATTGAACTTTTTCATGTCAGTATTATTTCTTGCTCTTTCCAGAGTGTTCATTGCACTTCTGACAGACTTGGTGACTTGGTGGTAAGACTTGGTGTCTGTGAGTGGTAAAGAAAACAAAATCTTTCTCACCTTCTTTTCAAAACACAATTGGTTCATTTTGTGTGTGTGTGCATTTTGATGATTAAAACCTGTAAGCAACTAGTACTTGGGAAAATCATGTGGTCAATTGGAATTAGAGCAATTTATGTAAAGTATTGAGTGCTTGATTTGGCTGTGCTACTTGTCAAGGCATAATCAGGAAACTTTCCTTTTAGAGCTCTCAGATACAACTCAATCTAGCAGTTTTGCCAAACTGATCACAGGTGAGAAGGTGGGATGGTAACCTTTTCCTTTTCTTTATAGTCTTTCTCCTCTATCAGAGACTCAATTGTTTGGAGGAGCAATACTCAGTCAAAACAGAATTCTTCTGATCTGCCTTACTTGGTGTCTCAGTCTGTGTAGCATTGCAATATTCTGGTTATTTAGCCTTGATGGGTTTTTGGTGCTGAACATGTAACTCAATATTGCAAGCACAGCCCTGCAGCAAAGCACAAACATGCCCTTGAAGATATGGCCAGATCATATCAAAAAGCAATATAAATTCATTTCCATTGAAGTGTCCTGTAACATGCAATTATTACTTGAATATCTGAGATGTTAAGACTGATGTGTGGAAGTTGTGCAGTTTGGGTGTTGGTTGAGGAGAGTATTTGTAGGATCCCTGAAGAAGGCACAAGGACACAGGATGGGGTGATCACCCTCTGTGCTGCCTTTCTGTGCTGGCCTGGCTCACAGGGTCTGGTCAGCACATCAGGGCTTTCAGGTTCACTCTCCTTTATGGAAGGGCAAGAACCATTTCCTTCACAGCTTTTATCACTTGGTTTCTCTGCATAGAAAAATACTTAAAAGAACTGGAGTCTTTTTTAAAATGTTACTTAGTTATTTTAAAACCAGTAGGTGTTTCAGTGAGCCCCAGGTGAGCTGAGAGTTTTTGTAGCACGATTGTCCTTTGCTTCTTTTTTCCAGCCTACTCTGAAGGTCCTTTATATAGCCTTGATAGTTAGAGAATTAGGCTTTCCAAAGAATTAAAAACCTGCCTGTAATGTCCTTTTACTGTTTTCCCGTAATGTTTTGTTTTAAAATGCTAAATTCCGTGTCTAGGAAGTGATGTTGTTAGGTTTGATGTGCAATAGCAAAGGTGAAAAGACACTGCATAAAGGACCAAAAGTACCAGAACTGCTGCCAAAAGGTGCCAGCCACGGGCCTGTTGCTGTAATCTCGGTGCTTTCTGTGAATTAAACTACTTCAGCCACTGGAGGATTTTGGGCAAAGTGGAGCAGGGACAGGTCCTTGGTAGCAGGTCACAGTTGTGGATTTCAGGCTTGGTCGTTGTCTCAGCACCATTGTTGGCACGTTCTGAGGAGCTGCCACATTAAACAATGGCATGTCTGTGCCTGGGAATGTTGCAGAGGTGCTGGTTTCCTTTTTGGGTAGAGGAGGAAAAGGAAAGGGCTGAGGTTTTTGTCTCCAGGAGATTCCTTTGTGCTCCTAAGCAAGATTTCTCTTTAAACCTTTTTAAAATCCTCTTTAAGGAGAATCAGAATGTGTCTGGCCTATCAAGGATTTGAGTTTAAAAGTTTTTGTTTTGAAGACCTTTTACTACCAAATGCTGAATGTAACTGCCATAAACTTCAGGAAAAAAAGCCACGAACACGATGCAGTTTCCTGTGGGTGAGTCCGGTGAGCACAGTGTTGGTTTGTATTGCTTGAAAATGTTCTTGTTCTGTTAAGCCACATTCTCACAGAGTTGGAGAACTCACTGCCATGGGAAGGGGTAGGAGAGGGGCAGAGCTGCTGGCAGCAGAGCTGAGTGTTGGCACAAGTCAGGGTGCCTGGAGAGCTGGAGCAGCAGGAAGGCAGTGGGGATGGAGGGAAGGATGCTCGAGTCTGGGTACAGCTGGGACGTGGTTGAGCCTGTACTACTTGAGAATTAACCTCTGCTGAGTTAGTAGTGTGTGTTCTGTACCTTTTAATTGTGCTTTACCTCTATTGAAAAGCTTTGTACTGCCTCTCCTCTTTGGTAAAGCCTTTATAAATCTAAATTAACGAGCTTGCACAATCTTGTATACAGGAACCCCATCTTGTCTCTTAACGTGATTATTAATGTATTATTCTGTAAAAACTGATTAAAAGGAGAGCAGTTTAACCGCTTGGCTTTGACGTTTCTGCCTTGTTCCAGTGCCATCAGCAGCTGTGCAATGCAAGTGTGAGCAGCTTCCCACTAACTCTGTGTGGTTTTGTGTTGGGCATTGCTGCTCTGCTCCATCCTCACAGGGGAGGGACATTGGTAAAAAAGAACCAAAATCCAATAGAGGGCAGAGGAAGCTCCGCTGCACTGACTGCTTAACAAAGAGTCTTCAGTTATTATTTTGGATCTGCAGTTTGGCTGTTCTAGTAGCTTGAGAGGAGAGAAATAGCTCTGCCTGCAGCAGGACTGTGCCTGTCCCTCTGCTGGCTGCTGTTTGATGCCTTGTTGAGAGTGGTCAAGTCCGAAAGTATTACGTTTGGCATCTTTTTGTCAGGAAATGTTAATTTTTCCTGATGAGACAGGAGGGTTTCCTCACTGCCCTGCACCCAGCCGGCCCCGGGGCCGGGCGGGGCCGGGGTGGTGCCGGTGCTTGGTCCCCGCAGTGTTATTGACCTTGATTCTCTCTCATTTGCATCCAGCATTTTTCATCCTCTGGAATATGGTGTTTGGGGACCTTTCCATCATTAAGTGGATTTACAGCAATTTCCTTATGTGTTTTCTCCAAGGGATTCTGTTATGAGAGGCACATTAAATCTCCATTAATACCTCATTATCCGACTGATAAGATTACCATGATAATGAGGCAGAAATTCTAATTGTTTCACTTCTTATTGTGCCTTTCATTAAATCATATACCTGGAAGTTGCTGTCAGAGTGGGGATCTCCAGCCTGCAGAGCTTGGGAGGTGACCTGGTCCTGTGCAGCCTGGCTCTGTCCCATGGCACTCGAGGGATCCTGGGGTGTGCTGGCCTTTTCTCCTGGGCTCCTCTCCTCCATGGCCATGCTACCAGAAGGGCTTCCAGCGGTCCCAGGGCCCTTGGCAGCCTGCACTGGGAGCGTGGATTTGGAGAGGCTGTTCCACACGGCCCCGTGCCGTGGCTGTGCAGAGCCGCCTGCTCCTGAGGGGTGTGCAGCCTCTGTCAGAGCTGTTACAGCCCATCAGGTCAATGATCCATGAACTAAAAAGTCTCCAAGAAAGAGCAATTATTGTCTATCATGTGTCAAAGGCGCCCGTATTGACCCCGATGGATGGAGCCATTATGGGCTGTTGAGGCAGCGATCCATGGACAGGGTTCACGGGAGCAGGGATCTGGACACACGGCGAGGTGAGGAGACAGGGATGGGTGCGGGCAGGGCGGCACTGCCAGCTGCTGTGCCCTGCCAGGGGCACCTGGAGCCGGACTGGGCTGGGAATGGCTCTGCTGGGCTCCAGGGGCTGTCCCCAGCCCGGGCTCCCGGCTCTGCACAGGGGGCTCAGACAGGAGGTGTCTCCATCTCCACAGGAGCTGGCACATTCGGAGGGCACGGCAGACAAAGCCTGGGCGGGAGGGGCGGGACCCTCGGGCACCGGGACCCTCGGGCACCGGGACCCTCGGCACCGGCCAAGGCGATGCCACCCCGGCCCCTCTGACACCGCTGCTCCATGAGGAGACAGCGGTGGCAGTGCCATGGCAGTGTCCCGGTGCTGGTGGCACTGTCCCCTATCCGTGTGGTGATGTGTCCCCTCTGTGGCACAGCCAGAGCCGCGGCTACCTGGGCTGGGCAGGTGCAGCGGGGTCCGAGGGGAGCGGGGCACTGTCACCCTGTCCCGCCCTGTCCCGCCCTGCCCAGCTCTGCCAGCCCCGCCGGCAGAACCGTGCTGAGCCACAGCGCCAGCAGAGTCGTTGGGCTGGGGTTAATCAACATTCATTCATGTTTCCAAGTGTAAATTGAGCATTTGTTTAATTATGTGTAAGCAGCAATACATTCTGGCCATTATCTAAATCACTATTTTATTTCCTGGATGTGGTTTCATAATGCTGGGTTTGTGCTCCAGCCTCTGCATCATTAACAGAGAAGAGTTAATGAATATAAAAGCGTAAAGGCTAATTACACTTTAATTTACAATCATGGTCTCATTTTGGGACCACATGAAATCTGTTTTGAAAACAATTAAAACAAAAAAAAAAAAAAAAAGCCCAGTGAAGGTCTGGTGAGAGGAAGGGTTTGGCACAAAGCAAGCAGTGCTGGTGGTCACCAGGCCTGGGAGCTGTGGCCACTCAGGGCTGGTGGGGCTGGGGCTGCCCAGGGCAGGTTCCTCACCCTCCCCTTGGGCTGCTGACCCGGGCTGGCAGTGGGACCCCCGGACCCCTGCTGCTGTGGGGACAGTGCTGAAGGATGTAAATTGGAGCCTGAGCGGGAGCACAGTTCACTGCATGAGACAAAGATTTATTGGGCTGCAGATGTTGAAAGCAGGATCCAGGATAGTGCTGACTCCAGCACTCTGCAGTGTTTGCCGTTCCCGGTCCAGGTCTGTGTCCCTGCAGGTGCTGCTCCTCGGGGAGCAGGAGATGGAGCCGTGGCAGGAGGGGTGAGGGTGCCCAGGGCTCGGTCTGTGCCCTCAGGGGCTGGGGCCAGGGCAGCTCCCTGCCCTCATCCACGGCAGAGACCACGGATGTCCCAGAGTCTCTGGGCACTGTCACAGCTGATGCCACATCCAGGAGCTGTTCCCACAGGCACAGGATTTCCTTTCTGGATCCAGCTGTGCCTACAGGTGGGATTCTGGCGCTGGGAGCAGAGCAGGGCCTGGGGAGCAGAACTGGAAGCTGTGCTCCTGTGCTTTGCAATGGGTGAATTCCTGTTTGTATTTCCTTTATTCTGACTCCCTCAACAATGGGATAAAAGCTGTGTGCTGGGCCCAGGAGGGGAGCAGTGGCCTCAGCGCCAGAGGCTCGTTGCCTTCTCTGGGCTGGCTGCCTGCAGCCAGCAGAGGAAATAAATCTCCCTGAGAAAACCACTTTGCTCACACAATTCCAATCCAACAGGGCATCGTGACATCACTCACTTCTTGTTTTATTTAGCTGATAATCTTTTATTGGGCCAGTTGAGCCTTGTAGGGGCACGATGCCTTTACTCACTGCTGGGGGCTCGTGGCCCTGGGCACTGTGAGGGCAGTGCTGCCCACCCCTGCCAGGGCTCAGCTCGGCTGTGGCTGTGCTGGGACGTGTCCCTCAGGCTGGAGCCCTGAGCTGATGCCCTGCAGAAGCACTGAGGTCCCCGTGGTTTTGCTCACCCTGTCTGTGGTGGAGGACAGGAGGTGTCCTTCTGCTGCCAGGTGTCTCTGAAGGTGGCTCAGGGACACCTGCTCAGTGGGATTTACAGCACTCATGGAGCCAGGGGCTCTGTGGTGCCTCTGCTGCTGGTGCATGTGCTGGGCTGGGACACAGGAGGCTCCTTCTCTGCTGTCCCCCCACGTGCCTGGCACTGGGAGCCCATCCCTGCCCCACTGCAGGCACTGGGAATGCCTCCCCTCCCTGCCCCTCACCAGGGCTCACGTGGGAGCTGTGCCTCGTGTGTCCCTCAGGTTTGTCATCCAGCTTGTCACTGTGTGGCAGGGCCATGTCACTAATGAACACATCCAGGGCCTGTGCTGCTAATTGAAAGTGCTCACAATTGGGAATTCGTGTGGGTTAGGCACAGTACCTGCACTAACAGGGATTTGACTTTCAAAACTCCGTGGCTGCTGAGGGCAGCAGAGGAGGAGCAGCTGCAGTGCCCTGCCCACGCTGGGAGCAGCCAGTGGCACCACAGGGGTCAGACCTTCATCACCTCCAGCACCCCGAGCAGTGTGATACCCAGCCTGCAGCTGAGGGCATGCCAGGGCTGCTGGGGGCTCCAGGTAAGTGGGGAGGTGTTGGCTCCAATGTTTTGCGTCTCATGGGGGCTCAACCTCACCCAGGACCCTTTGCAGTGGCACTGGTGGTCGCAGGGCTCAGCTCCCCTTGGCTGCAGTGTGGGGATGCTGCTTGTGCAGGGCATCATCAGCTCCCCACAGCTCCCCCTTGTCAGCACTCCCACCTTCCCTCTAATCCTTGTCATCCCAAATCCTATCAGCACTGATTTGATATTTACCTCCAAATCGGGGATGAACATGTTGAACATCATCATCCGATGATGATTCCCCATTGACAACCACTTTTTGAGACCTGTCAGTCAGCCAATTCTTAATCCTTCTAATGTGAGCTCTATTGATATTATATACAGCTAATTTTTTAATCAAAACGTCATGTGCTATTAAATCAAATGCCGAACAGAAGCCAAAGCACACCACTGCTCCTCACTTACTTCTATTAGGTAAACTTTTAAATTCAAGGAATGAAACCAAATTTTTTGACAAGCCTGATTTCCCATGCAGCCATGCTCCTGGCTCTGGTTACAACCCCACTTTGTACCACCTGCAGCCACTCCAGCTCCAGCCTTTCCCCGGGATGGACACGACAGGAGGGGTGAGTGTGGCTGGAGGGGGGAGTGTGTCCTGCAGGGTGGGCACGGGGCTGGACGTGCCAGGGGAAGGCAGGGTGCCAGGGTCCAGGCCACTTCACAGTTAAAATCTTGGTGGGGAAATGGGAATTTTCCTCCTGTGCTGGATGCAGCCTCTGACCTGAAAATGCCGGCCCAGGCTGGGTGGATGGAGCAGGAGCAGGAGCAAATGCGATATGACAGCCCCAGAGTCTCCAATATGGTCACCAGCTGTCCGGCCGCAGCGGGCCGGGCGGGCTGGGGAGGCAGGGCCCTGACACAGATGCACTTCGGGGGGAGCAGGGCAGGGCAGGGCCAGGCTGGGGCACGTACGTGCGGGCAGGCACACGCTGCCCAGCGCCAGGGCTGGGGTGGCACTGGCACCCAGCAGACCCATGGGTCCCACCAGAGTCACCCTGGATGGTGTTTGAGTGCAGTTTGGGTGCCTGTGCCACCAGGGCTGAGCTTTGGGGACCCCTGCCAGAGCCAGGTGAGCCAGGGCAAGCCCCCTGCCCAAAGCTCCTGCACTGGTCCAGCCAGCACAAAGCGACCTGCCCAGCTCTGTCCCCTCCAGCTCAACCAACTCCTTGTAAATCTAAATTAATAAGGTTGCACAGCTACAGACACAGGATCATGGGCTGTGTCTTGTCTTTGTCAATCAATGCTTTCTATCATCCCATAAAGCTGATTAAAAAGCAGAGCAGTTCCTCTCACCAGGTTCCGCATCCCACCATTATAAATTTGATATTCCGGTTAATGATTGTCAGCACTGGTGGAGGACACGGAAGCTGGTCAGTATTTGTAGTTTATAATTAATATTGGAGCACTGGAGTTTATATATAATATTGGAGCATTGCTGCAGAGGGCAACAGGGAGGGATTTGGGATGGTTAGGAATTTATTATCCCTAAAATGCCAAAGAGCAAGTGAAAGGCAGTTTGTGTGTCCAGCACTTCCCTTGCCAAAGGGACACAGAGTGACCAGTGGGACCTGTCACGGTCACCAGCTCCCCACCTGTGTCCCCAGTGCTGCTGGGAGGGGCAGCCAAGGGGGTCAGTACAGCCCAGGCCTTCCCTGCTGTCCGTAGGGAAGCTGCACTGAACAGATGTCTGTGCCCAGCTCTGGACACAGGGATGTTGGTCCCTCAGGCTACACAGTGACCTGGTTGCCGATGCCAGCTGCTTGGAGAGCCCATGGATGGATGATGCTGTGCCTCCCTGGCTGCCAGCCCTGCCGGGGCTCTGCCTGCTCTGGGCTGCAGTGGCTGCTCCTTGCCGGGCACAGGGCACAAAATGCCACCAGTGCATCCCACGGTCACTGCCTGGACCAGCACAGGGCATTTTGGGGCTTTCTCCAGAAATGAGGAACTCGACATCAAAGGAATGTCCTGAGCTGTTTCTCTGGGATAAAACCCCATAACTTGTCCAGATCCCCGATGGCAGACAGACTCATGTCCTGGGTCGGTGAGGTGCACAGGGGGTTGAGGGGGTCACTGGCCCTCCAGACAGGAGCAGGGACAGGGGCAGAGACAGGAAAGGACAGAGAAAGGGACAGGGCACGGGAAGGGACCGGCCATGGTCGCGCAGCCTGTGCCGAGCGGCGGCCTCAAGGTGGCACCGTAAGAGTGGGAACAGCGCGGCAGAACAAAGGCACAGCTCGGGGCTCAGAGACCCCAGCAGGGCTCAGAGACCCCAGCACAACTCGGGGCTGAGAGACCCCAGCCCAGAGCCCCCAGCTCAGAGCCTCAAGTCCCTGGACAGAACAGGAGGGTCCCGATGCCACCGGCAAAACCCCCAGCACTGCTGAGGAAAAGGGAAAACGGGGCCCTGAGTGGCAGGATGGGGGTCCTGGGTCCCCAGAGCCCCCGGGCAGCCTCAGGAACACCCAGCGTGTCCCGGGGCCGTGTCAGCCGCAGGGAGGGGACAGGATGATGACTGTGTCAAACGCCCTGCGTCTCCCGGGATTTTGGGGTGATTGCCATGTTTCTGTGTGTTCCTCCAGGCACGAGGAGGATGCTGCGTGTGGCGTGGGGCTGATGCCCACTGGAGACGATGGCATGGATCCCCCGGCCCTTCGGAGCCAGGTATGATGCTGGGATTCCCAGCTCCCTCTCCCTCGTTCGGGGACAGGGATGCTGATCCCGAGACGCTCCCCAAACCCCTGGTGGGTGTGCGGTGTCCTCCTGCCCGGCTCCCCGGTCACACTGCCTCCCTCCCGGGCCCCGAGGCCCCGACAGCCGGAGGTGCCCTCCCGCTAATTGGAGTGTGCCGGGGAGGAACCCGCTCAGCTCTGCCGGCCTTGACATTAAGACCTAAACTTGCCGTAAAACCAAATGGATACGCACACCCACATCCACCAGGCTTTTAGTTCAGCAACAAGTGAATCCATCAAAGCCCAGCACCTAATTTAATAGCAATAATGAAAGGTGTGCGTCACTATTAATTTAAGCACTCCAACATTAGCCTTGCACTTAGAAACCAGCAAGGCAAAGCTATTTACAAATGAATGTACCAGGGCAATAAATTGAAAGGACTGGTCTGACCTGCGGTGGCGGCTTTCTTCATTTATACATAGATATATTTCTATAGATGCATTTATTCCCATCTCTTCAGAGAACTCTCCCTAATTAAGTTGAAGTGGCAGTGGAAGTGTGGCAGTAAGTGTGGAAAGAAGCTGCTGAAAACGTATTTAATTCATTATAAATAATCTTTGATACCGCGAGGTTGCGTAAAGGTTTCAGTATCAGAGCAGGACACCAAGGAAGGCCAAGGAGATCATCTGCACGCAGCGGGAGCGTCGTCATCCCGTGGTTTGACGTCGTGGTGCCAGGGAAGGGGGAGCGGGGCTGGCAGGAGCAGGGTGAGCCCCACGGACACGGGGCTGCAGCTCCACGGCTGCGCTGCCCCCGCCAGGGTAATGTATGTGAGGAGGGAGGTGCATGTCACCCGCATTAAAGGAGTTTAATGTGCTCGGAGTCACATCATTGTACCCTTGCAGAATACATTATCTGCAGGCTGCCTTTACAGGCTGTCACCTCGCAGAGAGGCTGCAGAGTTCCTGGAAACCATTATCAGCCTCTAATGATATTATCAGAATTGGAGCACTCGTGGCGGGGCGGGGGCCGGGGATCCATCCGTGCCGCTGCTCCCTGTGCCCTGGGAGCCCCGGGAGCAGCGGGGCAGGACTGTGGCTCCATGGATGCTGTCCCTGCCCCATCGGGATCCCAGCCCATGGGGACGCGATTCCTTCAGCCCATGGGGACAGTGCCACCACACCCCACTCCAGGGTGCCCGTCCCATGGCACCGCCGACCCCGAGTGCTGCTCTGCCCTCTCGCTGCCTGGCGGCACTACAGAAAAACAGAGTCGTCTTTTTCGGAGTGTAATCTTCTGCCTGCGACAAGGAGCCACGCAAACTGATAAATTGCAGATTAAACGAGTGCCACACTCCACTCCAGCCCTGGCTGTTAATTCCCCTGTTGTGCAATTCCCGGCTCTCAGGGCCTGTCAATTCCAGCTAATCGCAGGAGGCACTAAAACACTCTGCCCTGACAGCCCCGGATCGAGGCACCCCTGACTCCCGGCTCAGGTGGATTGCACGCATCACTTATGCACAAATCAGCAATATGCCAGCAGGGAGGAATTATGTCCGATGACAGCCCAGACATGAGGTACATATTGCAGAGCCGGCGAGCCCCAGCCGCCGTGACAGATTGCGGCGCTGGTGCGGGAGCAGCTCCCGGCTGCACCGGCCCCGAGCGCACCCGGAGCCACCGGCACCGCGCCTGTGCTGCGACAGCACGGGCTGGCCCTGTCCCCGGTATTGTCCCCATCCCTGTCCCCGGTATTGTCCCTATCCCCGTGCCTGTTCTTGTCCACATTCTTGTCCCCATCCCTGTCCCCATGCCTGTTCCCGGTATTCTCCCCATCCCTGTCCCTTTTCTTGTCCCCATCCCTGCCAGTGCCACAGCCCAGGTTGCCCAAGGGGACAAAGGCAAAGGAGGAGAGAATGGGGCTGGGAATGGCACGGTGGCACAGGGAGTGTCCCACCCAGGGTGCCAGAACGTCCTGCTGTGCCCAGCTGGGGTGGGGACCAGCCCTGCTCAGCCCCGCTCAGCCCAGCCCGGCTCTGCTGTAACATTTAACTTGTCGTACTCTATGATCCTGAAAAGCTGAAATTAATGACAGCCTTGCAGTTGCTCATTAATAATTGCTTCATTACTGTACGCAGTTGCAGCCTCCTGACAATAATGGGGTTTGCTGGTGTATTTCTAATTATCTGGCATTTCTGTTCCCTAATAGAGTCCCGGTGCTCCCTGACGAGACCTTGCTCTCCAGCAGGAGTACAGCCCAGCCTGCTCAGCCCCTCCTTCACCTGCAGCTCCTGGGCTCATCCACGCTGCTGAGGCCCCATGCAGCACCTGGGGACACCAGGAGCCTCCACGCTTGGGCTGAACCCTCCCACATCCCCTGGAGCTCGTGCCGAGGTAATTTTGGGAGCAATGACATGGGAGAGGGGTTGGGAGCTCTGGTGCACTCAGCAGGTTCATGCCTGTGGCTGGCAGTGCTCAGTGTGGACACACCATAGCTGTCCTTATGGTCACACCATGGTTTTTACCATGGTCTCCCCATGGCCACACCATGGCTGTTACCATGGTCACACCATGGCTTTTACCATGGTCACACCATGGTTGTCCCCATGGCCACACCCTGGCCTTCCCCGTGTCCATGGCAGCCCCAGCAGCCCTGGCACTGTCCCTTGGGTGTGTTCCAGCCCAGGTGAGCAGAGCCAGGAGGAGGTGCCAGAAGTCTCAGTGGGTGTCTGGGCTGGGCTGGCTTGGCCAGGGCTGTGGTGGCTGTGGAGTGAAATTGCAGCTCCTGGCAGAAACCTGCCCAGCAGTGGTGGCAGTGGCAGGGGCAGGGGAATTGTGGCAGTGAATTGTGGCAGTGTCCCCACGCCCACAGCATGGAAATGACCCCTTGTGCCCATTCCAGCCCCTGCCACCACTCCCAGCCCGTTACAGCACACGCAGCCCCCGCACTCCCACCTGGGGAGGGGGCTCATTTGTAGTTAAAAATCTATTGTGACTTGTCAGAAAAATGAATAAATGAGCACATTATTTTTTCATTTTGGAGCTCAGCATCTGTTTGTCTAATCAAGAAAGAGAACTGGGAAAGTCAACCAGGGCTGACGCACACATTTTATTTAACTTTTCCTCTGTCAAAGGAGTTTAAATGTGTAATGAACAGGCCATGGTGATTTGAAATATAATCCCATTACTCTGATGAGATTACCCAGGCTGTGAGAGTTCACAAATCATGCTTAGGGTTTTTAGAGTGAACAACACCCTGTTGAGAATTTTTTTTCTCTTTTTGCATTTAAGCAGAGGTGTGTGGGGAGAATAAAACATGACAGTGCTTAACCCTTCATGCAGTGGAGCAGCAGCATGGGGCTGTGCCCAGCTTCTCGGTGACCCTGAGATCTCCCATGGTCACAGCAGTGATGCCAGGGAGCAGCACCTGGCCAGGGCACGCTCCTGCTGGCCCAGCTGGCCGTGTGCCCACACATCCCTGTCCTCGTCCCTGTCCTTGTCCCAGCTCTGCATAGGGGTGCTGGGCTGGGATGTGATTTAAGGGGCATTAATTTCAGCTGCAGCAGCAGCACCCAGTCCCACCCGCCACCACAGCAGCGCATTTCCATGAATTCATGGGCCCATTACAAACTTGTCTCCATAAATAACTGCCCCCATTAATCTCAGGCTGCACCCATGGCTCTGTGATGAGTTTTGCCTGCTTGTCCCCATGCCAGGTCTCAGCCCCGCCTGAGGGGCAGCTGCAAAACCCCTGGGCTGCACCTGACTCCTGCCAACCCAAAAGCAAAGGTGCCTCTGGCTGGAACTGATCCTGGCAAACCCCAGCAGAGCCCAGGGAGAGCAGTGAGAGCTCTGGAGTTGGGTGCCAGCATGGCCAGGGTGCCCTCATGTGCCCTGCTCTGGTCACTCTGGTGTTCTCCTAGCTCTGACAAAGCCAAGGGCGTGGAGGGAACTGTCCCTGTGCACAGGACTCCTGGACAGCAGGAGTCAGGGACAGTCCAGGGAATCTCTGCTGCCTGCAGCAGCTGCCTGTGTGCGGCAGGCCAGAGTCATCCTCAGTGCTGGGGATGAACAGCTTGCCTTGCTGACCCAGTTCAATGCCCATCTGACTCAATTACATCTCCAGCTACCGGGGAAAGACCAGCCCGTGCTGGCTCCGTGCTCAGCTGTGCACACACGGCAGCCTGAGCCTGATTTCACTCTTCAGAAACGCCGAGGAGCACAAATGTCTGCTCTGGGGGAGGGATGCTCTGCTCCCAAAATTTCCCAGGATTTAAGGAAGGTTTCCTGCGTGCTGTTTATCAAACTGAATATGATCTTTGGAAGCAAATTTGGTTTTTAACTGTCAGGGGCTCTTTTGGAGCAAACAAAGTCACTTTGGGCTCCAGAGCTGCTCCTCACCCAGCCCTTGGAGCAGCCTCTGTCCATCCACCCCTGCCTGGGTCCCAGGGACACCCACACTGGGGAGAGGCTGTGAACACAGCTGCTCTGGGCAAGGGACTGTGCCACAAACGTCACAGACAGCAGAGATGTTATCAGTTGAGATTTTTAAGCTCTACAGAGAGCAAACTTGCACATGCTGGATCCCTGCTGCTAATAAATACACGTGAGGGGGTGGCAACAGCACTATGGCCATGGAAACAGGAGATCGCTGCAGTTTCTGGTACCAAATAGGCAATTTTTCAGTTCAGTTAAAAAGAATTGAAACTGGGTGGCCAAAGAACATTCACAGAGCAACTTTAATGTTAAATATTTCACAGAGTCGGTTAAAAGAGTCATTTACATCGAAGGGGCTTTTCCCATTGTATCTGTGCTGCATTTGCACATAGAAAATATTTAAAAAATTAATAGAATACTATAAAATAGCATTTCTCTTGTTTTGCAGATATCATGGAAGACTGTACAGGGAGGGCTGGCCTCAGTGGTGCAGGGCCAAGCCTTGAAACCCAGAACAGAAACACAAGAGGTGAGACCCAGACCCTCCCTCTGCCCAGGGGCTGCTCCCGCACGCTGTGTTAAGGCTCAGGAAGTTTTCTCTGTACAAAAGCAAGGTGGGAGGCTGGCAGAGGGTGGGCAGTGCCCCAGGGAGCTGCCCCCAGCCCCGTGGGCAGCCAGGGCAGTTCTGTGATAGTGGGGTGTGTGTGCAGAGCTCCAGTGACCTGGAGAGATGGAAGAAAGACACCTCTGGTGAGTTCAACCAAAATCGCAGCTCTGGCTCCCAGCAATCCATTCCTGTGCTCACTGATGTATTAAGGATGAACAAGGCCAAGATAGTTACAAATCCCAGTACAAAGTAGGTCTTAATTTTTATTGTTAAAGAATAATATAGAGAGAAGGTGAAGGCATTTCTCACATCCCCAGTGGATGTGCCAGCCCTGGGGTGGCAGCAGCTGAGGGTCCTGGGCAGGAGGATTCTCCTCTCCACCTCCAAGACGTGGATTTCCAACCACTGTGCTGCCTTCAGCAAGGAACTTCCAATAAAGCATTTGCAAAGCTGAAAAGCACAGTTAAATAAAAATATTTCTGAACAAAACAAACACAACAGACTCGGCTGTCTCAGTGCTCCCCTGCCATGGCTGCTGTTCCTGGCTCATGGATGCCTCCTGCACTTCAGCAACAGAAGTGAAACCATCTGGGACTGCAGCCTCCCCCCAAAAGAACTGTGCATCATATGGACCTTGAAAAAGATTACATCTGTTTATTAATAGTAAAAATGGATACATTTGTCCTACATTTTGTTTTTAGAAATTTGATCATGTCACAAGCAATACCTGCGTGTACGTGGGTGGATTACAGATGTATATAATTTATTTTAACCAGGCTGTGAAATAATATGTAATCACATCTCTCCTTGTGATTGTACATAATACAGTAATTAAATGATGCCAGTCTACGTCATTCTCTTATTTCTAATCAAAGGAACCTGAAGCGTAACAGTCTTCTTTCCGGCTGATATGGCTCTTTATTTCTGTCACAGGGGAGACTTTTCCCACCCCGACAGGGACGCTGTGGCAGCCGAGAGAGACGGGGTGGCTCCGATTGCAGCGGCCGCGGCTGCCGCGGGCAGCGGGAGCAGCTCAGTCCCGGCTGCAGCGCGGGCGGGGAGCGGCGCTCAGCCTCTCCTCCAGGCTCTGCCTCACTGCTGGCCCGACTTCTTCTCCTTCTGGAAGCTAAAGCTTGTTCTCCTGCTCAGTTTTCTTTGTTTCTGAGCAAAATAATCTGCTCTGGCTGTGCTTGCTCGCGACTCTAGAATATAGTTAACCTGCAAGACACGAGGGGTGTTCAATGGCACTGGAGCCCCAGCCCACCCCTGAGCTGGAACTGGTCCCAACAACCACCAGCACAACGATGGCAGAGAGACCCAGAGAGCCAGGACAGCCCTGGCCTGTCCCCTGTGTCCCTCATCCCATTTTAGGTCACCCAAACCTCTGGGGAATGCAGCCAGCTGTGCAGACCCCCCAGTGCTGGGATAATCCAGTAATGAGCATCAATAAAGGACTTTATCAGCCTCAGTAAAAAGAATTCTTCCATTATGATGTTTGCACACTCAGCTAATCTCAGAGTTTCCCTGTGTTTTGGCACATTTTACTTGATGAAAGCATTTTAAAATGATATTTAACAAGCCTGCTACTCCCTAAATTTATTATCTCCAATGCTTTGTGATAATCTCAGAGATAATTTTAATGGAAGGTTAATGCAAGAATCAAAAAGATAAAAATGCCCTTTGGTCTGTCATTAGCTGGTTAATATGCTGTGGCTTAAAACTTGCACAATTTTATGCACTGTAGAGTGTTTCACTTTCATTGCATATTACAGCTTAAGGCATAAAAATATAGGGAATTTTCATGGTCAATAAAGTCTCAGTCCTTCTCACTTGATCATCTAAAAAGCCTAATTTGAAAAGTCTGATTTTTCTGCACTCCCTAATGCTGATGGAATTGAAAACAAACCAGTGACTTGTGCATGAAACCAGAGAATGTTCTATATAAACAAACTGCAACTTAGGAAAAAATTACTGCTCAATATTATTTCTCTCTTGAATATTCATGTTATTGACAGTAAAACTTCTTTGTTTATGACTACCACCCCTGGAAGTGCTCAAACCCCAAGGAGATGGGAGCACCTGGGCAAAGGTTGGACTTGATGGTCTTGGAGGTCTTTTCCAGCCTAATGATTCTATAATTCCATTATTCTAAATGTTTGGGATTGCAATAGCTAATCTAAGATAAAGTGGGAGCACAAGAATTGGCCTAACAGCTCACGAAACAGAAACCCCTCAAACACACTGACCTTCTGTGTAATGAATAAAAGTTATTTTATGGCACGTGAGTTGTTTAACAATCCTCCAAACTCCACGCAGCCAATAAAAGCAAACGTAACAGATGGTTTGCCAAAATTACTGCTTTTGAATTTTGACTTGCTACGAAAGACAAACTTGTGGAAAATTCCATTCAGTCTTTCAAGAGTGCAACAAAAATTTGTTTCCCAGAGCAAGGGAGTTTGTGTCTGTACAGAGCCCCAAGGAAAGCAAAGAGTCCTGAGAGAGATGAGGGTGGAAAAGCCCCTGTGTGCTGTGCAGGGACAGCTGAGGTGTGAGGGGCAGGAGCACCCAACCCCTGCACAGCATGGGGCTGCTGACCATGTGTCCAGAGGTGGAAACTACCTGGGCACAATAAAATGTGATTGTTTCCTATAAAATTCCACAGAAAACGGTGTCCCTGCTAACCAGAAACAAGCACAAAAGGAAATGCTGCACACAGACAGGCAGTGGCTGTGTGGCTGTTTGAAGGATGAATAAAACAACAGGCATGGAGCAGCCATGCTGGCAGGTTAAACACAGCCCAGTGGTCCTCAGGCACTGCAGCCTCGTTTTTCCAGAGCCTCCTGAATACTCACAGGTCTAACAAGTGGTAAAACACCAGGATTTTGGGTCACGTTAAAATTTAATACTCACCTTCAGTACAATTTCATTGACAGTAGCAGCATCTGATTCGAAGTAAAGGTGTTTGTAGTCATGATTGCTTAGATATGTAAGTTTAAATATTGCATGACCTGCAAAGATAAGAAAAAAACTGCTTAGAATATTCCTGTAAAGTTTGAGCAGAGCTCGTGTGCCTGACAGAAGAAAACCACAGATGGTGATCTCAGTGTACCATCAGCACGACAGAAGGAAGCAATGAAATGCTGACAGGCTTCTCATGTCATTTCAATTTAAGGCAAGTGGTGGCTTACAGGAGCAGCTGAACTCCAGTCAATAAAGTTCCTTTTCCCATCACATCCCCACTGCAGGAAACGCAAAAATCCATCAAATGGCTGGTTAGCTCTGCTCGGCCACGGCGCTGCAGCTCGGGCTGCACCCGCTCACAGGGCACAGCAGAGGGGTTTATTGCAAACAAAACAATTCATTAACCCCAGAATCCAAACCTCCAAATTAACCTCTCCAAACCCTCCTCCCCAAACATCACACGAGCCCAGCCGGCTGCGGGTGGTGATGGTGACAGCACTGAGGGATGCAGGGCTGGGACTGCCCTTCCCACACCAAGGAAAATCAAATTAAACTCTAACTGTGACCTGCTGGCACCTTCCTGGGGCTCGGGCCTGGGTCCCAAAGGGATGCTCCACGTGCTGGCCCAGTGGCCACACAGTGCTGGCCCAGCTGCTCTGACACACTGTGCCAGGAGGAACAACTGAGACACAAAGGTCTAGTGAGGAACACGAAGGGAGGAAAAACATCCTCCACTTGGATGGATGCTGATGGCTTCAAAATTAAAATTAAATGTATTCTACACATGATACTTTTCCAGCGGTTTTCTAATTTATTCAGTTCAACAGACAAAGTTAGCAATCCATAAAGTAACAGCCACATTACTGTAAATCCAGGTCTTTCCTGCAGGAAAGCTAATTGGAAATCTTATTTACATTATCTAATTCTCCAGATTTCCAAAAAGTGACTGATATATGCTCAGATTGGTGGCCAGGAAATTTGAGATGCAAGTATTTTATTGTGGCATGTTAATTAAACACCATTATGATGCACTAATCTGGAATATAAATTCTGTATTGAAAAATTGGCTAATAATAATAATAAAAACCCAACCCTTTAAATCATTTGACAAATGATGCCTCAGTGGTACTAAAAATGCGGAATTCCAAGCTGGGAGCTCATCAGCATGTTAATGCATGCAGCTCTGCCTGGAACACAGCATCTTAATGATTCCAAAAGTGCCAGTGCACCACTCCTGGGGATGGGACACAGCTCCACCAGCTCCCACCATTTTCCTTGGACACTGAACATTCCACACTGGTTAGCAGAAATGAAAGTGGCACAAATCAGGTGCAGAGGATCCTAATGAACTGCTTTATTTTGGATTTTGGAAAGTCACTGGGTTATTTCTTGCTGTGGATCAAGACAAAACCTTTCCAGACGTTCCCTGCTCCCCAGGAACCCAGTCCTGGGGCTCCCAGGATGTGCAGAACAGCAGCCCCATCCTGCTGGGACTGGAGATTCAGTGGAAAAAAGCCAAGAAGACTTTTCCTTAGAAAGCCCCATTACAGCATCATGTTTATGGGCTCCAAGTCCACAACACACTACTTACAGCATGAAATATGAGTGCACTGAAATCCTAACTGGCACTTTGCTCTGCTACTCTTCTAGCCAGATGGAATTTATGAATTGAGAGATTGATTTCCATTTCCAAGAGTGCTTAAATATGTGATGTACCTCTTTCCAATAGAGCACCACCCCTGACAATTCTGAGATCAATAGGAGCTTCCATGGTTTGATGTTTCCGTGTGAGAGGATCTGGTAACAAACAGCAGCAGCTCGAGTGGCTCCTGCTGCACGTGATGGGGGATTTAAACCAAATGCAGATGCTGCACAAGCAGCTGTTACCATCCCTGCACACCAGCAGTGGCTGGGTGTTTGCAGGGAACATCACTGCCCTGCAACCAGGATTAATCAGCTGCACAACAACAGAAACCCCACCTTGTTCCTGACCGTGTTTGTCTGTTAAAGCAGTTACAGAAAGCAAAAGGAATGACAGAAACTCAGCTGCCACCAACAGCTCCTGTCACAGGGTGGGCACAGCCCGTGGTGAGCTCAGGGGGCTCGTGCCAGTGGCCCTGGTGCCCTGAGCAGCCCCAGCACGGCTGAGCCCCCAGCCCCAGCCTGTGCCACAGCCCTGCAGCAGAGCAGCATCGCCCCTGAGCCCTTTGGCCCCAGCTGGGAACCCTGCTCAGTGTCCCCCAAGCCCAGCACTGGCGGGTTCCTGTGTGGTTCCTCCTGCAGAGGAAGGGCAGGATGCTAATTCACTGGGAATTCAGCGAGGAGAGCTCATTTCCTCCTCCAGCAGCACGGCTCTGGTTCAGCTGCTCACCCATCTCCTGATTTTTAGCACCACTGCACTGCCAACGAGGCGAGGGAAGAGGCCCTGCAGCCCTTCCCAGGCTGGAATTCCTCCTGCAGCCTCCAGCTCCTCCACAGCCCCACTTCACACACAGCACTGAGACATCCTGTGGGATCCCAGCTCCAGAATCACTGACCATCCTGTGCTCCTACAGGCAACAGGAAATCTTGTGCTAATTCCTGCAATCTTAGAAAGCATCCAAACTCTTGGTGGGCACCACACTGCACCTGACACAGGTAAAAAAATTAATCACTCTAATCTAAGTAATAAACTCTTTTTGTCAAAGTCTAAAAAATACTTTTTTTTTTTTGCCTGGAAAACAAGGATATGAATTTGCACAAGACAAGATAATTTTTTTCTGAATCTGCCAAGACTAGAAAGTTTTTCTTCTTTTCCTCCCACCCCACAATTCAGCCCTTACCCAAATCGTCTCTTTGCCAAGCCACTCTTTAAACAGAATGCACAGAGTTAAATCACTAATTAGATGGAGAATGAAAAGAATATTCATGAACTGGACAAAGCAGAAAACAAACAAACACTGGAAATTCAAATTTATGTTAATTTTTCAATATACCTTGATGATTGCTTTGTCATTACGGGGCCATAAGGCAGAAGTCAACAATTAAGAGTTATTAGTGGAATAAATAGCTGGAGAAGGACTCTCTGAAGAACAAAGCACTTATGGACATGGTTTGACATCACCAATTCTCACTGCTTCAGAAAATGTGACCTCAACAGGCTCAAATCTTGAAATCTCTTCTCATGGGCCCAGAAAGGATGCAAAGGGGTTAGAAATAAATAAAGTAAATGGCAAGGAATGGGGACAATAAAATCCACATCAGCAATACTTTTGTACAAGGACACATTTCCTTCAAACCCTGCATGAGATGGGGGAGCCCCTGCTCTGCAACCACTGCTGAATTTCACCCAAAGCTCTGGGGAGGGGCTCAGCTGCCTGAAATCCACGTGTGGAACCTCAGGAATGATGCCATGACCCTGAAGGGCCTACAGAGCTGCAAGAGATGTGTTACCACCAAAAACACCCAGCACCCTTCCTGACACCCTCTGGTAACAAATCAAACTTCCCAGGGCATGTCACAGGTTGCAGCTGGATTATCCAGATGTGGCACTGACAGAACAGGGATGTGGACCTGTGTCAGGTGGGGTTAATCCCATTTTCTGAAGGGATATTTATCCCACAGGTGTGCCATTCAGAGGCACTGAGTTCTGGAGGAAATCCTCACCCCACTGGTACCAGTGGAGTCACTGAAGGGTTTGGGCTGCCCACCATGAACCTGGGATGGATCTCCTCCTACCAGGGCAGTACTAAAGTGGGAACAAATGGTAAGACTGTTAAGGAAAAAAATAACAGCTGTGTTCCAGCTGCCTTGCCCCATTCTCTCAGGAGCAGCATATTCCATGATCTCTTTTCCTCCAACCCCTTATGCTCCACTCTAGGCTTGTTACTCAGCATTGCTGTTAGAGGGTGCCATGTGTCCAAATGTCCTGAAAACAGAGCTGCAATTAAAGTGCAGCACACACTCACTTTTGTGTCAAATTGTGCTAACTATTCAGACAGCTGGATTCTTTTCCCCCAAAGCCTTTTGTTTCTTCTTTAAATTATTATCAGAGGCAGAACACTAATGAAGATTTTTGTAAAAACGCTGAAAATTGAGGTGCAACTCGGGGTTGCCCAAAACCTCTTTACCAGCAACCTTGTTTGGGGGGTGAAAAAGATAAATAAATCAAAATGCAGTGTTTCCACATGGCAATGGGCTCCTCCACTGCGTCTGCAGCTCATCAATCACGCATTGTCTGCCGGAGAGGCGAGCCTTGTAAATGTCACATCCACTCAGGCCCGAGGAGAGCGAATCACAACGCGCCCAGGAGTTTTAATTGGATAGTGTAATTAAACTAAAAAACCCCAGCAGAATAGCTTTGACAGGATAGATGAAGACCCCTTTTAATAGGGCTACAGCGCAGATTTGTTAAAAGGATGAGGCAATGCGCGCTCCTGATTGCGCTCAGGAGAACTTTTATGGGGAGGCTGCTGGAGGGGCTGCAGTCCATCAGAGCAGCAGGAGCTCCCCAGCCCTGGCTGCTCCTGGCCCTGCCAGGCCCAGGGACCCCTCGTGCCAGCCCCTTCTCTGGGGGGATGCTCCTGCTGAGTGCTGCCCCCAGCCCCAGCCTGGCACAGCCTGAGCCCAGCCTGGCCATCTGTGCCCGCTGCCATCCCAGGGCATCCCTGCCTGCACAGCCTGCCACGGGTGGGCTCTTCCCTTCTGCTCCACACTTGGGAAGGAACCTTTCACTCCAAGCCTGAAGTTTGGGAACGTTTTCTCTGCTGAACCTGTTTTTTATCTTTTTTGTGATTAGTGTCCTGTTTAGTTGGAATTTTTGTTATTTTTGCTCTGCTGTGGGATCAGGGATATCAAGAACCAGCACAGGATATTTTGGGCACCATTTGCAAAGCACACTCTACCTCTGCTCTGGCCCCACTGCAGGCTCTGAGCTCTGCTCTGTTTGAGCTCCCAGAGCTGCAGGAACCCGACACCTTCCCAACACTTCCTGGGTATTTTCAGTCCTTCCACAACCCAACAGCAAATTCATTAAACCAGTACTACCCAACGTGCATAACTGGGAGGAACCGGACACTGAATTAAAACATCAAATACCTTTAGCTTTAAACGAAAACTACATAAAGGGGGTTCAGGCATGGCTCTGGCTATCACTTGCAGCCAGGGTGAATACTGCTGGAAAAGCTATTTTCGTGCAGATGTGGAATTCAATGGGAAAGACTGACTCGTGTAGCAACATCAATCAAAACGTCGGCTGGGCTGGCAGCTCTCGACAGTAAGGCAGGTTCAAAGGTCACGGGATAAAGAAAAAGCCAAGCTCTGGTTCAGCTCTAATATCTCCTCACTGGAAGTCTTAGCGAGGTACCTGCCCCCCTTCTGCACTCGCAGCTTTCATTAATCTTCTTGCCATCTTTTTTAACTAGTCATGCAGAACCGCTCGATAGCGAGACATATAATGGGGAGGCCCTGTGCCTATTACCAGGTTAACACTCTGTTAAGCCCCAGTGCAACAATGGAATCAGAATTTAAAGGAAATCTTCAGCTGCAGGGTGCAAAGCGGGCAATTAAATTACAAACTGAAGTTACCCATGTACTCCATGACCTATGGAACACCTTTGTTTAGACTTACCTTCATACCAAGGGTATTTTGACAAAGCAACTGAGATGTCTCTGCTTTATGAAAACAAAAAAAAAAAAAGGCAGATAAAGGATCACAGAGAATGTTGCTTCAGTGTTTCAAGTAAATGATCACATAAATCCAATTTCTGCAGTAAAGCACAGATGCCTGGCAGAGCCCTGGGCAGGTGCCTGGCCCATCAGGTGTGGTGGCACAGAGGGGCTGCCCTGGGCCCTCAGCCCCTCCCCAGCTCAGTGCCCAGCAGTCCTGCCCTGCAGGGGCAGGGGGCAGTGACACTGAAGTTTCTTCCCTGTCCAAGTAATGTAAGAGACATTACCAGAATCAGATTTCCTTTAAATTACACTATTGCAAAGGGATATAATTGTATTAAATGTATTATGTTGCTTCCTTAAGACTTTATATTATGTACACTTAATTGAGATACAAAGCTCTTTTCAGCTATAAAAATGACAACTACTTTATTAAGGCTTAAATCTTATTTCTCCATGATAGGATGCTTCCTTTCAAGACTCAAAACATTCAGAATCTCTCATGATAATCAGGCTGAACCTGATTTAAAGAAGATGTTCGTGCCCAGTGTTGTCAGGTTCTAATGGCATTGGAGCAAGCCAGCAGGGCCATTAACTCCCCCCTCAGTCTAAATCCAGGGAGTCTGATTTAATTTACAAATAAAACTTCAAATTCTGACCCAGGGCTACTACAAGGGCAAACAAAAATCATCAGCCATCCCTGCCTACAATCCCCCCAGTAATGGCAATTGGGATGCCAGAGCTTTCTGTTCTCATTTTCTGCCCTCACTGAAGGCAGCTCTGAGTTCTGTGAGCTCAGCCTGTCCAGAACAGCTCTGAGCTGTCTGTCCTTATTCCCACATCAGCTCTGAAGCTGCTGAGTCCTTTCACACACACACAGGTGCCACTAAAGCTCCTCTGCACCAGTTCAGAGGGAAGCAAAGAGCATGAGGACGAGACTCTCCACTGCACCTCTGTGCTGCTCCCAGCACTCAACCTCCATTCCCCTTGCCCTGACTGAAAAGCAGGGTCACATTTGGAGGCTGGTCCAAACCCTCACCTCTTCAGAGCCACAAGAGCCCAGCCCAGCAGAGCAGAGCTCAGCTGGGTTCTAACCCCATGGAGGTGCCTGGGAAGGGAAGGCAGCCCCAAACCCAGAGCCCAGCACAACGGGACAAGCACTTCTGAAAGAGGAGATGGAGAATGTTTGTGTTACAAGAGATAAAAACATGAAAACAAAATATATTGCAGAACTCAAAGACCTTATCTGTACTCAGCCTCTCTTTGCAATAATTCATTCAAGAAAGATCCGGGAATAATTTTTGATGTAAACTCTGCTACAAACATACATCACCGTGCTGATAAAAATCACAGACAAAACTTGTGAAATACAGTGAGTTTCATTCCTTTATGCTACTAAAATAACTTTTTTCCATTTAAAATTCAAGAGATACTGATCTGCTGTTCAGTTCCCCAAAATGCATCATTCTGAGATGTCACACTAAAAGTCTTTTCTGCTGGCCTAAAATAATGACTTTTGGAACATCTTTAGTGAGTTGGGAAAAGGTCAGCAGTTTCAGGAGGAAGTATTTTTTCCTTTTGGAACTGTGCTGAACCATTATTTAGCAGGAGAAGTTTAAGATGTTCACACAAAAATGAACAAATAAGCCCCTCAGTGCTGTAATGGTTGCCTTGGTTGCAACCTGGCAGTGTCCTCTCCAAAGCCACTGTGATTCTTCACTCAGTGGTCCCCATGTGCAGGTACTGCCCTCCTGCACCTGGGCTCTGTCTGGGGGTTGAAATTCCTGGGCTGGCAGGATTTGGGTACAAACCATTCCCCAGAGCAGCAGCTGCAGGGGCTGTGCCCTGGGGTGCTGGCAGCACTGGAAACCTCAGGTTTCAGTTTGACTCCACACAGAGCCTTGTTTTGTGGGCACCATTTTATCCCCTCAGATGTTTGCATGTGCAGTGAAATGTGGATACAAAGCAGAGGTGGGGCAGGATTTAGGATTTACCAGCACAAACTGCCCCTTGCACTGTACACAAAATCCTCACGTGTTTCAGACTGCCAGGTCATTGGGGAAGCTTCTCCTTGGGATTGTGCCTACCCAAGGACCATGAAATCTTGATGGAGAGACAGAAAAGGAAGACAATGACTAAGCCAGGAACATGGAGTAGGAAGGGGTAATGAAGGGGAGAAGGATATAGTTCAATAATTGCTGATAAAATCTGTGGCAGTCATAAATTTACTCTTCCAAGAGAATTCAACAGATCATTACCTCTGTAAATATGTATCACATAATTCTCCCTCTCTGTCACCTTGCAGATAAGTACTTAATACCAGCATCTCACTACCCTGCAGAGGCACAAGTGCAATAAAATCCATCTGAGCTTTTGAACTGCAGTCACTTTTTGATAGTAGACAGTTCCATTTTGGCCCCACTGGGAGCCATTGCCCAACTCTCCCAGGGCCCATCCTGGGCTTTTTAAAACAAATTTTCCAGATAGAGACTCTCATTACTCTACTGAGTACAACAAGCAGAAGTCCTTGGTTTTGAAGTTGCACTCTACAGAGCCAGCTGACCTCTGGGTGATGACTGAGCTGGGATGTCCAGCCTGTCCCCAGACCTGGCTGTCCCCACTGTCCTGGCCCAGTCACCACTACAGAACAGAATGCCCAGAGTGGCACCTTCAATCCCAGGGACCCTGCAGCCATGGCTGGGGCAAATTCAGACTGAGCTGACACTTGCTGTATGTCTGAGATCTTCAGCTGCACCACAGACATTTAAAACCAGTCTGGAAGTTAAAAAGTGCCAAAAAATTGCAATTATGTTGAAACATGGATTTGCTGGGTGTGCTGTGGGGCTGGAGACAGCTGGGCAGAGCCAGTGTTCCCTTGGTGTGACAGTGGGAAAGAAACACTGAGTGATGCCATTAGCTGAGAGCAGCATCAAAGGACACTCGTAAAATGTGTGCCTGTTTATGCTGTGCTCTCTATAACAGAATTGAGTCAGATTAAAAACATCCTGTAATGAATAAAATACACCTATAGAAAGAAAAGGACATGGTAGCAATAATTCTTTGGACATCGAGCACATCCAGGGAGGCAGAGAAGAGAGAACATAAATAAAAAGGACTACTCACTTGGGCTTTTTTCTTCCGCAAGGTCACAGGCACAGAGGAGTTCAGAATCGATTGAAATGGGTTTCTGCTTAATCCAAAACTTAGTGCTGGCCTTCTGATTAGTAACAGGGTCTATCTCTACCTTGTCTCCAGAAATACCTGAGATGAGAAAGAATAGAGAGCCACAGGAGTGATCTGTTTAACCGATTTCATATCAGCCGTTTGACACACTTTATAAATCTTAAATGGGCTGAAGGTATATTGCCCTTCTGGGCTTTCTGAAAGCACGGGAGCTTTTGAAACCAGAAGCAAATGGTTATCAAACTGCATTGATAATCTGCATTTTATTCTCCTGCATAAGCATACCAAAAGGAAGAAATAGCACAGAAAAAATTCTTCTGAACGCATACAGAGCTCTTCTGGAAGCAGCAGCTACACGAGCTGCAAGATTTATAGGAGATAGTGCTGGTTCTGCAGTCACCAGGGCTGTGTGTAACAGACACTATCACCCCTGCCCCACTCCATCTGCTGCTCAGCAGACATGGAATCCCAGAGGTTCAGAATGTGCCGGGCTGGGAGGGACCTGCCAGGATCCTGGAGCCCTGCACAGGACACCCCAGCAATCCCCCCGTGCCTCTGCACTCAGGCAGCGTGGATGCTGTCATCACTTTCCAGGGAAGCCTGTTCCAGAGCCCATTTTCTGGGTGAAAATCCTGTTCCTGATATCCAACCTAAATGTCCCCTGACTCAGCTTCAGGTCCTTCCCTGAGTCCCTGGTCACAAGAGCAGATTCTGGCACCTGCCCCTCTGCCTCCCCTGGTGAGGATGCTACAGCTCACAGCAAGGTCTGACCTCAGCCTCCTCTTCTCCAAACAAAATCTGTTCCTCTGTTCCTCAGGAGCCTTCCTCCTCAGACCCTTCCCCACCCTCGTGGCCTCCTTTGGATGCTTTCTAATGGCTTTTTTTAACATTGTGGTGCCCAAAACTGCACACAGTACTCAAGGTGAGGCCACACCAGTGCAGAGGGCAAGGAGGATCCTGCTGGAAGCAGTTCAGGAACTGAAACTTCCCAGGCAGATTTTTACATCGAGGTGTGCAGAGCATTAAAAACAAAGAACAGTCTTCAGCCATGAATTACAGGGTGAAGCTCACGGGACATTGACAAAAGAATGTAATATAGGAAAAAAGTATTTAAATATCATTTAACTCTTGCATCTCTGGAAAAAAAGCAGAAACCTCTCCTTCGTGAGGGTTCTGGCAAGGCAGGAGCCTGGGGGGGTCTGGCTGCAGCCCCTGCCCTGAGTTATGGAAACACCCCACAAACCCAACAATGCACTCTGGCATTAAACACACCTCACATCAGAGAGACCACATTCCAATTAAGCATTGTATCAAGAGTCCAATTAACACCCAGGCTCCTGGAACTCACTAATTTGAGTAGGCTGAGGCTGTATCTGGAGCCCATTTTGGTTTGTGATTTAATTTTGGACAGATTATGTAAAATCGGTGTTGGTATTTCACTGCAATGGTTCATTATTCCAAATGGTATTTGCTGTAGTTTAAGGAAAATATGGTAGTTGATGATACAAAGTCTCATTTTCTCACCAAAAAAAAGTCAGGGGAAGTTCTAAAAATAAAGGTGCAAATTCTTTGTGTGTGCGGGCTGTTCCCCATCCCTTCCTCTAAGAGAACCACCCCTATAAATATTCCCAAAAAAATTTCACTGTTTGGTCCTGCAACTTCAGAATTCACAGTCAGTCAATACTGTTAATGCACCTTGTTAATTTGATAGGATTTGTCAGGTAACTCCACTGGAAAATTATATAAAACTGTTCCAGATGAACAGATGATAGTGACATGAATTAAAGTGATAGAACAATAGTGGAATATAAACCAGAAATGACACCCAAAGTGGCTGTTGATTTATTGCCATCCTGAGTTTGGTTCTGGGCTTCCATGTATATTAGTGCTACAAATCTGGGTCCATTTAGCAGCGAGATGCTCATACATACATCACCAGCTCCTGCTCCAAGCCAAGGTCACTCCCCATTGCATCAATCTTCTCAGCAGAGGCTACTTCACCATTTTGTAACCATCTCAGATGGAACAGACTTCCTCCTCTTTCATCTTTTTTTTATCATGTAAAATACACTTTAACTTCTATTATTTTTATCTGCAAATTGTTGCTGTATACTTCATCCATTATTTCTGTATCTCGACATCGCTGGCTCAAGCTCTCCCACATCCAGAGAGCACATTGACAAAGAATGTTGTCTTTTTTGTGTTATTGTTCTCACAATCTGGATGTGTTGAAACCTAAAATCAAAACAGTATTGTGTCTGTGGCTTCTGCAGTCTCTGTCTCGCAGCATGAATCACTCACACTCAAGACCCAACTAAAAACGCTCCTTCTATTATTTTTTTAATTCATTCATTTTATCAAAAGGAATGCCATCCATGTATAGGTCCAGTAGCAGTGTTCTGTTCTTGCTCCCTTTGCTGGGGTCTGCAATTGCCCCCTCCCCTTTCTGAAATACTTGCCAGCAGTTGTTTTCCCTGACAATATGCCCCTGTTAGTTCTGCTAATGTAATACACAAGTAAATGTGTCTTATTCCTCCATGACATGATAGAGCCTTTGTAAAACTGCTGAGAGTGCTGCTGTGTGTGCATTACCCTGTGATATGGGCTGAAACACAAACCCCAGACCTTAAACTGCCACCTTAAATGCAGCAACCCCATCACTCAGATGGCTGGGCACTCCTCCCATGGCCATCCACACATCACCTTTTACTACACAGCTATGTACAGAAAAACAAATTTACTCCCATGTTTTTCATAAATTCAATGATCAGGCCTCAAAACAGCTAAAACATTTCAGGAAGTGCAGCCCACTCCTGCACAGCCACTGACACCACAGATCTGGCCACAAGGAGCAAAGGAATGACAGAGGATTCTTGGGGTCCTTGCTCTGCTGCAGCTGCTACACTGAACTGATGGCACAAAAAGGATGCAAAGAAAAGTCTTTGCAAGTGGCCATCATCAAACTGCTGGAGAACAGCCCCCAGAGCAGGCACTGTGACTGAAGACAAAAATCAGCCCCTGATTTTCCATTTCAGGGAGGAAGAAGCAGTGTGTCACTCACAGGTAACATGTAACACCCAGCAGCCCAAACCCAAACAGCCCCTCAGTCCTTGTTTCACCGATCTTGCTCTTTTTAGATCTTGAAAAAATTCAGGAGAAACCCCAGCAACTTACTCAGACTTTCTATAAAGATTTAGATTTTTTACATTTGCCCAAGGTTTGAACACCCTGCTGGGGTTTTCTTTGATTTTTAAAAAGCAATTAGATTATAAAACCCCATTGTCAGTGCACTGCCATCAAAACCACACAAGTTCACAGATTGTTATAAAAGGGAAATTTTATGGTCCTTACAGCACTGGGCAGGGTCAGCTCCTCCACTGCTGCACAAGTTAAGCCATTTGTTTCATTTAACAGCTCTTCTCCCTTAACCATTTATCTTTAGTGATCTGTCATGACCTTTTCAAGCTCTCATTTCTGACACTTCCCAGATACAGTGAGTCAAACTTCACTGGAAGCAAACTATCACAGTGAGAGTTTGCAGTGAACATGCCCAGCACTGCCCTGCTCCAGCACCAGCAGATAAATCCTGCCTTAACTAGACAGCTCCAAATAAAGCTAAAAAGCCTCTTCTGTGAGAATTTTACAGACAAGTACTCTTACATGTGCTTCAGCACGGAAGAATGGAGAGGCTGTAGTGACAATAATGCAGGAGTTGGTTCAGTTTAAGAATTCTGAACTCTACAGAATAAATGTATTTTGTAAACATTATGGCACTTAATATCTTACTGCTGAATCATTTCTTTATGGAAGTATTTTCAGGAATGTCACAGGTCACCTACCAATGCATTATTAATCAAATTTTCACAATTTAAACACAAAGATAAAAAGCCATTCAATCATTTTAAAACAGTAATGGGGCTTTTATAATTCAGGATTCTGTCAGCCTTTGGCCTTCAGGTTTTCAAAAGCATTCAGCGAGCCAATAAGGACAATATAAAACCTTTAGAGAATGCTCGTTTATTTTGTTCCACCTCAAATTTCCACTAGGTCGTTAAAAATCTTTCAGTCTCAGAAAAGGAAAAACCCAATAACTCCCAATTTTGCAAAGCCTCATTTAAAAATAACAAAACAGTTGGCAAGAAGCTTTCCATTAGGAAGCCTAGACTGAAAAAAAAGAGACGAGGTCATTAAATAATGGCCTTCCTTCAGAGGCAACATGTGCAACTGATTGGGGATAATAAAAATACTGAAGTATTTTCAACTGAAAGCAATATTTTTAACTGCTGAAATGCCAGCAACACTTTCAAATGCTCCATGAGAAAATGGCCCAAGGTGATAATGATTGTTTCAGAGTGGGCTGAGATGGGCAGGCAGCTGCTGGAGCCAGCCCAGGGCTGAGCTGCTGTGGCAGGCACAGATTTACCCAGAATTGCACGGATTTACCCAGAACTGCCCAGATTTACCCAAACCTGCACTGATTTACCCAAACCTGCACAGATTTACCCAAACCTGCACAGATTTACCCAAACCTGCACTGATTTACCCAAACCTACACTGATTTACCTAAAACTTCACAGATTTACCTAAAACTGCAGATTTACCTAACTGCCCAGATTTAGCCAAACCTGCCCAGATTTACCCAAACTGCCCAGCTGTACCCCAATTTCCCAGCTGTACCCCAATTTCCCAGCTGTACCCCAATTTCCCAGCTGTACCCCAATTTCCCAGCTGTACCTAGCTGCACGTCGGTGGTGAAGCGCAGCCGGTGGATCATGCTGACTTTGAAGGATTTGTAGTGGTGGCTGCTGAGCATGTCCTGCACCGTGGCAATGTCGATCTGGGGATCCTCCTCTGACACCTCTTCTCCTCTGGAACCTGCAAGACAAGGCCAGGGGGCTGAAGGGGAGGTTTGGGCAGCTGGTAGCCCCGTGGGGAGCTGGCTGGGGGAGCTCTGGGTGCTCAGCTCCTGTGTCTGCCAGGAGGAAATGCTCCTCCAGCCCATGGTGACAGACATTTGTGGCTGCATGAAGAGCAGCACACCATGCCAGGGGCCAGCTGCATGTGGCACAGGCAGCCCTGGACCACAGGGGATGGGCAGGGGGACCCTGCTGGCCACCCACGCCTGTCACCCAGCCAGAGCTGCCCAGAAATGCCACCCAGGGTGTCCCCAGATGTGTCTGTCCCCAGAGGTGCCACCCTCAATGCCAGCACAGATCTCCCATGTGCCAGCAGCACCCTGGGCACGCTGATGTGGAGCTGCACTTTATTTACTGATTAGTATTCTCATTACCACTGCAGGTACTGCCTTTATAAAAGGCAACAACTCATTAAGCCAAAATGCCAATTACTGAAAAAATATAACACACTTTAAAGATTTTTTGCATTTTATGACGTTGGATTAACACCAATTTCAACATTACTATAATGTGATATATAATTGCACAGAGTAATTTCCATGCCAGCTGCTAATAAAGCACCTCAGCTCGAAATGATCATTCAGATGCTGGTAGATAAAGTGGCATAAATATGTTTGAAAACTGATTTAGCTTCTTACAGGAGATCCTGAGGAATGACACGTTTTGTTTAATATCCTGGCTAATGTAGTCCTAAAAGCTGAACCAACTGCCAGTTCACAGAGAACTAAATTTGCTGCAGGAGATTAATGAAAACTGTATTTTGCTGAAATTTTAATAATGGGAAGATGAGATGATGGAGTTTTTTTAGGTACAGATCTTAAAGCTCCAGCAAAGCAGGTACCAACTTGTCAGATTTTTCAGTATTAATTTTGCTTGAGACCTGTGCTGTTGGAGTGGCCTCAACACTACACCACTGTGAGCATCTGCTGTTAAATGAGTCCAAAACCACATGGAGAGCACAAAGCAGGAGAGTCCCAGGTCCCAGACTCTCACACAGCACAGACCCTCCTTTGGGGAAGGGGGACACCAAAGGGTTAAGCTACAAATTGGGCTGTGCCATTCGACTTGAAAGGATTCCAAAAATCAAATTAAACAGTCTCCATGTGAATTTATGCAGAGCCATCTTAACACTGCAACCACTCCATGCTCCAGAATGACAAGATAAATTGTAATGGCTCCTTGTGAGACATTACAATGCATTTTGTCACAGACCCCTGTGTTAATGTCTCTATACCATGGATTATCATAATGTATCATGTCAAACCCTCATGCTGCACTACTCCAAAGATACACTGAGATATGTCAAACTTTTTGGTGCACTTAAAAGCATCTGGAGGGGCTGTGGTGTGGCAGTGCCTGGCAGTGAGGCAGGAGGATGGCAGTGGCACTGCTGCCCTGCTGCTGGAAGCCACCAGGACCCTGCTCCAGGATGGACACCGAGGGGGGACCCCACAACCCTGTCCCCACTCTGTGTGTGGGGTCACAGTGGCACCCTGTGCTGGGACAGGAGCTGTGACATGGCAGGACTGACCCCTGGGCTCCCACACAGCCCCCAGGACACACCTGGGTCCCTGTGACACACACTGAGATTGGTCACTCGGGCCAACCCCAGCACTGGAAATCCTGATTTTCAAATGACACCAACAGCAATGGAACAACTGCACCAGATCCACGAGCTGGAGGCAAGGCAGGAGCTAAAGCAGAAGCCTCCTCCTATGGGGACTCAGCTAAACCAGGAGCCTCCTGTGACAGGGACCCCTGGCAGCCCCAGAGCACAGATAAAAATGACACATTAGGAACAGCACAAGACTGAAATGTCATCTGCAGCCTATTCAACCTGTATTTCCTCTATAAAACAACAAAACACAAAGTTAACTGCACTGCAAAAATGTCCCTTATTACTTTAATGTACTAGAATATTGCTTAATGAAAGTTCTTAATTGCAATACAATTAATTACATACACAGAGTCCCCAATTACATTTTCCAATAAGACACTGGCTTTGCTATAGGTCTAAAGGCACTAAACCAATTTTAATATATTAAGACCAATTTCCCTTGAATACTAATTACTATCTAATGATAAAATGAGAAAGAGGAACTTTCCAGAAGTAAGATGGCAAGAATAAAACTAAATTAGCCATGAACGGCTTCCTACCACACATAAAGGCATTTCACATTACAAAGTGCAGCTTTCAGTTTAAAGATAAATCTTTGTGCAAGTTAAAAGTTCTGCACACTGGAAGCAGTTTATTAGCTTGAATGCTATTAGTAAATGCTGGATGGAAAGGGGATTTCTCTGTACATATTTCTTAATAATGGAAAGTTTTTGTTTCATTTAATACCCTGAAATATAAACTTTCTCTTTGCCCAAAGGAATGTGGCTGCTCTTCTCCCAGCAGATGCTTGGCATCATCCTATATATATTTATAAATGACTATGAGACTATGAAGAGCACATTTACAAGTAATAGCTGTTACAACAGAGTTTTTTCTGACTGGCATATCAAAGCTAAAAGTATTTCAAATCAAGACAGAATGCACAAAGTGAATATTTCAGTTTGCTGATAGGATTTTCAAGCCATTATTTTATTAATAGTGCAAAACTGTCAATATTTCTATTTTAAATGTCATGCCAAAAGATAGCTCCTAAGCACCCCAAAATGCATTTTCTGACAGTGCAGGGAGGAGCCAGGCTCTGCACAAGGCAGGGATGGGGACTGATGTCACAAGCTGCAGTGTCCCTGAGCCCCCCTGGGCAGGGCCAGCACCCAGCCCTGGGTGGGGACAGTGCAGGGCACCCTGCCATGGGAATGCCCATCCCAGCAGGGCTCCAGATCATGCTGAGGGCAGGAATGCTCCCCAGCTGAGGGAATTTGGACCTGGCAGCCTCAGGGATCCATCCCACACCTCTCCAGTGCAGGAGCAGGGCTCTCCTTGGTGTCCCCTGGCCTGGCAGGGAAGGGCAGCAGTGCAGCTCAAGGACTTCAGCAGAAGGAAAAGAGTGACATTTATTTTGAGCCCAGGCTCCTGAGGCTCTCCTGGAGCAGAGCAGACTGCCTGCCTCCTGCTACACCACTTACAAACTTCCAACAGATTTACTCTTTAAGTAATGGTGCAACCTGAACCCAGTCACTCGTGGGAGCAAAGAGCTGCAGGAGATGCAGGCCACAGCTTGGATTCCTCCACAGATGGTGGAAGGACATTAAAAATGCAGCATCTACAGTATTCTTTTAATTACAGAGCCTGGGTTTAAAAAAAATGTTATTTTAAATCACAAGCAAAACCCATGGAAGCATGACTAGTGTGCATCATTTCATAGATTAAAAATCGATACAAAAATAATAGGTGGGATGCAGACGTCGGGGAATTCTGGCTTGTGGAAGAGCACAACTCGATTAGTGAGGTCAGAATTGCTCCATTTCCTCAGCACAGCCCCCCTGCTCCCTCTTGCCAAGGTCCCTCCTACAGTTTCTCAGAACCATTTTATGAAGAAACGAACCTGGAGCAGCAGGAATATTTTGGGATCATGTCCCCCCTTAGGGAGAGCAGCAGCCAAAGCTGTGAGTGTTGATCCCAGCAGGATTTAATCCCAGCAGCACTGGCAGCTCGTGCTGCTGTGTCTCACTTCTGGTTCCCTGAGTGCAGCAGAGCTCCCTGCTGCAGCCAGGGCTGCCCTGGGGATGCTCTGCTGCCATTCTGGGACCAGATACAATTGTGGTGGCCAAAAAGCACCAGTTGAAAGGTTTAACCTTTGCAGAGAAAGAACAAACTCTTCCACTCTCGAAGCAGGCTCTTACTGTGGCTCTGTGCAGCGTTCTTGGCTGAGGGCAGGACTGTCACTGGTTTTACTCATTAGTACAATCAACATTTTTACATAAAACATTTTTATTCTCACCAAACCTGAGAGTGTGGCTGTTGTAAAGAATGAAGAATGGACAAAAATGCCATGGGGAACAAACACATATCGATGTTAAATGTCTTTTTTTAAGGTTTCATGTAAAGAAATAAATCAGGAAATAAATATTAAGATCATTAAAACAGTAATAGAATAAAAATATTTGAGCAGAGCTGGAGAGAAGATTATTTGTCTGGCACTTCAAAAATCATCAAACTGCTCTAGTTATTTCTGCATGGCTAATTTGTTTAAATTGTATTAGAAAACCCCAGTGCCTCTGACAGCCACAGTGACACAACACCCTGCAGACCAAGCCCTCGACTCACTGAGCAATGTCTGCACCACAGACAGGTTCATATTTCGTGTTTTTCAGGGTTGGTCATAACTTTACAGAGCAGAGTTTAACAGCAAAAGATTAATCATGAAGTGATAAACAGGATGCAGACTATTTACTAAAGGTATGAAATCCATCATTTCCCTCTGGAATATTGTTTTGGCACCATGGAGAAGTGCCTCGGGACAGAGAGTCTCGTCAAAATGTACTTGCCCAGACAGTACAGCTTGTGTTCCAAAATACATAACTTATGTGAGTTTAAGCAGTTTACAAGAGCAAAAGTGAAAAGGGGAAACATACTGTTCTCCCGGACAAGGCAGAATTCCAAAGTGCTCTGGCTCTCCAAGGTACAGTCTAAATCTACTGGGACATTAGGTTCACTCTGCTTCTCCAGCCGATACTGAGGACCTGAAACATAAAGTAACTTGTAAAATCATCAGTTTTCTAACAAAGTGATGGCTTAGCACGTTCAACTAGCACGAGGTTCTGGCAGCCCAGGAGCACAGCAGGTGGGTGTTGATGTCTCAGAGCCCTGTGCCAAAGGAAGGAGCTGGAGGATGGTGTGGGAGGAAACAAAACATTCCCATTGTCCTGAGCTGTCCCAGGCATGACCTGACAAAGCCCAGCCCAACACTCCCACGCTGCTCCTCCAGCAGGTGAGGCTGCCCAGGTGTGCTGCAGGGCAGGAGCAGAGCCTGGCACAGGAGCACCCGCTCGCACCTCACTGTACAGCCAGGGCATTTTCTGGGCATCTTTCCTCAGGGAAGAACCCCCTGTGTTTGCTCCCTGCTGCACTGGGAAATAGCTGGGACAGGGAAATCAGCCCTTCCTTAGGAGCTGCATCACACAGAGGGACAGATGCTGCTGCTTTGAATGAATTATTTTCACATTTTAACAGTAGATCTTGGAGGTTTGGGTGCCAACTTCTTTCTTCTCCAAGCAAATCCCCAAAGTAAGGACAATACGACTTAAAAAGCTGTTTTACAACCACAGAAAATATATCAAAAATTCTTCCTACAAAAACTAGGCTATTTTAAAAAAATCTTTTAGTTGAATGGATCCCTAAACCACATACCTTAACTAGAACAAAACCAGGACACTCTGATCCAATTCCAGGTGAAGCCCCATGAGGCAGCTCCAGCCCTGCTGTCCTGACAGTGGTTTGGAGAGACCCAAATGCACCAAGTTCCAGCTGGGACCCTGAAGAAGAAAAGCTCCTTCCAAGGAGCCAACACCCTCCTGTCCTCGCTCCACTCCTGCTCACACCTGAGAGCTGAGGTGCACACCAAGGTCTCAGCTGTGTATTTTCCACATAATCCAGTAAAACAACCTGAAGAGATACCTGAAAAATCTAAAGTGATTCAAAGCCCCTTTAACCAGGTCTCAAAGTAACAAAAAACCTAGAACTGAAATAATAAAATCTATTCCCTCTTCACCAGTACTTAAGAGATTTCTGACTGTTTGCTGACTTTGAATTAAGAGCGTATATGATGAAATATTTAAAATATATAAAAAAATTAAGTCTTTCAGCCTCAGATGGCATGCCTAAGGAATGGAATTTGTTAGCCAATTAATTTTAAATTTACTACAGCAGAATTTCAATTACAGCTTCTCATTCCATGCCACGTGAGGCACTCACTGCTCGGCCCGGGCACGTTCCCTCCCCGATGGAGTGTCATGGACACTCCTTTTTCACTCAGAGCAGATGCAGTGCCAGCTTTTCAGGGGGCACAGGAGGAGCCCCAGCAGCTCCCACCCTGCCCAGCACAGCCAGTGATGGCACGAGGAGCTGCCAAAGCCTCTGCAGTGCAAACCACGCAGCACAAAGAGAGGCGGCCAGAGCCAGCACCACCACTGCTCCTCTCCTGGAAATGTGATTAACAATTTAAATTTAAAATAAATTAGATAAACAGAGGCCTGCTTGTTAGGCAGAAGCAAAATATACTGAATTGAAACAAATCTCAAAGCAGTAAATCAATTTGGATTTAAAACCTGCTGTAGGTTTAAGGACAGGACCAGCAAAAAAACCCAATGGCTTTGTCTGCTCATCCCAAGCAGCTTCCAGAGATTCCCAAGCTACATCCAAGGGAGCTGCTGGCTCCACATCTGTGCTGTTGACAGCCAGTCCCAAAGCCCTGCTCAGTGGGGGCAAACCCTGACACGATGGAAGGGTTCAATGCAGGCAGGGCTCACCCTCCCTCTGCGTGGATCCACCCCAAAGAACAGCACCCACCCCAGAAACAGCCCCCAGGCTGCTGAGCCCTGAGCAGGGATCACACCCTCAGCTCACCCTGCAGTGGCACAGGGTCATTTTTACCTGGAGCAGCTTGGGAACTCCATGATCAGGTAAATTGTTTTACCCAGTTTGTGTCAAGCCTGTGTTAACTCTGCTAATAAAGCAGGGAAATAGAGCTCCAGAGCAGGAACCAGATCAACCTGCCTTGTGGATAACTCCTTAAAAGCAGAAAATACTGAGAATTTTAAAAAAAAGTAAATACTGAGAAATTAATAAAAAAGTGCAAATGGATTTTCCGAGAGTATCTGCTCTTCAATTATGCTTTAAATATCTGTCTACATTTACATGACCTCTGCTTCCCAACAGATGAAGAATGTTAGGCTGAGTCTGTGGAGGAGTTTTACTATCAGGCTTTTCTCACAAGTTCAAATGATGTCACTGTAGTAGGAATATTGGGTAATTTAATGGTCTCCTAATGGAATCCTGCTCTGTGAACTTCAACAAATTTTCAAGTGGCAATACCAAAGATGGATTTTATGGATTTCTGTAATCTCATGCAAATGCTCAACGCAGTAGTAAAATAAACCTTTAAAATCCTGGCACGGATTGTCCTGGCCAGTGTCCCAAGCCGAGCTTTCCTGCTGCTGGCAGCACCCAGGGCTCCACACCCCTCCTGTGGCTGATCCAGCACACATCCCTCCCAAGTAAATCCCTGTTCAACCACTCTCTCTGTTTTTGTCCACAGATACCCACTTGGCCATTTCAAGACACCCCTTTAGAGACAGAGACAGGAATGTTCATCAGGAGTTAAAAACAAGGAAGCATACCCCAAGACCCACAGCTTCCCGATGAGCACAGAAGGTGCCTGGGAAGAATCCCACCCTATAATCAAATTAAGGGACCCCTTTCAGAAGGGAATGGCCACCCGCATACCAACAAACCAATTCTGTTGCCATTTAGGCTGCAAAGCTTTCAGAAAGGGCTTTTGAAAGCACGACCCATCAGTTCTAATTTTTAAAACTTATCCTTTCAGTCAAGACTAGAAAAAGGCCCATTCCAACTTTTATCTCCACTACAAAGTGCTGTTATCTTGGGCTGTTGTCAGGAGCTCTCTCTCTCTTTCTGCTGACAAGCAGAGACTAGAGAGATAAGATTGGGAACGAATCTCACTTCTCTGAGTAAATAAATAATCAATACTCATCTAAATGTAAATGAGAAAGTATCCCCCTCTGATAACAGGGCTCTTATCAAACAGCCAATTTTCTGCAGACATTTGGCCTCAACCAAATCACCATCATTCAGCCCCAGCCTAATGGCTAAAAATCGTAACTAAATTGAACCGATCACCAGAGATCAACTAAGTTCAGCCATGGCTACTACGGGTTCAAATGTTTGGAATGCAATTTTTCCCCCATTAACTTTCAATAGCAATGAAGAATGCCACGGTCAGGGGTGAATCTGCACAATAAACAATACTAACACTGCAACAGGGAAGCAGGCTTTGAACAAAACCCCAGCCAAACCCCTCTCCATCTCCAAACTAGTTACTAGGGTGAAATAAGGAAGACAGAAAGAATATTTAATGTTTGTGGAGTTGTCAAACCTAAACAAAAAAGATCAGTATCAACAAAAAAAACCCCAAATTGTTGAAAACTGAGGCTATATTTATAACATTGGTTTCTGCAACAGAACACATCCCTATGCCTGTATATCCCTCTCTTCACCTTCAAGAGCTCCCATAATTCCCACCAACACCCCAGTTCCACCTGTGCTATATCAGCTGCTTCTGTTCACAGTCTGTGCCTTTGTCCAAAACACTTCTGAATTTCCCATTTCCATGACATTTACCCCCTGAATTTATTACACTGCATGAGGAAGAGTATTCCTTTTGTTCCAATGAGCCATTTCCACCCCAATGTTTGGGTGAGCAGCTCCTGTCTCTGAACTACCAGGCTAAAACCTTCCCAATTCACTGTCCCCATCACCTGCACTGCACAGACACGTCTGCACCCAATTGTGCTTTTTCCACACCACAAAAACCCTTCCCTCCTCAGGGAAGATGCTCCTGATTTCACTGCCTGATCCATTTCCACACTCATCCCTTTCTGCATCTCCTCACTTCTCTTTTTTGAGACAAAATACAGCAATTAAGAGGTGGTACATGGACTCAGCTCCTGATGTTCCATTTGTCTTTCTGCCTGCTCCTACATGGAGCTGAAGTGTTCAGAGAACTACCCGTGATGATGCTGGATACTTTTCCTGACTGATGGAAGGTAATTAGAGCCCATCATTGTACACATATAGTTACAGTTGCTTTTCACCATGTATATTATTTTGTGCTCATTGACACTGAATTCCCTCTCTCATTTTATTGTCCTGTCACTCAGCACTGTGGATACCTCTGCAGTGCTACACAGACAGCTTTTATTTGCACTATTCTTACCTCTTTTGTATCAACAGCACATTTTGTCACATCAGCATTCACATCCTTCCCGTGCCCCACATTAACGAACAATGCAGGTTCCACCAGTTCCACTGGAGCTCCACCAGTAACCTAGTTACTAATCACCCAGGGCCATTATTCCTATTCTTTGTTTCCTGTCTTTTAATCAATTATTAATCCGTGTGAGGATCCTCCTTCTCATCCTGTGACAGCTTAATTGCTTTATGAGCCTTTGTCAAATCTTTTTTGGAAATGTGAGCGAGCCATGGAAAGGCCACCACGCCACTGAGATGGTCTGAGGCTCCAGCACAGCCTGCCCTGCCAAAGCCGTGCCCACCTTTGCCCCTGTGTGCTGCATTTGCTCACATCATCATTAATTCTGCTCTTTGCTAGGGGTCCCTGTCACAATTTCACAGTTTTCCTGGTGAGAAAGCCCAGTCAGCCCTTGAACTCCTTCCACAAACCCTTACCACCACCCACACCAGTTAAACGTGGTGTTAATGGTGCAGCTTCTCCTGCCCTGCAGCTCACCTTGGACACTGCTGCCTGCTCACAGGGCTCTGCAACAGTCACAGGATGGCTCAGGACCCTCCCCTGCCATGGCAGGGACACCTTCCACCATCCCAGGCTGCTCCCAGCCCCATCCAACCCAGCCTTGGACACTTCCAGGGATCCAGGAGCAGCCACAGCTGCTCTGGGCAAAGGAAATAACAAAGGAAAAGAAAAAATAACATAGAAAATAAGAAAGAAAAAATCAGAAATGTGGACAATTAGGCAGCTGCAGCCCAACAGCCACGGTGACAGATTCTGGGCAGGAGGGAACAAGCAAAAGGGAACTGAGCACTGTCCACAGGCAGAAGGCAGCAGAGCAGTCAAAAACCCCTGTTGATAAACACTTAACACTGATGTCTGTGGGACTTTCCGTTTCAAGTCCCTCCTTTCACAAGGATTTGTGATTTATTGCTTTCCTGCTCCATCCCTGGGCTTTGAAAGCGTGATTCTGCTTGAGTTTAAACTATATTTATATTTATTTTTTTGTTATCGCTTTTTTATTATTGCTATAGAAAATATTTGCTGGAAATATGTTGCAGCTATTACAAGGTCATAAAAAAGAGGAGATTTATGTATTTCTATCATTTGAAATAGTCTGTCAGAAAGTATCAGTCGTGCTAAGTGTAAGACTGCTGGATTCCAGTGCTCCCTGTGCCAGCACATGGGCAGCAGATGGAGGAATTAAAATAGCTCAGTGTGGAGGCTCCTTGGGTGCTGGCTGGGAGGAGGAAATTGAGGCAGCTCCTCATCCCCCTGGGCAGGCCTGGGGGAGCCAGGGATGCTGGACATGACCACTGGACCAGAAACAAAAAGGGCAGAGGGAGGGGCAGGATCAATCCAGGAGAGCAGAGAAAGTGGGGACAGGGAGAGGGCTCAGGCCCCCTCCTGCAGCAGCTCTCAGAACATGACAGAAGGGGCAGGATTCCATTGTGTGCTTGGCAATGACAATAAAACAACAGAAAATATGTAAACAGTGTGAGAGGAACTGGCTGCAGAGCAGAATGTTTACATCTCCAATCCTGCTGCTGCGAGGACGCCTTAAATCTGTTTATCTGCTAAAAATCCCCAAAGCCCCTCAACACCTCTGAAGTGGAATAAAGATTTTATCATTACAAATGCAAATACTGGTTAATAAATAAAGATATTTAAATAGTGAAAACAAACTTTTAACATTACTTACAAGCATGAGAGGTTTTTTTTAGCCCAATCTGTTTTTCCTTAACTCGCACTGTTGTGACATTACCAAATTTTATACACAGTTATCTGCCGCTCTCCACAGAAATACAGATGGTTTTTGTAGAAATAAACAGTCATTTATATGAAACAATTGTAAAATAGTTTATGGAAACCAGTGGTGTAATGCATTCAAATAAATGCCAGGCCTGGTTGATGGAGAGCCAAGGTGTTAAATCACACTGCTCAGGAATTCAGCTGTGGGAAACAGATAGTAAATCCAGAGTGACAGAATTTCCAGTGATGGCAAAGGTTTCTGACATCTAGTCCAGTACACAAAAACTACAGCAGTTCAAACCTATTTTACTTAACACTACCTTGACAGCCAGTGAAATTAAAGAATTTAGTCAAAAGGCCCTTAAAAAGAAACAAACACTTCATTTCTGGATTGCTTTTCTGGGGAACAGCAAATGTGCAGCAGCAACCCAGGCTGTGCACAGCATCAACAGAAGGGTTTTACTTCGTTGCTACCTTTCTGCATTAGCAAAACGTAGCTCTAAATAAAGCTGAGACAAAACCATCATGTTTGATCTATAATGTAAAGCACCTGCAGCAGAAAGCCAATACACAGATTTTATTTTAAACTCACAGCTCTGGGAGGTGCCCCATTCTCAGTGTCTGGAATTGTCCCCAGGGGCCAGCCCAGATGGACAATCCTGCCTGAGCAGCACCAGGGCTCTCCCACTGCCTGGGCTACCAAGGGACAACGGTGCTTTTCCCGGGCTAGGAAGACACCAGGGATGGTTCTGCAGTTTTGGGCAGCACAACCACGGGTTCATGCAATCAGAGCAGGCAGGAGCTGGTCCCACGAAGGTACCAGGGACCAGCACAGCCTCTGCTCATCAGAGGGGGTGAAACAATCACAGAAATCTCAGTCACACAAACACTGAGCTGCACAGTTTAAAATGTCACATAAATCACAGCATTATTACCAATCCAGAAGAAGCAGTAACCACATGAATTCAAGAACAACAGATCCAAAATAAACCCCATTCAATATTCCACTTTCATTTCAAAGGCTGGGCATGAAAAATTCTTCTCACCCATCCAGGCTGATACCCAGCCCAAGCAAAGGACTAACTAGCCACTGCTGTTCTGACCAACTATTGACAAATTTTATTCCCCACAAGGTGTTCCACAAACACCAGCATCCCTGTCCCCATCCCCAGGCTCTGCTCAGCATCAACAGGCTGGGGAGAGAGGAAGGGCATGTGGGATAAATCATAAATCATAAATCATAAATCATCCCTGCTGCAGAGCAGAGCCCAGGCTGGAGGCAGGAGGAAATAATTCCCAGCACTTCCACTGCCCCTCTCCACACTGCTCACCCATCCTGCTGTGGGGAATACCCTAAAAAACAGAGCAGTGAGCCCTTTTCCCCTTCCTGGATTAGCTCTGGGAATGGAGCATATATATATATATATATATGGTATGTAATATATAATTTATTAGATGTATGTTATGTTATTTATAATTTATCACACATAGGATATGGAATATGTCACTTATTACATATAGGGTATTCTGGGAATGGGGCACAGAGCAGGGACAGTGAGGGGACAGAGCAGAGACAGGGGCTGGTCCCAGCTCTGCAGACACCGTGGCTCTCTGTAATTCCCATCCCACTGCCAGGGATCCAGACCTGGAGCACTGAGGTGTTTCCAGGTATTTCCATTCCTGACCCTGCACCAGGCTCTGCAGGGGTGCTGTAATGATCCCAAACAAAGCACTCAGAGCCAGAGCAGCTCCCAAGTACCATTAGGCAGAAAAGCACGAGTGTGAACACAAGGAAACACAAATTAATTGGCTTTTCACTGTCACAGATGCTGGGGCTTCCATCCCAGAAAGAGTCAGAGCAAACATATGCATCGCCTACTCGAACATATTTACTTTTAAATTTAAACTCCTCAGTTACCATCATTCCATGACAGTACCAAACTTCAATGACAGTTTATTCTAATTGTAGTTCATCTGTTAGAAGTGCTTTAATCACAGGGCTGTGGCTTTACATAGTTTATCTTTTTAATTCTCCTTTTTAAATGTATGGATAAATACATATATGTGCAACTAAAATACACACACATCTGTCTTTACAGACTTTTTTTTGTCCTACCCTCCCACCAACAAGGTAGGATGAGGAAGGAAAACCCCAGCAAGACCCACAGCTCCTCAAGCAGCTGTTTTAGAACATTTAAGTCACGAAATTTGACATTCAATGTGGTGCTGACACTGACAGGTCAGAAAGGGAATTTTCAAACACAACTCAGATCTCTCCTCCCCAGCTGCTCCTCAAACAGAGATGAGCCCCGAGCAGAACTCCTCATCTGAGAGTCTCCAGGCTCTGAGGGGTCACCTAAACCTTGTGGGAACAAATCTAAAACATGGGAATAATCAACCACAAAAGCTGTGTCTGTAACAGACTGTGCTCCAGGTACCATGGGATGGAACAGGCTCTTTTCCCTGGCCTTGGCAGCTGCAATTCCTCTGGTTCTGGTGTAGAGACTAAAATATGATATGGAGACTTTTAAGTCCTACGCCTGTTTCTTGAATCTTTCTCTTTTCTTATTATTCAGCTTCCTGTGGCAGTGAAATAATACACTTAAACAGACCAGGAAGATTATTTTAAACTATTTTTGGTCACTTTACACATTTTAAAGAATACAAAAAGCACTGGTTGACAGCTGTTAGGGACTTGAATGTTATTGCAAAGCAGCTGTTTTCATTTATTGAAAAAGTATTAATCTTTCTCCAAACTCACAGAACACTGAGCTAATAACTCTCCCTCTAACCTACGGAAAATACAGGTCACGTCTGTGCAATGTTGGCAGAAGGTTTTGTTTATAACAATTAAACTTGTAGAGCATTTTGTTCTTAAAAGGACTGAGCCTTTCTGGTCGGGGGATGTTTGCAGTCGGAGGCAGCTATTAAATAATAATCAGTAGCATGTTCACCCTGCAAAGAATTTCTACTTGAAATCAGACAAGATTAATCAGAGGAGACTTCTCTGTTCACTAGAAATTTCTGATGAAGAGAGGCTGACACGGACCAGGAACAGGCAGGATTATTCCAACATTGCAGCATTTAATGTTGTTTAGCTTTGTCTCTCATCTCCTTCTAAGAACATTCGGTTTTTATATACTGACATCAGCGCTTAATTTGTTTGAAAACAAAGCCTCTGCACACATTCCCTCTGCATTGTTATTTACTTTACATTAGTATTTATAGTCCATTCAGTGGAGCTCTGGAGGAGAAGGCAACTGGCATCCCAGGGAATGTGTTTGTTGAGGAGCAGCAGGAATGAGACAGCTCACAGGCAGGGAGATAACTTCCAAGTGTACATACAGTTCCTGCACATATTTAATTTGAGAATCACCATGGCATCAAGATACATGAAGCATCGAGGATGAAGTCACCATCTTTCCTATGTTCTTAAAATCGTAATCCATGCAAACATATTGTACAGGGAATAGTGAGTGCAGGCTTTGGTGCAGATATAAAAAGGCTGATAAGATCTCCCTGCCTGCTGCACTGTGGGCTGCTGTCAGCCCCAGCCTCAGCTGAGCCCTGGGATCACAGCATGGGCTGTGGTTCCACCTTGGAACAACTGTGCCTGCCTTGGTCCCACTGAGCCTCCCTAAAAAAGCAGGATTTAAAGTGCACATCTACCACAACCCAAATTTCTTCATGTTAATGGGGTAACACACGAGTATTGGTGAAACTAAGACCAGCAGAAACACACACCAGACTGACTGAGCAGGAAAATAATTTCCTAGTAAAGCAAATCAAGTTCTGGGGTAATGGTGTTTTACAGCTCTGCAACATGATCTGAATGACCTACAAAACTTCCTCTGCCAAGCCTGAGGGTGGGATATTCAAGCATGCCTAACAGCTACCTGCTCCAGAAGTTAATGTTAAGGCTGTTACTGATCTCAGGGGAGCAGAATTATCCCAAGTACTAAAACACCCAAATCTCACCTTCTAAAACAGCTTTTCAGGACTCGGTTATTAGAGCTGTTCAAAATCCAGACAGCACAGTATCTGACATTTTTACTGATAAATTCAAGGAGAACAGGAAGTTCTTATGCTCCCAATCTCCAGCATGTGAGTTCTTTTCTGCAGATCTGCCACACTGCAGAGAGATTTTATATTTACACCATCAGCTGCTGAAGTGCTCAAAGAAAGGAGATGTAGGCATGGCAGGATTATCCAAAACAATCCTTAAGCTACCTCTGGACACCAGGGTTCCCCAAGGGTTGTTATCCCAGTGCCTGCCCAGCCAGGTTCCTGTGGCACTGATGGAGCATCACCCCATCCTCGGGCTCCTTCTCTCCCCTTTGGGCTATTCCCAGAAAACCCTCTGCATGAGCAATGCCCTGAGCCCCCCAGGGTGCTCCATCCTGGGTTAGAGCAGTGTCCCCTAGAAGCTCACCCCACAAGTGCAGTGTTTATTTGCAGCCCTCCCACAAAACATGCCTGTGCAGTACACGCTGCTGAGCACACAACAGGTTAAACAAATTGATGATAAAGTGCTCGACTTCGTTAGTTTTCATTACCATAAGAAAACATCAATTACATTTTCTATTTTATGAGTGCACACAGGGGAATCCATTACAGTAAGGGAGAGGTTCTGTGACTCTTTCTGCTGCTTCTTTCCCCAGCAAAAAGAACAGTTTGTTTTCAGAGGCAGTGACACCAGCCCAGAGGAAGGGAAGGCACACCAGTGTATCTGCATAGACAGCTCCTATCCTGATTTATCCAGCCTGGCTCCAACTAATTAAACATCTGCCTCAATGCTTTCCTCTGCAGATTTATCTTCTCCAGTATGCAGCACTGGCTGGTTGTTACAGGCTCTTCCCTAACTTGCAGCCATTCCCACACACTTGTCCCAGTTGGTTATTTGGGCAGGAGATGATCCAGCATCCCCATTACCCCCTGTGGGTGCCTGTGGTGGGACAGGTCAGCAGGTCCCACAGTCCTGCTGCAGGACAGCCACGTCCTCTAGGAAAGGATTGGGGCCAGGGCTCTCTCAGCTACAGCACATCCCATTATTTCACCACCTGCACTTCCCCTTGACTGGCTCAAAAATTATTATTTAAAGATGGTCAGAGTTCATATGTCAAAAGCCTTGAGACACTAAGAAAGAAGAATTGCAAGGAAGGTGAAATAGTTTGAACAGTTTGCAATAATTTTATCTAAATGGAGCTAGGCACAGTCAGAACATGGCTTCTGTTTTTTCAGGTCTCTTTCTATGAAGCAAAGGTTGTAGCCCACTTCTATCTCCTACTGACCAGTATCTTGCTGCAACAAATAATGGCTGAGCACAGTATTTAGAGAAAACCAGCCTAGTGTTTTAGCCCTGGTTATACTGAACAAACCCCTCCCAGCTGTACCACAGGAATTCCTCAAATTTTCTTCACCCAAAGTAGCCAACCCAGGTTTGCATTTTCCTACCAATTCAGGACTAGTCTGAAAAATGTCCTGTAAGTTAGTGGTGAAAACAGATGAGAAAGCAACTGCTTCTACCAGTACCTGAAAACAGCACAAGCTGCAGTGTAATAAATTCATCTGTCCTGAAAAGGCTGATCTGGAGGCCCATTGAAGACAGGCAGAAAAGCTCACAGGCATTTCAGTTTTATTAAACTCTTCCAAAAACTTTAAATAAACATGTTCAGTCTATTTTTGGTAACACCTTTTTAAAAATCAGACCAATCAGCTTTAAATGAAATATTGCTGAATGAGGAGAAATGCTTCTAAATTATGTCTTATCTTTTATTCAGAACTTTGAGATCCTAATCCACTGGTCAATAATGACCTGAAGCACCCTGGCCCAGCCTGTGCAGTGCAAATGCTCTGTGCACACAGCTACAATTGCTGCTGCTTTAAAGATAACAGCAAGACCTTCCTAAGCCCTCCCAGTCCCTAAAGCCTGATAATCCACATTTTGGGAGAGGGATGTAATTGGGAATAAGGAAAGGTTTGGAGAAGCTAAGTTAATGTTAATAACAAATTCTGATGCACCCCTATATACCCTGTTCCTGCAAAGGGCTCTGAGCAGGAGGGCCAAGGCAGCAGAAGTGAATGCATTAGCTGGAGGAAAAAAATGCCAGGTCCATTCCTTTTCTAAACTACTGAGCAAAAGTAACAAAGTCAAAGCAGAATCAAGTTTTAAATGGACAAAGAATAAAACATCTGTTACACGAAGGGGGGAAGCAGTTTAAAGACTGAGCTAAGTGAATCCTTTAGCAACCTCCCTTCAGGGAAGGGAAATCTGACCCCAGGAAATAAATAAAAGTCACCCAAAAAGTGAACAAAAGAGGTGTTTGAAAAAACCCCAACACCATTCATCGCCGCTAACGACTTGTTCATTATGAGTGATGATGGATAAAGACTTCTCACGCTGAGATGAAATCAAGATTTATATGCATTGTTTCCTCTCCCAACTTGTGGGAAGATCATCATCATTTAATTCTATCTCGGCGGCCAGTGATGGGCATCCAGAGGGCTGGTTATCACACGGCGCAGTCAGCTGGCAAGGGCCGGACGTGCCGCTGGCACATCTGGCCGGAGGCGCCGCAGCCGGGGCTGAGCGATGGCTCCTGGCCCCCCTCCAAATTGCTGCAGCCTGCCGGGGCTCCTCTCCTCCCCCAGCACTGCTCCTCTCTCCTCTCCACATCCCCCCCCTTCCCTTTTTTTTTTTTTTTACGAGAATCAGATTTTCATTGCTCCATTCAATTGCTCTTCTCTGCCATTTTTTACAGCTCTTATCGTTCCCTTGGAATATGGCCTTGAGACAGCTCATCCGTGTCCTTCACTGTGTTATCTCTTCTAACTTTTATTAAAACTTCAGCTCTCATCTGAAGATAGCTAATTAAATCCATGACAGATTATACACGCATTTAAAAACTGCACTGAACTACTTTTTCTAAGGAGAACAGGGTTTATTTTCTTTTCCCATAGTTAAAACTGAGGGTGTATAAGGAGGTTTCATTCATTTACAAAGACAAGATCCTTATCTTTCCCACTATATAGATGGGTTTATATTAAAGTTCCTTTGTTGCGTGACAAGACTCAGTGCAATTTCTCTCAGTAATTATTTCTTGTTGCTGGAAAGATCTCTCAGCCTTATATTTCTGAAATATATACACTAACATATATGTGAATGCACATCTAGTCCCCAGAAAAACATTGTTTAAAACAGAAATACAAGCACTGTACATTTTCCTTTTTCAAGTGTTCATATGCCTTAACCATAACACCACTGTTTTGATAACATTGCAGAAAAGTAAATTTTTCTTTTTCACTACAAGTAACAATGAATCCTTGAAATTATTTAAAATCGTGCTAAGCATAATTTTCTTACATAAATTAAAAGTATACATACAAACTCTATCATGGGCTGGACTTGCTGTACTTCTACCCATCATCCCAAATTACCATGAACTGGTCTTGAATGCAAATGGCTTTGTTATCATAAATAAATATTTGTAGGAATGGATATACTGCTCTGCAGCAAACATAATGCAGCTCCTGCACTGCCAGCTTTGTGCCAGCATGGAGAACACAGACCTGTGCACAGAACTGCTGTGAGTGGGGCTGGGACACAACCCCCAAAACCTCAGCAACGCTCACAACACTTAGAAAGAATATCAAATACACCCTGCCCTCCAGAAAATAGGATAAACAACCCACCTGAGCCTCTCTGTGATCCCTTCCTTCTCTTTAAGGCCTTTTGTAAGATATCCTTCATGGTGACCTTCATACTGTCCACCTGAATAAGTGAGAATCCATGAGCAGCATTTCTGCAAGACAGATGCACATGCAGTTTTACAAAACAATCATCAGTGGCAGCTCCCCGCAGCCCTCGTTAGCTTCAAGCAAAGCCCTCGTTAGGCACACGGTTAACGAAGTTGGGCTGGGAAGGGAAGTTAAAAGGAGAAACCAAGCAAACTGCAGAGACAAAACCAGCCAAAACGGGCTGACATTCAAGGCAAGGGGTGTAAGGATTTTCCTAATTTATTGTTATTTTTGGTGTTCAGCATTAGAAGAGAAAAATGAGCCAGTGTACCTGGGGGCTCCTCGTGTCTGTGGGTGTTTTACAGCACACAGCAGGGAAGCAGCTGGCAGTGGCATTTTCACCCTAACACCCCGTTAGGGACAGGGGCAGAACACCCCTCAGTGACAGCAGCTTTGCAGCACTACCAAAGTATTATTTTAATGCATTATTTCCAACCTACACGGGGTTTCTTTGGGCACGTTTTGGTGAACACAATGGCACAAAATCTCCCAGAGAGATCCAAGGCAGAGGGTCCTTGTCCTGGATATCACCCATGGGAAGGATTGCAGAGGATGGGGACAGTGGGGGACAGTGCTGCAAACACCCAGAGGGGCACCCCCGGGGGAGCACAGAAATGTCAATATAACAGAAGAGACTCTGAATGAGCAGATCAGTAAATTCTGCCCCTTAGCCCTGGCAGTCAGTCTCGGCTCGTGTCAGTAGATGTCACTGCAGACAGTTCCAGGGAAATCGAGAGCTGAGGGCTCCCACCGGAGAGATAGCTCTGCATGGAAAAAACTGGTTTGCAAAGCTATTTGGGCAGGAGGAGGAGCCTTGTATCTGGCAACCAGGAATTTTAATCAGGGACTACAGCTCTATATGAACATCACAGCTGGAATATTTTTAAAAGCAACTGGCAGGCGAAAGCAAACCAAGCAACACAAGTACATCCTGAAAAACAAACCCATGTTCCATGTCACTTTGAAACACAAATGCTGGGATTAGAGGCTGGAGCTCAGGTCAGGCGTGGCACCCCCAGCCAGGACAGAGCCCTGAGCACGCAGTGCCATGCCCAGGGCACAGCCTGCAGCTGCCAGGGGCCAGCAGCCCCTGCCTGGCCACAGCTCAGTGTCCTGCAGGTCACTCGTGCTGCTGGCACAGGCAGCCCAGCCTGGCTCAGGACATGTCCCCCCTCACTGCTGTGAGATGCCTTTCCCTCTCCTCGGCTGTGCCTCGGTCTCATCTGAATTTCATTTTCAATTCCCTTTGTTCCTGGCAAAATGAAACTGCCTAAAAGCCCCAAATTTATGTTCTCCAGACCATTTATTATTTATAACTCTATCTTACTCGTCTTCAAACCAAATAATCCCAACCTTTTCTTGCATCTGCTTTTCCCTATGTTTCTGCTGCGTGTCCAGCGCAGCAGGAGCAGGGCTGAGGGAGGCAGTGCCACCACTGCAGGTGACACTGCTGTCCTGGGAGCAGCCCCAGGGCTCAGAGGCTCTGGCTAATGCCTGCAATGAGCAGAGATCTTCCCAAGCACTTCATTGAGGAGAAAATTTCCCCTGAAGCTGCTGTGGAGCCCCTGACCTGCACAGGCACCACACAACACCTGCCCTTTGCCCAGCACTGCCCTGACAACCCCTGGCTTCCCAAAAACCTCACAGCTTCAGTCCCAGCTGACCTGCTGAGCAAGGTTCAGTGGATTCTTTAAAATGAAAAACCTATTATGCAGCTCTAATCACAAAAAGGAAACTACCTCTGTGCTTTTATTTAAACAACACAAGGTTTCTCATTGAAGTGCTGCATGAAAAGCCCTCCATGCTGGACCAGGCCACCACAACACCTGGTGCCTCCAGGTAACTCATACAATGCTTTGCAATATCTACAAGAATTTTCCAGAAAACTTCAACCAAAATACAGGGAAATAAATTCAAATACTCCAGGGAAAAAAGAAATTGCAAAGGCAACAGAAGTCTTCCAAGACCCGCTATGGCCAAAACAACGGAGTCACAATTGTCCCCTTTGTACAAAATGCTTTTCTACATTCTCACCCCAAACAGGGCAGGGCCTGCAGCCCCCTTCCCACTGGGCACAGAGTGGCCATGGGCAGATGGCCCCAGCTCAGGGCTGCTCACACACCCATGGATCAGAACATCCCAAAAATGGAAGATTCTCTCTCAGCTCCTGCCACAGCTCAGTGCTGTGCTCTGTGTCCCTTCCATGAGCAGCTGGCCTGAGAACTGTCAGACTGATTTCCCTGACACTCCATTACTAACCCCTGCCCGAGCCACGGCCATTCTTTGCCTCAGAAGCTGGATTTCATCCCAGAACAATCTTTAAAAGTTTATTTTACTGATCAAAGCAAAATAAGAAAGCCTCTGTGTTTTGCTATATTTAGTGTGCGAGCGGTGAGTGAGTGCTTGGCAGGGCAGTGAGATGCAGAGCACACCCTGCTCTGCTGAACTCTTGGCTGTTTGCTCTGGAGCAGAGCCACAGGGGCTGAGCCCCCATCCTGCTCCTTCCCTGCCCTGGCTCCCTCTGAAAGGCACCACAGAGCCTCAGGACAGCATTTCAGCACTCACACATCCCAGAGCTGGGGGTGGATTGAAGCCAGACCAAAGAGCTCCTGCCGTCATGCTGGGGCCAGGCCAGCGAGGCAGAGCAGGTTTCCTGTGCCCACAGGAGGAGCCCTGCACAATCCCAGATTAGCTGGGCTGGGAACCAACCTCTGGAGATCACCCCATCAATCCCTGCCAGGCAGGGCCACCCAGAGCAGGGACACAGGAGCGTGCCCAGGTGGGTGTGGGATGTCTCCAGACAGGGACACTCCAGCTGGAAGCTGTTCCAGGGCTCTGCCCCTCCATGGGGAGAAGTTATTCCTCATGCTGAGGTGGAACTTCTTGTGGTTTAGTTTAAGACCACTGCTCCTTGTCCTGTCACTGGATGTGCTGCCAGGGTGTCCTGGAGCTGTGCTGGATCTTCTGGAACATCACCAACCCACCAGAGCCCTGCCTGGTGTGACCACAGCAAGGACAAACACCCACCTCACCTCACCTCAGCACTCCCCATGGGCATGGACTGTCCTCACTCAGCCCAATCCCAGCACATCCTTAATTGCAATCACAAATGATGAGTTTTACCTCACTCTGCTAAGGTGTGATACCTTTATTTTAAGTCAACACACTGAAAATAGGACAGACAAGCAGATGTTGGTCAATCAATTAAAACTGCTGCTGGCAAATTGGAAGCCAAAGAAATTCCTTAGCTTGTATTTTCTGTCATTTTGCAAAAACATACCTGGGTGACAAGGTTAAATCAAGCAAAGGAAATCCCTGGCACTTATCATCCACAGGCATTACTGATAAATTGTGCAGTGGAGGAATAAAGGATTACCTTCTGTATTTTTTCATTACACTTTTCTTTTGTTACAGAATACATAAATCCATTGTGGCACAATGTAATATGTATCATCGTGCTACACCTGTGGACGTTTCATAACGGCTGCCATGTCTGTGCAGTCAGGAATGATAAGTGAACCACCCGTGAATGTTAATGATAGTGATCATTCTGCAGTAACTTGGCTTTCCATCTTCTTTTACAGCCTCAGTGCTGGAGCCAGGGTGGCAAGGTTCAGGAGAGAGAAAGGGAAAGGGAAACAACAGCACAGGCAGAAGCTGCACTGGGCTCTCCTCATGGTGCTCAGGTGCCATGGGAACTGGCAGGGTTCTGCCACAGAATAAAACAACCTACACTGGAAGGACAAAAGGTTCCTCTTCTGAATGAGAACTTTTTGAAAAGCTCCTTTCCAATCTGGAGCAATTTTTAAAATTTTTAATTTTTTTTTTTTTTAAACACAGAAGTGGAATTTGTTTTCCAGAGGTGGAATTTATAGCACTTAAAGCTCACTGCATAACCAGCTGGCATGGCTGGAAGTGACTAATAGCAATTTCCACTTGATCAGCACAAAGTCAGAGTTAAGACTCAAAATCCCAGCTGATGCAATGGACTTACCTTAAGCTGGGTAATTTTTAAGAAAAAATGCACAGTGATAGGGACCAGACTAACTAATGCCAGCCACAATTTTTATTCTGAACCTAAAGGACCTGCTTTTGTGCATCTCAGGTTGGCCCTGCATAGCTCTGTGAACTATTGAGTTTAACTGGCTGCATTTTGACACCACTACAACAATCCTTAGACCTCTACCAATTCTTCTGATGCCCTCTTACCCCTCCCTCTTCACTGTCCTGGGAACCACATTCTTATTTTTGCACCCAAATTAATTGCCTTAAATTTTATATGAATATTCTAAAATGTACTTTGCAGATTACCCGCCCCCATGTACAAACCAGGAACAGGCCTTTTGGGGAGTGATGCTGGAGTCCAAGAAAAAACACATTTCAGGGCTTTGAACTGAATTTGCAAATGCACAATGCAAGACTTGTATTTTAAAAGGGTTTCAAACCTTAAACTGTCGGGTATGGCCAAGGTGCTGCTTTGAAAATTTGTATATAATAGTGAAAGCAATTTAAGTACAATATCAAAACAGAAAAAAAGTGCTACAGAGCAGAGGAACTGGATGCCAAATTTCCTCTGTGTGCCAACTGGCAGCTGAGCTACAGCTCCTCGAAACACCATTAGATCGAGTGTGTCAAGTTCCAGGAATGAAATTTCCAAGGGAAAAAGCCCTAATGATGGTACAGATTTATTTTAAGCCTTTCAGGTATGACCTCACCACCTCCAGAAGTCTGAATTTCCATGGATGTGGTGCTTTGTTTGCCTCTTGCTGACAAACACCCTGGCCAGGAGAGCGGGGCCTGATGTTGGACACAGCTCTGCTTTCCACAGCAGCCACCTTCCAAAACCATAACTCGCTAGACTAATGGGCAGTGAGCAGCCAGAATGACTGCCCTCCGTCTTCTCCTTGTGTAACTTTGCCAGAGTCCTTGGAACTTGCCAAATTCGGTCATGCCTGCTTAGCTTGCTCGACTGATTGTGCCAGAAAGGAAAATAAGACACAGATGTATTTGAGCTCTTTGAGATGCCAGTAAGAGCGACAGCTAATGGCTTCATTTCGACCCTCCCCTACCAGCTGGGCACAGGTGGGGGGATAATGAGGTCCCTCTCCCTAATCAAACTCAATTATTTACTACTCTGTACAGCCACAAAGACATTCACATCCAGCTTGGAATATAAACTGCGCTGTGGGCTACTTCCAGCCACCACCTCTGGGTATTTATAAGTAACTCAAGTGGCTCAGAGTTTGCCTTGGCAGCAGTTGGAGTGTATAAAGTTCTGCAAACTGTTTCTGCTCAAACATGTCCTGCTGGAGCGGGGTCCCTGGCGGGGCTGCACAGGGGATGTGAGCTCCTCACAACCAGAAACATTTTTCAACACTGATTCAATATTAATAAACATTACAAGTCACAAGGCTGACATGGCAGCAGCTGAAATACTTCAGCAGGAGGAGGGGAAAAAAAAAAAGAGATGCAGAATCTAAAACCACAATTACATGCACCGGTAGCGTGACAGGGGAGGAAGAAGACACAGAATTTACAGGAAATACAAAAATAAGACAGTACTCACATTTAAACTCACAGAGCTAACAACCTTTTGATCAAGTAACTCTTTATCCTAGGGGACACATTAAAAATTCTAATTTAAATCTAACTATTTACACCGTAATCACAAGCCATTTAAAATTAAAATGTGGACACTGGAGCCACCAAACCAACCCTTCCAGAAGAGCACTGCAGCTGTCCTAGCTCTCCTCAGCAGCACCTTCCAAGATAGAAGGGAGCTCCTCACATCAAATGATGGTAAACCAAAAGATTTTGCATTTTTCTGCAGCTGGACCCTAATCCTGCTCCCAGCAGAGCTCTGCTGGCCAGGCCAGGACCCTCCCAGTGCCACCTCCTGAGCCAGCATCCAAACCCTGCCCCACACCTGGTCACTGCAGTGAAAACTGAGCCCAGCTCATGCACCCAGTACAGCACTGGGGAGGCTGGGAAAGGCACTCTGTCCTGATGAGAAATCACCAATTTAGAGTTGTCAATTGACAACGACCTCCCCTTCCTCACCACGGCCTCAGTGCAGCACAGCCCAGCATCTCAGCCTTGAATAACTTACTTGTGAACACTGGGGCCAGAATATTTTATTTGCCAGTGCCCTAATGCAGTAGAACAAAGTGAATGTGGCCTTTGGGAATACACGTGGGATTTCTGACAATGGCTTTCTGTAGGATGCTTTGGAACGTCGCTAAGAAACACAGTACACAATAAAAAATATAAAAACTAATTAAATAAGTCAGATTTTAAAAAAATGTCTGATTATTCAGGGCTAGAAGCAGCTGTAGTGTTAAGAATGTAAGTAATGTCCAATAACCAGGAAAACCCTATTAGCATTTTCATTTCAAGAGCTCCAAACATGAAATATTTTTCCCAAGTAAGAAGTGGCTTATGCTCCTGGCATTTTATTTTAGTAATTAAGGCTTTCTGATGGTTTAAGAGATTTTTCATTCACAAGTAAAGAAAAATAAAAGTGATCAAGCACAGTATATATCCCTACTTCACTGATAAGGACACAGCAAATTCTTCTTGATCTAAAGTCAGACAGCTCAGGTCTCAGGGGTGGGTGGGATGTCCCTCACCAAAATTCTTCTGGACTTGGGAGGGGAATGTCCAGCCCTGCTCCAGCTGGTGTGCTTGCTTACTGCTCATTCCCCTTCTCAACCACGGCACTGTTACTCAGCTATTCTGCAACTATTTGTCTGTAAATTCACTGCAGAGCATCACCAACACGTGTTCTTGTGCATTTTGACCCAGTGAGGTGAAGGGAGGCAGAGGAGGGGGAGGAAGGCAGGAGTGTCCCGGCCCCAGAGCTGTCCCCAGGCCAGGGCTGTACTCACATGCGCACGAAGAGCGACTGCTTGGCTGCCAGCCCTGGGGACGAGTACTTCTCCACCAGGGCCAGGGTGCTGAAGCCAAACTTGTGGATGGGCTCGTTGGAGTCCAGGGGTGGAAAGTCCGTGTCGACCTCACCATCATCCTCAGCAATGTGCAGGCAGTAGGCATTGACATTGTCACTGCAACACAGAGAGAGCAGCTCAGTCAGGACAGCCCAGGGACAGAGAGAGAGAGCAGCTCCAGGGACACAGAGAGAGCAGCTCCAGGGACACAGAGAGCAGCTCAAGGGACACAGAGAGAGCAGCTCCAGGGACAGAGAGAGCAGCTCCAGGGACACAGAGAGAGCAGCTCCAGGGACACAGAGAGAGCAGCTCCAGGGACACAGAGAGCAGCTCCAGGGACACAGAGAGCAGCTCCAGGGACACAGAGAGAGCAGCTCCAGTCGGGACAATCATAGGGACAGAGAGANTCCAGGGACAGAGAGAGAGCAGCTCCAGCCAGGACAGCCCAGGGACAGAGAGAGCAGCTCCAGGGACACAGAGAGAGCAGCTCCAGGGACACAGAGAGAGCAGCTCCAGGGACACAGAGAGAGCAGCTCCAGGGACACAGAGAGCAGCTCCAGTCGGGACAATCATAGGGACAGAGAGAGCAGCTCCAGGGACACAGAGAGAGCAGCTCCAGTCAGGACAGTCCAGGGACACAGAGCAGCTCCAGTCAGGACAATCACAGGGACACAGAGAGAGCAGCTCCAGGGACACAGCAGGCACCAAACCCTGCAGCCAGGGCCACCTGCACAGGGGGAACACTCTGGAAAGCCACTGGTGACACTACACAAATGTGTCCCCAATGGTCCCAGCACATTTTGCTGCTGCCACACTCCTGTGGTGACAGAAAAACCCCAAACCTCAGAGCAAAGCAGTCCTTAACTGCTCTACAAGCAAAACCTGACAATGATTAAAACACACTAAAATCTATAAAAGTTTAGTGATTTCATAAAGCAGGATATGCTTTAGGATATATTTCTCCATTTGTGAAAATTTGTTTATTTATATGATGACTACACTTCAGAGCTGAAGGCAAACAAGTGGTGTCTGTGATTTTTCACAGATCAAACAACTGTGAAAGTTTAGTGTCTGTAGGCTGGAAAAGCAGAGTGCTCTCAGGCAGGTAAGCAGGGGAATGAACTATGAGAAAAGCAAAATATCTCTCCAACACAGTAGTAATGATTAATACAAAACTTACCTTTACTAAATACCTAAGTTCAGTCACTAAAAGCAGTTACAAATTAATAAACACCAACAAGCAGAATTAACACAGAAAAAATTTTTAAACAGAGACAATGTGAAAGAAATAAAGAGCTGAGACTCTTTCTTTCCACAGATGAAAGCCCAGAGGGAAACAACTATTTATAGCTACCAAACAGATATTAATCATAATTTCCTAACATTGAAATCTATTTCAACTGTTACTTCAGTTTAAATTATTGACCTGAAAATGAGTATTCTTTCTGACTGTAAACCTGCCAGCACTCAGGCCCTTCCCCAGCCATGCAGTAAAGCTGGAGGTGCACATGGCAGCGTGTTTCTAAACTCTGCAGTTGAAATTTGGAGTTTTAATTGCATGATTGATGCTTAAATTAATTAATTGTAAAGTGTATGCTAATTGTTTAATTGGTCGCTTGATCTATATAGATCATTTTTTGAATTAAATGAGTTGATTTACAAAGTTTATTGATTGGATGTGACAATGAATTATTTCACTGACTACCTGATTTGCAATTTTCTCAATTAATTCACAAACCTTTGGTTGCAACTGTGCTTTATTGAGAGTGCTTAGTCCAGGTGATCTATAGGCATCTTGTCATGACTAAGACATTTTTTATAGAAAACAGGGAATAATGATGCATTGCTGTTAATGTAAGCTGCAAATTTGCTAACCAAAACATAATTCAGCAACATTCACCACTCTGAATTTTGAAAATTCTGCAAATACTAGTAAAGAAACTTTCTGGCCTTGAACCCTTCCAGGGGTGGGGCAGCCACAGCTTTTCTGGGCACCCTGTGCCAGGGCCTCACCAAGCTCACAGGGAAGAATTCCCAGTTCCCAAGATCTCTGGGTGACAGGGTGAGATGTCATTTGGGTCCTGGTGCATTTGCATCACTCCCATGAGAGCTGGAGGAACACACAGACACGGGGCAGCAGAACACACCAGTGCCACCAGCCTCCCTCCCTGTGAAATACCCAGCACTGGTTCAATCCCACAACAAAGGGGTTACAAATGTCTGCAGTCATGGCTGGCTTCCTGAGCACTAAGACAGATTTAGTCACCATGTGCTAAAAAAAAAAAAAAAAGTCCAGTGATAAAACTGTTCTGCACTTTGAACCTCCACCAGGCTGAGTGAGACTGAAGTTGGGAACTTACAAGTTCAGCACAAAATCTGAGATGTAACAGCATCCTCACTTCTAAAAATAGCAAATGTATTTGAATTGTGCACCTCAGTATTAATTTCTTCCTAGAAAGGGATTTTGTTTATTTTTTGCAGGTGGAATCATTCCAGCACATCTGTCAGGGGCTGGCAAGCAAATGGTCTGCTGGGTTCCAACCCAAGTTCATGTGGAAGAGGCCAGGGACAGGGCTGCTAACACTGCCAGTGGCTCCCTGAACCAAGAGACTGAATAGAGACAAATACAATACAATTATAATAAAAAAGGCAGCCTAATTGAATACAGAATGTTCTCAAAGCTGTCAACTAGTACTCATTCACTTCAGACTCTTACACCTATCTTTTAGGAAAATGAATTAGGCAGTAATATATTCTTTTCCTAAAGACAGAAGGGGTTGTTTCTCCTAATTATAAAGTCTAAAACCTCCTCATTATTCTCCCAGTGTCACTAGCAGGTATAGTTGTCACTCTGCATGCCTTGTATACCCATCTGAGGCATTCTATAGATGTATTTTAGTGCAGTGTCACAAAGATCCCCATTTTGTCAGGAACAAATGGCCAATGTAGAAGGAGTACCCTACACAAGCTCCTTCCTTACTTGCAAATATGAGAATTAGTTTACACTTAAATCAATCCTTGCTCCAGGACTGGCAGTCAGCAATGCTAAAAAAAATGAGAAATAATTAAGAACCTACAAGAAAATGAAGTTCTTGGAAACTCCAGGCTCTGCTGCTCAATCTGAGCCTTTGTCCCCAGACTCTCAGTGGCTGCTGTGTGCTCTTGGGAACTCACATTATTTATTTCATTTTTTCTGCCCTGAGATTTGATTACATTGGACAGCCTCCTTGCTCATGAGCACTTTTTGACACATCATAACATCTTATCCTTCAAGGCAGACACAGACAGTGAAATTCATTTCTTCCCACTGCTGCCTTTTGCTGTGGGCAGTGATGGTTCATGGAACACTCCACTCACGGGTGCTGTTCCATTGGAGGTCTGCTGTGCTCCTGAAAAACATGTGTGTGTGCCCAAAGACTGACACCAGTGGTGTCTTACTCATTAAAAAATAACCTAATCATGCACCAAGGACACTTCTCTGAACTTGTGATATAATGAACAGAAATTAATAACAGCGAATGAAATGGCACCATCTGTGAATAATTTTGTATTTCTTCTCCAGGACAAAAAAAAGGACAAATCAAACCCAAGTGTTTAACCTCAAAAACATCTCACATGTCTGTTGGGAAGAGCTAAGGGAAAACCAATACCCAAAGAAAGAACATCCATGGAACTCTTTTCAAGGGGGGCTGCTTTCTGTCTGTGGAACAGAAATCAGCAAATCCAAACATGGGAGCCCAAGTGAGCTCACTCCCACTGCCCCACAACTGTGCTGCAACAGCAGCTGAGACTGCTGAACCCTCCAGGGCTCCTGAAAAATGCTGAAAGAGTGAGCTGCAAAATTCTGCATCAAAAAATCTCCACCTCATTCAATATTCCAGGAACAATAAAAAAGTGGTATTTGGCTCATATGGAAAAAAACCCAAACAAAAGCATCGACCTCCTCTGCACCAGGGACACCCCTGCCAGGAACTGCTACTGACAACTCTGTAATAAACTACTTTAAGTGCTTACTTTATGTTCTGTGGCCCAGCAAAACCAGAAGTATTTTACACAACTGCTTAAAGACAAAAGCTGCTCAGGTGAGCTGCTCTGAAGAGCCTTTTAATGCATCTCATGTCATCTGCCAGGAAAAAGGAACAGCTCTCACTAAACACCACCAGTGCTCCAGCATAGCAAAGGGACTCACAGGAGCTCTGGACTTCATCTGACATCTTGTGATCTCAGCCATTAAGAACACTACCAAAAATAGATGGGACATGAAATAACAAATGCCTCTGTGACACCCAAACAGATAAAGTTTGCATTATTTTTACATAGTTTTGAAATGAGGATTCATTTACAGGCCCAAGCCTTCCTGCTGATCATTTCCCAGCACACAGCAGTTAATTGAAAGGGAAATGGCTGGAGGTGCAGCTGTGCTGCTCACAGGGAAATACTGATAAACGTGAAGGTGCTAGGATTCATACACATCCAAACACTGACACAGAAATCCCTCCCAGTGTGCAAAAAGGCTGCATAAAAAGAGGAGAAATGGAGAGGTCAAGAGGTAGTAAAGAAAGAGCATTACTTCAGCTTGGGTTCCCGTCCCTCACTTGTATATTGCCAGCAGATGAGCCCGATCAGGTCGTGCACCTTGGCGTTGGCGATGGTCACCACGGTCATGGGCTGCAGCTTGTCCTGGCTCGTGTGCAGGGGGAGGTAGACATCAATTTTTTTGGTTGCTGTTGTACCAACATGGCCCTGTTGAGGAAACAGGTTTCATCAGAATGTATAAATAAAGTGTGGCAGGGTTTGTACAGAATCGGGGCGGGTGGAGTTCTGCTCAGCAGGAAAACTAAAATCTGCTGCTATGGCTTAAAATTGGAAGAAGACTGAACATTTAAATTCCAATTATTTCCCTGCTGTTTATCTGTAAAAACAACATGAAATATCTGTACATGATTTCACAGATTTCCACAAAGAGCCTGAACTTTGCTGCAGGGTCCCATGCTCCTGCAGAATCCAAAAAATCCCCAAATTATGTGTGGGATGGGGAGGAAGAGGGACCCAACAAACCAGCCTAAGACTTCTGAAGTGCACTACCCTTGTTTCTGTATTTCTGCTCTCTTCTGCAGTTTTTTCCCCACTCCCTGAGGAGCCCCCAGGCCCCAGAGGGAGCACAGACACCCCTGAGCAAGGCTTGGCCTTGGAGAAGAACAAAACCACACACACACAGCTGAGCCACTGAATGTTCTGTCTGAAGGCACCAAGAAGAATTCACTAATACTGGGGATTATTGGAACTCACTGGATGAAAAGAATCCATTTGGTGCCCTGGAGATTGACAATTAAATAAACCATAAAACACACAGCAACACAGAGATCTATGAAGTTTGCATTGCAAGAAAAGAATGTTTGATCCACTGCAGGTAGGACTGCAGCTTTCACCCAGAAATCTGTTAAACAAACAAAAGATTGCACATCCTGATCCCCTCTTCCAAAGCACTCGAAGTAACTCTGTTATCTCCATCTCTCTCCATACTACAAGGGCCTTGAGAAGAGAAAGGGTTTCTTGAATTAATCACTTGGAATTCTAAGTAACAGAATAAAAGGATTCAATGCTATAAATCTATAATGAGAGCATAAAACAGGGAGTTAAATGCCATGTGCTAATTTCAATATATTGTTAAAAACCATTTGATCCTTCAGTGTGATTATAAATTAGAGAAGTAATAGGAATTTAAAGATTAAAGTTATTCATACTGGCATAGCTAAAAGTATTATTAAAATCCATCCCAACACAATAAATTTGTTTTTTAAGAAAGCATTTTTATAGAACAGATACCTCCTCTTCCCATATTTTTAGGGTAAGAAGAAACCAGTTTTGCTCATTTAAAGGGAGGGTTAGGTTTGCAATAGAACATTGGACATTCCTTAATTTTGTTTGGATAAATGAGCTCATGTGCCCAGGACCCTCTGAGACACCACCCATAACCTCACCAAACCACGAACACAACACAGCTACAGCTGGTAAAACACACAAGGGTGGGTTGCCTTCTCTCCATCTCTCTTGCTTTTCTACTTCCACAACTTATTTTTAAAGGGAAATAAACAGGTACCAGGTACCAAATCAGCTGTCTGTGCCCAGGATCAGACACCCAGAGCCCCGTGAGCCCCAGAGTTCTGGGGATGTTGTGGTCCTGGCCAGACAGCCCAGAGCTGGGGCTGCCTTGGCAGGAGAAGGAGGAAACAGCAATTAGCAGGAAATTAATGTGGCTCCTTGGCATGCTAAGTCAGGTACAAGTATAAATCCAAGGAGGGCAGAATCAGAAGTAATGCTGGGTCCTGATAGTGCAAAATGGAAGAAAAATGGACACCCAGATATGGGAGCCCATGCCAAGGTTACAAGTGACACAGCAGAGCCAGGAGCTGGGATAACAACCAAAGAGAGCAGATTATCCACCAGGCACTGCATGGATGCTGTGCACTCATAACCCAAACCCCAGAACTTACAAAATCATAACCCAAACCCCAGAACTTACAAAATCATAACCCAAACTCCAGAATTTATAAAATCACCCCATCCAAGGGACCCTGGGCTCCAGCCATCACACACCTGACAGTCACACTCCTCTCACAGCCCAGCTCTGCCTTGCCCCACACTGTCACTAACTTGGTGTTTGCTGGTTTTTAATAAACCTTTCTCAGTTCTTCCCCATCTCCAAATCTCCTCTACCTCCTCCAGCCCATTTTTACTTTCTTGCCCAAACTCCCTCCACTGCAGCTGTCCTGTTCTGCTCACAAGCCCTCAATGTGAACACCAGCATGACAGGTGACTTAAAGCAGGTGAAACTCACACCTTTGAGGATTCCAACTGCTCTGTGAGCAAGGGGAGCAATCCCAACAGCAGCAGGACTGGGAAACAGCTCAAAGCACTGCTGTTACACTCAAGATCTTTTAAAAAGTAGAGAAATAGTTTTATTAATTAAAAGTCTGTAAAGCTGATGGCCATGAGGTATTAGAGAGGCTGAAAGCTGAAGCCAGTCAGATTTTCTAGCAGTAATGAGAAATCCATTGTCACATTGGGTAGGAAATGTTTGTACAAACCCATGGACCAGGGCTGAGACTGAGCAGGGGGTCTGCAGGAAACCTCCACTGTGTTCACTGCACATTGTGGAATTTGTTCAGAACCTCATTATAAATCCAACCCATCAGGTCCCTGTGTGTGGACAGAGCCAATCCATACCCTCAGCCCATCCTGCAGGTTTTTAATTGTGCAGGAAGTCCCTGAGAGCTCAATTAGTGATGAGCTCAGAGCCCAGGAACGAGGGCTGGGCACAGGGACACAGGGACACAGGGACACAGTGACCAGGCTGTGCCAGGGCTCAGCAGGGACAGCTCCTGGAGTGTCCCCTCCAGGAGGGATCACCCAAACCAGGCCACAGCCATCACTGCAGCCATAATCACACCTTGCTCCCAACTAGAAACTGAATTTCAATTGGAAATGCTGAGGAAACCCAGAAGATAAAGGACAATTACCGATATTCAAAGAGGCAGCATCAAACTTTATTAATAGATCCTGTATAAAATTCAATGGAAAATCTATTCAGGGCCAGGGGCCTTACCATTTGGAGTTTCCTTAATAGCCTCCAATAAATCTGGGAAGCATAAAGGGGCTGTTAAATTAACATTTTCCTGATCTGTCACCTGTGGCACAGTTAATTTGTCAAAAAATTCTTTTAGCTTGTCACTGGACACTGTATATTCTGACAAATGAAGTCTGGCATAAAATTGACAAAATATCTCGTTAATTTTCTAGGAAATCACAAATCTGATTCCATTAAGTTTTTATTGTTAGAAATGTTATATCCCACCAATCCTTTAAGAAAGTGAGGAGTAACTGGATACACTGAAAATGTACAATAAATCATAGAAAATTTTCCTAGTATTTTTATTGATGGATTCTTTTAAGGCTCTCTGGTGCTCTCCTACAGTATGTCAAATTAAAAAAAAAATAAAATCAATCAGTTCTTCCAACATAAGATGTAAAATCAAATTTTAATCAAGGTCCATGAGGGAATGCAGCCCTCCCTCCAATAGCAGACGATGTGACCCTTCAATAGGTCACAGTGTGGCCACTGGTACTTCACCTGGCACAGGACACTGGGGACAGTGGATCCATCCCAGGAGAATTCACCCCTGAAAGGTGCTGGAGCACCTGCAGAAAGGGTGGGAGAGCCAGGAACACCCTGTCCTTTGCTTCACCACGACACAAAATTCAAACAAAGTCCATAAACATTTCCAAGAGAGAAGTGATTGATTTCCAACACTGACAATTTACTGCCTCTTCCTGCACAATGGAGTTCTGTGACTAAATGTTATATCACTTTAAGATTAGATGTTCTAATGATATAATGCAAAGATTGTACTGAATCATTATTTAGTGGGAGTCATAAAAACCTCTTAAAATTAATCTTTCATGCACATCTAGCTTACCCAAAGTTAGCATTTAATTAGATGGCCTTGGCACGAATGAGCTTACTACTTTATTTGCTCAATCAGTATATGTCTCTTCAGTAATTATAATTAATTCAAGTCATTGACTCACCTCCCAGCAAACAACACTAAACACTGCACAAAATGGAAACAAATGCTTTTCTGTTCCCAAATGCAAAATGTCTTCTCACTTTTAAACTCAGTTCAATGTTTTTTGGTTTGGGTGACAGGGTGTTGAATACACTCTGTGATCCAGCACTCACCTCCACAACAGAACTTACTTGCTTATGTATTTAATTGACACACAGAAAATACTTGAAGGGGAAAAGTGGAAATATAAAAACCCAAGGTTTACAACACACAGAAAGTTCTAACAAATCAGAGCACAGGTGTTTATGGCAATATAAGGGACCATATTTTTCTTTTTTCTTTCCTTCTCCAACACTATTCCCCACCATGGCAGAATGGGAATGGGGTTTATTCCATCAGGTGGTTACACCAGCATTGGGGTTTTTCATTCCTTCTGTTATTTTTAAACCACATGTGCAGGACACCCCAGCAAGGCTGGGGTGCACCCCCAGCACGCTGCCAGCCCTGCAGCTTCTCAGTGAAACCTCAAAATTGTTCCCTTCTGAGGAGAGGATTCTCCTTTGTATCACCCCAGCTTGTGTGCAGAGTTAGCAGATCACAATGTAAAACTCCATTAACATCATTAAATACTTAATTTATCTTATTCACACTGTCACTATTCATAAAAATTTAACCCAGTAATTTCCTGTTATCCAAAGCATAACAAAGTATGAATATTTAACTCCAAGGTAAATAACACACTATTATTTTTTATTCTAAATTGTTGACTTCACTTAGCATGCCTGCTCTGTACGGCTCCACGCGATTTGTCAATTAAAGGTCCAGATGTTTCCCAGGCTGCAGAGGCAGCAGCAGCTCTGAGCAATGCGTCCTCTGCATGGCAATGATCACTACAACCCCAGCTCCAGGCTGCATTAACATGCTCATGTTTTATTCCAGCCCCCTCCTAATGTACCAGTTAATTATACAACACACAGCTGAGAAACATCACCCCTGAGCTGGACAGTTTCCTTGCACGCTTCCACCTGAGCACACCTTTGCACACACCTCAGAACCAGGATTTACATAAATAACCACAGAACCCAGCACCCACATCGCTGCCTGCTCTGGCTTGGCATTCACTCCCACAATTAATAAAATTATGTAAGTCCTGAGCAAAGAATAAGACTCATAATGCTGGTAACAGCACGTATCAATTATAGTAACATGCATTCATTTATACAACTCTCTGTGAATTAAAATCTGGTTTACTTGGAGTGCTATTAATATGAATTCTTAATACTGTATTTTTTTCTGACAAATGCTACATGGAGGGAGGAAGAAGGCTCAGGCCCATTCCTGTTACAGCCCAGGCTGTGTCTATGCCCATGTAGGTGTCAGATTTAGGACAAATGGCCCTGTCCATGCCTCCCCTGCCACCCTCCCGTGGCATTTTGCCCCACACAGGCTCCCTGCCCGTGTGCCCCAGCCAGCACAGAGGGTGGGATGTCCCACCAGCTGTGTGGCACCAGCTCCCCTGCCCCTGCAGCCCTGGGCTGCTCAGCTGCCACAGCTGCAGTGAGGATAAAACCACACATTTACATTGATCCAAGTGCAGTTGCTCCAGCTGCAGCAGAAATGCATTCATTACCCCAAACCGTCCTCGAATTCCTTCTAGTGAGGAACAGCCTCTTTAGAAGAATTATATATTTTTTACTCAGTAATAAACATTACAATTTAATACTGAGGAATAGAGTTATTCTTTGTAATAACAAAATGCAACCAAAACTTATAATTAAAACTACACCATAAACATTATTTGTGCGTTAAGGAACATGCCACGATCTATTTTAACGAACAGATGCTCTAAAAAAGATAAATGTTTTCAGAAATATTCAAACCTTGAACAGATCAGCCTCTAATCCTCTGCTTCTGCTGCACAAAGCAGACAGCTCAAGTTCCTCGAGG